>VZQC01015208.1:1021162-1051723 GCA_009823505.1 Rhizomys pruinosus | reverse complement strand
CATCACCACCACCATCATCATCACCACCACCACCATCATCATCACCACCACCACCATCACCACCATCACCATCATCATCATCACCACCATCATCACCACCACCACCACCATCACCACCACCACCACCATCACCATCATCATCACCACCACCATCATCATCACCACCATCATCACCACCATCATCACCACCACCACCATCATCATCACCACCACCACCACCACCATCATCACTACCACCATCATCACCACCACCACCATCATCATCACCACCACCACCATCACCACACCACCACATCATCACCACCACCACCACCATCGTCATCATCACCACCACCATCATCATCATTATCATCACCATCACCATCAACATCCTTGAAGCCTGAAAGATGGCTTAGCAGATAAAGGAACTTCTGTCAACAAGCCTGACAACCTGATGTATTAGTTCCTTTTCTGCTGCTGTGATAAAACACTGTGACCAAGGGAGCTTATAAAAGGAAGGGTAAATTTGACCTTATGGTTCCAGGGGAATTAAGGGTCAGTCATGGTGGGGAGGCATGGTGACAGGAACAGAAAGCAGAGGCTCACATCTTCAAGCAGGCACAGGAAGTTTGAACAGAGCAACAGAGGATTCTGCAAGGCTTAAGAAGTGCTTCCTCCAGCATGGCACACCTTCTAAGACCTCCCAAACAGTACCACCAACTGGAGACAAAATGTCTGAACACTTGGAGTCTATGGGGGACATTTTCATTCAAACTTCCACACCTGAGTGCCCAAAACCCACATGGTGGGAGGAGAGAATGACTCTGCAAGTTGTCCTCTGACCTCATCCATCTCACAAATACACAAATAAATAAATGTAAAAAGGACAAAGTCTAGACGGAGATCTTGTACCTTTCGCAAACAGCAATCAAAGCAGATTTACACACCCCAATGTAAAATACAAAACTCCAAATTTCCTAGAAGATGGCATAAGAGAAAATCTAGGTGATCTTCTGCAGCCAATTTTTAGAGACAACACTAAATGGACTCACTGATCCATGAATGAAGAAGCTGACAAGCTGGGCTTTCTCAAAATTAAAAGCTTGATTTGATTTGCTGGACAGATATTAAACCGACAAGTAAAATTAAAAAGTGCTGGGCATGATGGCAGACGCCTTTAATCCTAGCACTTGGGAGGCAGAGGCAGGCAGATCTCTGTGAGTTCAAGGCCAGCCTGATCTAGACAGCGAGTTCAAGGACAGCCAGAGCTAAAGGGAGACCCTGTCTCAAAAGACACACACAAAAAAGCTATTGGAGCCAGGCATGGGAGCACACGCCTTTAATCCCAGCACTGGGGAGGCAAAGGAAGGCCAATCTCTGTGAGTTCCAAGCCAGCATGGTTTACAGCTACAGCATGAGTTCCCAGCTAGGACTACAAAGACACGGTCTTTTTTTTTTTTTTTTTTTAAAAGAAAGGAAGGAAGGAAGAAAGGAAAGGAGGGAGGGGAGGGGAGAGAGAAGGGGAAGGCTGGAGAGATGGCTCAATGGTTAAGAGCACTCTGACTCTTCTTGCAGAGGATCGGGGTTCAATTCCCAGCACCCACATGGCAGGTAACAACTGTCTATAACTCCAGTTCCAGGAGAATCTGACACCTTCTTTTGACTCCGAGGGCACTGAACAACACAGGTGCACTTACACAAACGCAGGCAATACATTCATACACAAAAATAAAAATAAAAATAAAAATAGGAAGGGAGGGAGGGAGGGAGGAAGGGAGGGAGGGAGGAAAGAAGGGACTATTGGGCATAGTGTACAATGCAACTGCCTGAAATGTTAGCAGTAACAAGGTGCAGGATGACCCTCTATTCCTTCACTGTTTACAAATCTTCAAAATGTAAATTCTAACACAAAACTTAACACAGTAAATCTGACACATGTGTTACTTTAGTTTTAAAAAGGAGGGAGCTGGAGAGATGGCTCAGCAGCTAAGAGCACTGGCTGCTCTTGCCGAGGACCCAGGTTAAGTTCCCAGCACCCACATAGTGGCTAACAACCAACTGTAACTCCAGTTCCAGGGGATCCACTGCCATCTTCTGGCCTCTGGGGGCAATACTCAACTTACATACATGGAGGCAAAACACTCATACAAATAAAGAAAGAAAGGAACAGGACTGGAAACTAGTACGTCTCAAGAACCTAAAATAGCTGCTTTTCTTAACAGTATTCATTTTCTTAGAAGCTACTTTATAAATTAACAGTAGGCTACAGGAAATTCTTGGTTTGGCTTTTGTAATTTTTGTCTGTGCCTGCCCAACATCTATTTTAATAAAAAGATTTTTTTAAAAGCCTTCAGATTGATCTGAGATCTCCTGAAGCCAGCGGAAGGAAGAGCAGGAGACAGGTAGGAACTGGGTGCAGCAAAGCTGATTGTTGATCCCTTAATCCAGCTGTCTTTGGCTTGATTGGCTTTTGTGGCTGTGGGGTCTGAGTTATCCTCCCAGCTGGGATTAAAGGTGTTGTCTTTGGTTTGATTGGATTTTGTGGCTGTGGGGGTGGAGTTATCCTCCCAGCTGGGATTAAAGGTGTTGTCTTTGGCTTCATTGGATTTTGTGGCTGTGGGGGCAGAGTTATCCTCCCAGCCAGTATTAAAGGTGGGCTTGTGTGACTCTTGAGATCTGAGATCTCCTGAGGCCAGTGGAAGGTACCGCCCCCTCAACTGGGATTACGAAGGCATCTGAAGGAGGCAAGCAAAGCAAGCCTTCAACACAGTGAAGAGGCATTTAGGACTCACATTGGAATACAGGCAAGGAGAAGCCCATATGCCAGGAACATGAAGAAGAGACAACACTGGAAAGGGGCAGGATAATCCCAAGCCAAACTTTACCAACCCTATGGAAGACTCCTGCAGTGGGATCCTCTGGGGATGCCCCAGGACACAGACATCAGAAACACAATTGGGAACATATTTAAAGAACTACAAGATTATAAAGAGCAAATCAAAGAACTAAGAAAAGAGAATGAACTCAAGAAGGACCTAGAGAGAGAGAATGACAAGCTCCAGAAGGAAGTAGAAACACTGAAAAGATTCCATGCTGAAAAAGATAAGGAAACCAACCAGCCAACAAAAGAGCTACAAGAAGAGATTGAGAAGCTCCAAAAGAAGTAGAAATACTAAAGAAATCAGAAGAGGAAATGAAAAAGGAAATCAAACACTCATCCAATCAAGAGGAAAGGAATGGAAAAAGCCTCAGAAGCAGAATGGAGGAAGCAGAACAAANCTCCAATAAGACTGGCTAGGATCAAGAAAACAAATGATACCAAGTGCTGGAGAGGTTGTGGGGAAAGGGGAACACTCATCCACTGCTGGTGGGAATGTAAACTCGTACAGCCACTATGGAAAGCAGTGTGGAGAACCCTTGGAAGACTTGGAATGAACTTGCCACCCGACCCAGCCATACCACTCCTGGGCATGTACCCTCAAGACTCACTCCACCACAGAGATACATGCACAGCCATGTTTATTGCAGCTCTCTTCACAATAGCAAGGAGCTGGAACCAACCCAAATGCCCCTCAACTGACGAGTGGATAGAGAAAATGTGCTACATCTACACAATGGAGTTCTATGCAGCAGTAAAGAAAGACGACATCACGAGCTTTGCAGGAAAATGGCTGGAGCTAGAGGACATCATGCTGAGTGAAGTAACACAGTCCCAGAAAACCAAATGACGAGTGGTATCCCTCATCTGTGGATGCTAGTGCCAATTACCTGGTTGTGTATTTCTTGTGTAGGGCCCCCTGAGCTTTTGTCCAAAGCAGTTGGGCATAATGCATATTGGAAACAACAACAACAACAACAGAAAGGACTGCATCAAAGAACTGACTGAAACAGTGAACTTCTGCTCAAAACAGTCAACTTCCTCATGGAGAATACTGAGAAAGACTGAGAAAGAGATGAAAAGCATGTTTGGCAGAATGCATGAGCTCTGGCGGGGTGGGGGAGTGGGCAGGAACAAGGGTCTAGATTTGTTAAAAAAATAAAAATAAATTTATGTGAAAAAAAAAAACTACAACCTCCCAACTCAGGGGGAGATGTACATGGGATTCAGATCCAACCAGTCAGCACATCCTGTTTCCTGACCCCAATATATGATCCAATGAGAGCCAATGAAAGGTCCTGAGATTATGTAAAACTGGTAAGAGTCTCCCCATACCCAGTCCCTGGCTCTGAACTTGGGGAAGCACATAGGACCAGAGACCCTGGCAGCCACCTCTGCATCACAGTTGAAACCTGAGAATGAAACAAGGGACAGAGCAGAGTCAAGACATGTGGATCCATCCATCCTACTGACTGTCTCTGGCTCAAATCATATCTACAATCAACAGTATAATGAAAAACATCAGCCTATCACTGTAGAACTGTCAAATGTTATAACCACAGAAGACATAACTGTAACCTTTTATTAAAAACTTATCAAGGGGCTAGAGGAGGCTTAGCAATCAAGAGCATGCACTGCTCTTTGCAGAGGAACAGGGTTGGGTTCCCAGCACCCATGACAGGGACTTCAGAACTGCCTGTACCTCCAAATTCTTCTAGACTCTATGGGCACCCACACTCACATGAGCACAGATAAACACACAGACGACACACCACATACACATAGTTTTTTTTTTTTTTTTTGGTCTTTTTGAGACAGGGTCTCCCTGTAGCCCCAGCTGTCCTGGAACTCGCTCTGTAGACCAGGCCGGCCTTGAACTCACAAAGATCCGCCTGCCTCTGCCTCCCAAGTGCTAGGATTAAAGGCGTGTGCCACCACGCCTGGCACATACACATAATTTTTAAGAATAGTAAAAGTAAGGACTGGAGAGAAGGCTCAGCGGTTAAGAGCACTGGCTACTCTTGCAGAGGACCCAGGTTCAGTTCATATGGTGGCTAACAACCATTGGTAACTCCAGTTCCAGGGGACTCAACACCCTCTTCTGATCCCTATAAGCACTGAAGACACAGGTACACTTACATACATGCGAGCAAACTTTTTTAAGTAATAAAATTTGAAAATAATAATCATAAAATAAATCTATTTTAAAATACTTTTATTATTATTTTATTGTATGTGTATAAATGTATTTCTGGCACATATGTAAGTGCATCCCTGTCACACAATGCCTGTGGAGGTCAGAGGAGGGTGTCAGATCTCCTGGAACAGAAGTTACAGGCAGTTGTTAGCTGCTCTGTGGGTGCAAGGAACCAACCCCACATCCTCTGTAAGAGCAGCCAGTACTGTTAACTGCTGGGCCATCTCATCTCTCCAGCCCCCCAAAAATAAATCTTTATTTTTTTTAAAGAATTTATCCAGTCTAGAGAATGTAGCTTAGTGGTAGAGTACTTGCCACCTTCTAATCATATCCCCAGCACTGCACAGAAACCAACAGAGAGAGACACAGAAATGCAGAGAGAGAGCAAGTTACCATCTAGCAGGTGAGTAAAGAGTAGCATTCTAACTTAGTAGTAGCAAAGTCCAAAGAAATGATTTGATTTGACTTGATTTGATTTGATTTAATTCGGTCTGGTCTGGTTTGGTGTTAAACCAGGGTCTCATTGTGTTGTACAATCAGGTCTTAAACTCCTGGGTTCAAGGGATCTTCCTGCCTCAGCCTCACAAGTGCTGAGACTAAGTCATAAGCCAATAAGCCCAGCTCAAGGCAATGTTGTCTTTTCAATATCCTTATTTCTGCTGAGTGAATCCCCTTTTGTTGACATCATCTGGAACCTCAAATAGCATACGATGCTGTAAAATCAATCCAATCAGACCCTAGAACTGACAGAAGCCCAAAGCCATTTTCAATGGTGAAGCATGCTATCGGGTTTCTCTGCTCCTCCCGCACTCTGCCTTCCCTGGCAGGCAGCTGAGGCTTTCTGGCTTCTTGGATGTTGAGTGCCCAAAGGAACTGAGGTACCATGCCTCGTCACTGCTGGAGAGTGACTCATGGGGGCTGAGGGCCAAAAGATGACGATTCTCAGCCACCTCCCTTCCTGTGCCCTTGCTTAAAAAACAAAAGTTCCATAGGTCTTACTATGACACAAATCCCTAGCATCACCAAACTAAACCATCCCACACCCAACTTTTATGACTCCCCTTAAGGTCTGGCTATGAAGCGCCCCACAAAAAAAGGTCCATATGGTAAAGGCTTGGGGGTCCTAGCTAGTGCAGTATTCTGAGAGGTTCCAGAAACTTCAGGAGGTAGGGTCTAGCTGAGGGAAGTAGACACACAGGGACAGGTCCGCAGGTGTCTGGACCGGCTCCTCCTGTCTCTCTCAACTTCCCATGAGGTAAACAGCCTCTACCACATGCCACTGCTGACAGAAAACTCTGCCTTCCCGAGGGTGCAGAATCCAGGAGTCAGGAACTGTGACATAAAACTTCTGAAACTATGAGCCAAAATGAATCTCCTCCTTCTCAGCTGTCCTGCCAGCCCAGACATAGTGGCACGTGACAGTAATCTCAGCACTCTGGAGGTGGAGGCAGAAGAATCAGGAATCTGAAGCCAGCCTTGGCTACACAGTAAGCTTGGGGTTAGTCTAGGCTCCATGAAATCTTATCAGAAAAAGAAAGAAAAGAGAAAAGGACAATTAAGTTGTCCTGCCATGTATTTAATCACAGCACAGAAAGTCTAACACGATTCCCAAGGCCACAGGCCACAATATTTTCTTTTCTTTTTTTTTTTTTTTGGCCACAGTATTTTCAAATCAAACTTTGAGTCTAATTATATCTATTTACAAGAATAATTACAAATCAATAATATACGTAGCAGTCAATAATGTGAAGCCCAGTAAAAGAGGAAAAGGATATGACAAAGCAGGCCACAGGAAAAGAAATGAGCGCATGACAAAATGCAGAATCGAGCCCACCATAAAGGATCCGCATGTGAGGCTGCAGCTTCCCAACATGGTCCCACCAACGCAGCCCAGCTGGCAAGCTCTCTTTCATACGGTACGATGCTGCTGCACTTCCGTGAAGAAGTGTGACATGCTTCATGCCCCTTAAAATGCGCTTTCCATACATGGCAGAAAGGCCTCTATGTGACCACTAAAGCTAACTCATAAAGGCTTCCCCTGATCCTCTAGGATGCCTTCTTGGAATTCCATGATTATACAGCACCCAGGACAGCCAGTAACATGGAAAGAACCTCAGAGCTGCTCTTCACAGCCCTGGCTAATCAGAGAAGACAGGCAGCCAGCTGACCATGCCCCCAGCTTCTGAGCCCCAGACAGCAGGCAGACACTTGCTCCCACAAGTATCACCAAAGTACAGACTTTATTTATTTATTTATTTATTTATTTATTTATTATTTTTTATGTGTATGAATGTACTGTCTGCATGTAGGTTGGTGCACCCATGTCATGCAACGCTGCAGAGGTCAGAAGAAAGGTGTCGAAGTCCCCTAGAACTGGACTTAAAAGATGGTTCTCAGCCACCATGTGAGTGCTGGGAATCGGACCTGGATCCTCTGCAAGAGCAGTTGACGCTCTTAACGGCTGAGCCATCTCTCCAGCCCCAGTACAGACTTATAAATGTTTTAAGCCACTATTTTTTTTTATTTGTAACAAGCAGTGGGCAATTGAAGAGATCTATCTGATTAGACAAACTGTTTTGGTCTCTATCAAGGTTGATACAAGTGAAGGAACTGGTCCTGGAGAAAATTTAACCTGGAACAAGGACAAAGTAGCAGCAATTTCCAATGTTTTCCAGGATTGCTAAAGAAGCAAAAGTTCAGAAAAGACTCATAAAACTGTAACACACTCATATGATGGGAAACTATATTACCAGTTTTTAAAAATGTGGGTATGAAACAGAAACAAAGAAGGAATGTTCTTTAATCCTAGCACTTGGGAGGCAGAGGCAGGCAGATCTTTGTGAGTTCAAGGCCAGCCTGGTCTACAGAGTGAGTTCCAGGACAGCTGGGGCTACAGGGAGACCCTGTCTGGAAAAGACGAAAAAAAAAAGAAAAAAAAGAAGGAATGTTAAACATTCACAGAAAGAAACAGAACTATATTCCCTGACTGATATAGATCAAGGGTTGGCGAACCAGAAAGGTCGGAAAGGACTGAGGGGATATGCTAAGCTTTCCACAGCACAGCCAGTCTGTCTGCAGATTCTTTTTTTTCTGATTTGTTTACAAGCCTTTAACAATATAAATACCATCCTCTGCCTGTTAGTTGCTACAAAAACCCCAAAACCTGCCCTATAAGCTTGCTGGCACCACAGAGAGTCAGTTACAGATGTTGAGGTGATTTCTTACATAGTGCTTGTCCTGGATGCCTTCTCTATCATGCTCTGGACTCCTGGCTTTGTTTTATATATATATATATATATATAAGATAAGATATATATATATATATAATTTATTTTTATTTTCTGTGTGTGAGTGTGTATTGCCTGCATTGTATGTAAGTGCATCAATGATGTCCAATGCCCACAGAGGTCAGAAGAGGGCATCAGATCCCCTGGAACTGGAGTTATAGATGGTTGTTAGCCACTATGTGAGTGCTGGGATTCAAACCTGGGTCCTCTGCAAAAGTACATAGTGCTCTTGTTTTTATATATATATACTTTTTTGAGACAGGGTCTCCCTGTAACCCCAGCTGGCCTGGAACTTCCTCTGTAGACCAGGCTGGCCTTGAACTGACAGAGATGCGCCTGCCTCTGCTAGGATTAAAGGTGAGCTGGCTTAAAAGTGGTTCTTAGCCATCATGTGGGTGCTGAGAATTGAACCCAGGTCCTCTGCATGAGCAGTCGGTGCTCTTAACCACTGAGCCATCTCTCCAGCTCCCAACATAGTACTCTTAACCACTGAGCCATCTCTCTAGCCCCTCATTTCTTTTTAGTTCAGATATTTATTCTCAACCTGGGACCAGATTCAATGACAGATAAGAATTAAGACACAAGTTATTTCTGGTAAATTCTGATTACTGTGAATTTATTAGAACTTCTGGAGGAACAAGAATATCAAACTTTGGAGAAAATTTGTTTTCCACAATTCCAAAGAAGGAAAAAATATTGGACTACTGAATGAAGAATTTAAGCTTGATGAGTTTAAGTCCGAGTTTTAAAAAACAGAAAAAAGCTGGGCATGGTGGCACATGCCTTTAATCCTAGCACTCAAGAAGCAGAGGCAGGCAGATCTCTGTGAGTTCAAGGCCAGCCTGGTCTACATAGTGAGTTCCAGGATAGCTGGGGCTACAGGGAGACCCTATCTCAAAAAGACAAAGATTAAATAAATAAATAAATAAATAAAAGAAAAGCCTCTTTAGTATTCTAGCAAAGGTGACAATCACCTTTTGATCTCACTGTGAACATAGTGCTTGGTCCTACCAGCCTAAGTAAATAATGCGGAGTCAATGTCACAGACTCAACAACCCAACAAAGCTAATCTCTCATGAAATACTTCATAGTTCTTGTCATTAAGAGCATTCTCTGGCATGAAATTACACAACTTGACAAATGAAGCCTTTATTTGAACATTAACTCTGCTCTCCAACTTCAAATAAGCCCAAGAATTAATTTAATGGCATCATTTACTAAGCACTTTTAAGTTATGAAACAGGTTTCTCCACAGCAAAGACAAAGAGCACCTCTGAACTTGCAACATTCCTTACACATTCTTACCTCTACTCTGCTTAGCCTCAGTGTGGGTAGAAAGCCCCAACCTGCCTCCAGTGTCCTTCCATCCCACTTGCTCTAAGGGACAGGGCTCAGCAGCCTGCAGCATATCCTTCACCCTTCCTCTCCTGCTTGGTTATTTCCTCCATCCTACTGGCATTTCCTTCATAAACTATGCTTGGGAACTGTGGGGACTAAAACAGTATTCCCTCACTTCATACCAGGCAATCTTCCTAAGGAATGAGTTTGAAACCAGGTGTGATAAGACACAACTATAACCCCAGTAAACAGGAGGCAGAAGCAGGTGGGTCTCTGAGTTCAAAGCCAGCCTGGTTACATAGTGAGTTGCAGGCCAGCCGGGGTTATATAGTGAGATGTGGCCTCAAGAACAACAAAACAAGGGGCTGGAGAGATGGTCTAGTGGTTAAGAGCACCGACTGTTCTTGCAGAGGACCCAGGTTCTATTCCCAGCACCCACATGGCAGCTGAGAACCCTCTTTGACTCCAGTTCCAAGGAAATCTGACACCCTCTTCTGACCTCCGTGGCATTGCATGACATGGGTGCACAAACCTACATGCAGACAGTACATTCATACACATAAAAAATAAAATAAAATAATAACAAAACAAAATAATAACAACAAAAAGAGAAGACCCTTAGGGTCTAAGAAAGGTTAGTGGACTGACAAAGCAGATCATGTGTTGAAGCAAAGGAAATTTATATTAAGACACAGGAATAAAAGATAACCCCTAAAAATGAGAACTAATCAATAAAGGTATTATGGCAACAGAGGATCTCTCTCTTTCTCTCTCTCTCTCCATATTTTGTATGAAATTCTAGATAAGTTTTAAAATATTTAATGTACAGTTAGGAAATAGAATTTCTGGTGTGCTGTTAAAAAAAGAAGAGTAATTAAAGAATACAATACATTATGCATTTTGCAAAGCTTGAACATGGTTTTGCATGGCTTCACCATAAAAAAATGACAACACCCACAATATACATGTACACATGTAGATTATGCGAGTACACATGTGCTCACCTTTAATGCCAAGCACTCCAGAACCAGAGACAAATGGATCTCTGTGAGATCAAAACCAGCCTGGTCTACACAGTGAGTTCCAGGCCAGCTCAGACTACAGGGAGACCCTGTCTCAAAAAACAAATTAAATTAAATTAAAATAAAAAGCATAAAAGTACCCAAAGAAACCATGAAGAATTACTTTATAATGTCAATGATATAACAAAGACACAAAGCTTAAGTGCTATAAGAGAAAGGTAAGTTACTAGAGGAAGATGCTCTAAGGGCAGGTGAGACAGCTCAAGTCTGACTCTGATCCTCAGAACCTACGACATAAGGAGAAAACCAACTCCTGAATTGTCCTCTGACTTCCAGTGTGACCAAGGCATGGCCCACAAACACCTGCACTCACATGTGCATGTGCACATACAGTAAAAAGTAAAATCCCAGCACTCGGGAGACAGAGGCCAGCCTGGTCTACAGAGCGATTTCCAGGCCTGCTGTAGCTACAGAGTGACCCTGTCTCAAAAAGACAAAAAATAAATAAATAAATACATAAATAAATAAAATAAGTTAATGCCTTAAAATTGTATGTGACAGCAGAACATAGTGGCTCACGCCTATAATCCCAACAGTCCAGAGGCTGAGGCAAGAGGACTGCCATGAGTGTGAGGCCAATCTGGTCGTCACGCTTGAATTCAAGGCCAGACTGGGCTACACAATGAGACTCTGTCTCAAAACCACAAAAACAAACAAACAAAAAAAATTCTAAATGACAAAACTACTATCTGTAAAATCAAAGGAAAAAATAACCTAAAAAAAAAAATCTTTAGGGGACTGGAGAGATGGCCTAGCGGTTAAGAGCACCGACACTCTTGCAGAGGACCCGGGTTCGATCCCCAGCCCCCACATGGCGGCTAAGAACCGTCTGTAACTCCAATTCCAGGAGAACTCCAGTTCCAGGGGAATCCGAGACCCTCTTCTGACCTCCGCGGCATTGCACGACACGGGTGCACAGACCTGCATGCAGACAGTACATTCATACACATACAAAGATAAATAATTAAAAAAACAAAAACAAAAACAAAAACTTTAATTCACCTAACCAAAAGAATTCCACGAAAGCATAAAGAATTCCTAGAATAGAAACTTGCAATGAATGGCAAAGAATATTAATAGATATTAATATAACTCACAGAGAAGAAAATGCAAAGAACACTCAAACATGAAAAGATCCTCACTCACAGAGTTAAAACCATAGTCAAATTGGCAGAGATCAAAAAGTCTAATAATGTTCTGGAAGCAAAACACTGACAAAAGAGGCACTTTGCTGTGTAATTGGTAAAAACCCTCAGGGGCAGCACCCTGGAAACTTCTAGAACACTACACATGCACATGGCCTTTAATCTGCAAAGTCTACTTCTACATCTGTGCTAAAAATATACTTGCGGATATGCAGCATGAAGCACCGGCAATCTGGACCTTTTTTCAGGGGTTCAAGGAGACAAGGTCTGGCTATACAGCCCCACACTGGCCTTGAACTCACTAGCAGTCCAGGCTAGC
The DNA here is from genome assembly GCA_009823505.1 of Rhizomys pruinosus. Classification (NCBI taxonomy): domain Eukaryota; kingdom Metazoa; phylum Chordata; class Mammalia; order Rodentia; family Spalacidae; genus Rhizomys; species Rhizomys pruinosus. The sequence goes on along the minus strand of VZQC01015208.1, from coordinate 1,039,498 downwards.
TTCAAACTCTTGATTCTCCTGCCTCTGCATCCTACAGTTGGGCTCTTAAATGCCTGTTCAGGGGCTAAAGGCTTATTCTCCAGAGTGGTGCTAATACCAGGCAGTAATTCCCTAAAGGGGGGACCACTGGGGCCATGCCCCTAAAGGGTCTGCTCATCTTGGTCTTTTTGCACAGAGACAAGGGGAGTGTCTCTTTGCTACAGCGCATGCTCCCTGCATCACCAGAGGAGCAGTACCTATGGGGCCACTGGACTATGGATTGAAACCTCCAAAACTGTGACCCCAAATAAACCTTTCCTCTTTATAAATTATCTTAGATATTTGTTACAGTAACATGAAGCTAACATAAATTTGATAAAGCATGACTTGTATCAGCAAAAAATCTGTAAAGGATGAAATTTTCCCATCAATAGCTAAGTTAAATATCCTATAGCAAAAATGACTATGTGGTCATGAAGAACAAAAACATGGCAGCAGTTATCTGTGGAATAATCAAGACACACTACTATTCTTTCAGGAGTTTATATGGTCAGTATATTGTTATTTGTGTTTCATGGAGGAAAAAGACTAATAATGTAATCACTAGAGAGTCATAATCAGAACGGATAACACTACTTGTCCAGGAGAGTGGTAGAGAGACTATTCAATATATCCTCTTTTTTAAACTTATTTATTATTTTTTATGTGTATGAATGTACTGTCTGCATGTAGGGTGGTGCACCTGTGTCATGCAATGCTGTGGAGGTCAGAAGAGGGTGTCGGATTCCCCTGGAACTGGGGTTAAAGATGGTTCTTAGCCGCCATGTAGGTGCTGGATCAAACCCTGGTCTGCTGCAAGAACAGTCAGTGCTCTTAACCTCTGAGCCATCTCTCCAGCCCTGACAATATATCCTCTTATATACCTTTTACATTACAAACCATAGGAGCATATTCTCTGTGTGTGTGTACATGCACATGTGTGTCACATGTGTACAGGGACCCAAAGAGACTAGAAGAGGACTTTGGATTCCCTGGAACTGGAGTTATAGGAGGTTATGAGTCATCTAATGTAGGTATTGGGAACCAAATTCATACCCTCTGGAAGACCAACAAGTGCTCTTAATCACTGAACCATCTCTCCAGCCCTGGAATACATTCTCTGTCTACATATATATTTTTTGGTCTTTTTGAGACAGGGTCTGTAGCTCCGGCTGTCCTGGAACTCACTGTGTAGACCAGGCTGGTCTTAAACTCACAGAGATCCACCTGCCTCTGCCTCCCAAGTGCTAGGATTAAAGGCGTGCACCACTTCACCTGGCACATTCTCTATTTTTAAAAGAAAATTAAATTTGGAGATCTCCTGAGCCCAGCCACAGGTGCCCCCACCCCCCACCCCCGCCAACTGAGATTACGAAGAAGCATCTGAAGGAGGCAAGCAAAGCAAGCCTTCAACACAGTGAAGAGGCATTTAGGACTCACATTGGAATACAGGCNAAAAAAAAAAGAAAGACTTTTCATAATTTAGACTGCTCGAGGGGACAGGAATCCTTGAAAAAGAACCACTTAGAAATATTGGAGATAAAGAGCTCAATAAGCTTGATAAAAATTCAAATGACAGCCTCAACAACATGAACTAGATTATTTGCAATAAAGAATGTCAGAGAATCAATCTAAGTATTTTAGAACATGACATTGATATGAATAAAAGAGAAAATAAGGATGAATGGAGATGAAATCAGCAGGTTCATGAAATGATTAAAAGAGCAAATGCATCCTGAGAACATCTAATAGCAAGGAAATCAAGGCCAAAGTTACAGAATTATCCAGTGAAATAATAAACAGAATTCTTAGTTCTGTTCATCTAGAGAACCCTGATTAACGGAAGTGCCAAGCCATGTTTAAAGAAAGCCCATTAGGCTAACAGATTTCTCAGCACAAATTTGAGATTATTAAAATGGACTGACATGTTTCCAGTACTGAAAGAAAAAGAAAATGTCAAACAATATTACTTTATCTGCTATGCCATACCAAGGAGTTGAAGGAGAAATAGAAATTTTAAGATATGCTATAAGCAAAGAGAATTCATGAACACCAGACTGCCTTTAGGACTTCAAGGAATCCTACATCCAAAATACAAGAAAGACAATTGCTTTTAAGATACCAATGCTTCTCTCTCTTGACTTCCTGTGCTCATCGCAAGATGTGAACATCGGCTTTCTGCTCCAGCCCCAGCCACCATGCCTCCCTCCACAATAAACTCTAATTCCCTAGAACCATCAATCGTAAGCTCAAATAAACTCTTCCTTTTATTTAAAAAAAAAGATACCAATGCTTTTCTTCATAGGACTCAAAAAACAAACAAACAAACAAACAAACAAACAAACAAACAGGAATCAGAAGAAAATTTGATAAATGGTGATTATGTCAAACTAAAATGCTTCAGTGCAGCATAGAGAACAATAGAATGAAATTACAACCTACAGAAAGGTAGAAAATATTGGCTCTTCATCAGATAAGAGACTAATCATCCAGAATATATAAACTACTCAAAAAACAAAGAAAAAAGAAAACAAATGACCCGCTCAATAGATGGAGCAAAGAACTGAACAGAGACTTCACAAGCGAGGAATTAGAGATGTCTGAGAAACACCTCAAGAACTGCTCAGCATCACTAATCATTAAGGAAATGCAAATGAAAACCACTTTAAGATATCATCTTACTCCAATAAGACTGGCTAGGATCAAGAAAACAAATGATACCAAGTGCTGGAGAGGTTGTGGGGAAAGGGGAACACTCATCCACTGCTGGTGGGAATGTAAACTCGTACAGCCACTATGGAAAGCAGTGTGGAGAACCCTTGGAAGACTTGGAATGAACTTGCCACCCGACCCAGCCATACCACTCCTGGGCATGTACCCTCAAGACTTACGCCACCACAGAGATACATGCACGGCCATGTTTATTGCAGCTCTCTTCACAATAGCAAGGAGCTGGAACCAACCTAAATGCCCCTCAACTGACGAGTGGATAGAGAAAATGTGGTACATCTACACAATGGAGTTCTATGCAGCAGTAAAGAAAGAAGACATCACGAGCTTTGCAGGAAAATGGCTGGAGCTAGAGGACATCATGCTGAGTGAAGTAACACAGTCCCAGAAAAACAAACGACGAATGGTATCCCTCATCTGTGGATGCTAGTGCCAACTACCCAGTTGTAAGTATTTCTTGTGTGGGGCCCCCTGAGCTTTTGTACAAAGCAGTTGGGCACAATACATTTTGGAAACAACAACAACAACAACAGAAAAGACTGCATCAAAGAACTGACTGAGACGGTGAACTTCTGCTCAAAACAGTCAACTTCCCCATGGAAAATACTGAAAAAGACTGAGAGATCGAAAGCATGTTTGGCAGAATGCATGAGCTCTGGCGGGGTGGGGGAATGAGCGGGAACACGGGTCTAGATTTGTTAAAAATAAATAAATAAATTTATGTGAAAAAAAAAAGAAAATTAAATTTACATTTTTAAAAAACAGACAGTAATGAATCTTTAAACACAAGTATATGTGACAGCCACTGCCTGCAAGAGAGTGACACAGTGGGAATGGCTCTAACTACAGCCAGTAATCCTGAACTTGAGGATGGTTCTACCACTCACCAATGAGCAAACCACTATGTCCCTTTCCACAGAAAGTTAGGTTTTCCCCCTGTGCACCTATGTGGGAGAAAACAAGGGGAATGGCTACGAAAGCTCTCTGAACAGCTGTACAGTACTTCACAAAGCTACTAGTACAGAAATACAGGTGTTGAGAGGGATGTGGTCATCAGTGTGAACTGATCTAGGGACTTCTAATTGACGTAGAGACAGATTTAGAATTCATCTATCTTCTCAGAGATAAGGAAAGTAAAAGAGGTCTCTGACACAGAAACATTCACTAAACAGAACTATAGAAATGCAGAACTGAAAGGCCCCTTAAGGTCATCTTAGCCCATGCCACTCTGTATCACCTGGCACAGTCTCAGGACTCAGCACAGAACAGACCTCCTCAACCACAATCTGTATTTTATCCCCAGATAATCCAAGTGCACATTTTCTATTTTTTTTATTTTATTTTTATTATTTAAGTATGTATATAAATGTACTGTCTGCATGCAAGTCTATGCACCCGTGTCGTGCAATGCCACGGAGGTCAGAAGAGGGTGTCGGATTCCCCTGGAACTGGAGTTCTCCTGGAATTGGAGTTTCAGACGGTTCTTGGCCGCCATGTGGGTGCTGGGGATTGAACCCGGGTCCTCTGCAAGGGCAGTCTGTGCTCTTAACCGCTGAGCCATCTCTCCAGCCCCCTCAGTAGATTCTTAAAATAGATTTTTTTAAGAAAACATCTGAGCACTTTCAAATGTTCGTCTTGAAAATACTGAGAAACATATCCATTTCGAGCATATTTATTTCTCTTAGAATTGTTATTATGAGAACAAATATACAATACAGGACAGAATTTTTTTTTTCTTTAGCCAAAAGTACCATAGGAAAGAAGTGGTGAAAGAGTGAAATGAATTATACTGTTGACTCTATGGTTGTCTATTCTTATGGAGAAGCATGCATGAATCTGACAGGAAGGAGCCTCAGAATAAATCAAAAGCTGCATCATGATAATTTATTCATGAGTCTACACAAGAAGTCTATCAAAAAGGGTTGCGACTTCCTTTGAAACAGGTCAGTTATACCTGGACTTTCATTACAAGTCCAATCTGTCCCATAAATCAGATGTGGCACCAGGTAGACTCTTTCCTACCAAGTAATCAGTGTAACATTACTGACGCTCTATTTTCCATTTCAGTTCCTCCAGTCCTACTTTTTCAGTCCTGCCGCTCCCTGATCCGCACTTTAACATCACCTTACACTCCCATGACATGAATGCCTTGGCTCCTGGCTAGCCCAGGGAATGTGGCCTCAGTTAAAATGCCGGCCTCTGATTCCTTGAATCAAGTATTTAAGCACTTACTTCTTCAAACGAAAACACACTCTAGATTGTTCATAAAGACAGCTTTAGATGTGCATTAAGAACATTGAAATTGTACACAGATATACATATTTTTAATAGTTTTGGAGGTTTTTCCTAGGTAAGTCACCACACAGATTTGCTTAGTCTTATTTTATAATTATCTCAGGAAAGTTGATTCTCAGCTGCTTGAAATCAATACAGGAAAGGAGAATGATTCCAACATAAACCTTCAAACTAATTGGCTTCGCAAATTCTCACTTAAATAATGCTTAATATATCAGGAGGAACTCCATTATTCACAATGGAGTAGACTGTTAAAATCCCATCCTCCTGTCTCTAGCTGAATTATGCTTGGTAAACTTCATGAATCTCTGTGCTTCATTTCCTAGTATAGAAAAACATTTAGAATAGTGGCTTTTACATAATATCATAAAATAGTTTATGGAACAGTATGAAAAATCCAATAGAAGGCACAGTTTTTAAGGAAACCAAACACTGAGCCTAGGAGCTGACTCACTGTTTAAAGGTGCTTGCCATGAAGCCTGACGNACGCTGCTGCTTCTTCACGGCACCTCTGGCATACGGGGCTGCTTCTTCACGGCACCTCTGGCACATGCTGCTGCTTCTTCACGGCACCTCTGGCATACACTGCTGCTTCTTCACACGTCATCTATGGCCCAAAAGCTACTGTTCACACTATGAAAAACAGCTTCCTTCTCTTGACTGTGCATCAACTTCCTCTTCTGAAAACAGGACTTCAATTCCAAATATTAAGCTCTAGACAACTCCTTTCAGGCCACCGAAAGCCATTAAACTTGAACATGCTGGTTTCTGGCATGAACTAGGCAGGTAGAACTTGGTATGGAAGGCATATCTCCGCTTTGTATTTTCCTGTCACCTCCTTTTCTTTGCTGCTTCCATGTGACAAGATCCTCTTATTCCTCTATTCTAACCAAGCTTTACTAAATAAACCCAAAGGCTCCAAATTTCCAGTACCACCTTCTGTTCCAAAAGACCCATGCCACTCACAAACATTCTCACCTTCATAACCTTCTCCCTCTATACTGAACCCTAACAAACCAGAGTATCTTAGTATGGCCTGGCTACTCAGCATGTGCTTTGGAGTGCCTTCTAATCTCTAAAAATTAAGAGATTAAAAACCCTAGTGTCTGCCACATTTCCATTTGTTTCAAGAATTTTTCACTTTTCTAAGGACAAATAGTGTGGGAAAACTTTCACAACTGCTCAGCCTTAGCAGAATAAGGGAATAGATGAACAAACCACCCACAGGTGAAAGATGACTCCTGTGAAGCAGCCTGACACTACACACAGCTCCAGGCAAACAGGTCTGGAGATTCCCATGGACGAATTAAGTTCAACTCAATCTACCTGGAAAAAATGATTGTCTCAACCCCACCACAGCAAGAGGGAGAGGGAGCAGAGCACTGATGGGCAGTGTGTATCTGGGAGGAGAGGCAGGATGGATGCACACATGCTGTGGTGGCTAATCTCAACTGGATCTACACCACCTAGTAGACAAGCTCCTGGGACCCTATGAGGGATTATTTTGATCAGGTTAACTGAGGTAGGAAGTCACCCACTATGGGGGACACCATTCTTGGGGGTGGGATCTTGGACTGTTAAAAAAAAAAAGTGAACTGAACACAAGCTCTCCTTCTTGAGTATGTGGCCAGCCCCTACCCCTGGGATTTCCCCACAATGCTAGGTGCTATCACCAACTGTGTGTGAAAATAAACCTTTCTTTCCTAAATTGTTTTTGTCAGGGTATTTTATCACAGCAACAGAAAAAGTAACTAAGTCACAGACAGTCTTTAAAGTGATTACAGACTCCTAGACAATGGGATAATAAATATCTTGACTGGGTAACTAAAATTAATTTTACCAGTTAATGTGTCATTTAGAGGGGCATCACATGCCTCTACCAGTGACACCCTATAAATGACACATTATCACTTACACAGAATCAAATCATGAAGAAACATGGAAAAAAAAGACAATAGGGAATGTTTTTTTTTTTTTTTAAGGCAAAGGAGAAATGTATTTTAACAACTGACATTTTGGTTGTTATTGTGATGCAGACCAGGCTGGCCTCAAACTCATGATGTTCCTACTTTGGGATTTGAGATTACAGGTGTGTACCACCATGCATGTCAAAACACATACTTATTGGTCCCCACCAATAAATAAGTGTGAGTGAGTGTGTGTGAGTCAACATCAAGTGTATGTGAGTGTGTGTGTGTAAATCAACATCAAGTGTATATGAGTGTGGTGGTTTGCATGAGTGTCCCCCATAGGCTGTAAGTGTTCAGACATTTGTCTCCAGTTGGTGGCACTGTTTTTGGAGGTCTTAGAAGGTGTGGCCATGCTGGGGGAAGTGTGTCACTGGGGGCAGGCTTAGTGAGTTTTAACAAGCCTCTGTGGTCTACAGTTGCTCTCTTTGTTTCCTGTGCTCTTTGCGAGATGTGACCCTCAGCCTGCCACTCCAGATCCAGCAGCCACACCTCCCGCCACAATGGACTCTAAATTCCCTGGAACCGCCAATCGTAAGCTCAAATAAACTCTTCCTTTTATAAGTTCCTTGGTTGTGGTGCTTTATCACAGCAACAGAAAACTGACTAATACAGTTATTGGTACCGAGAGTGGGGTGTTGGCTGTGAAGAACCTGACCATGAGTATGTTTGGAGAAGTGTGGAAGACTTTGGAACTTTGGGCTGGAAAGGCTGTTGACTATTGTAAGCAGAGCTTAAAGGGCCATTCTAGTGGAGGCCTGGAAGAAAGCATGGCTGCAAAAGATGTGGTTCCAGGGGAAAATAAAGACTTAGGCAGCAACCGGGATATTTTGATAAAGAGTCTGGCAGCAGTTTGCCCACAGCCCAAATGCTTGCCTGATGCTAAGTTGAAAAGCAATGGACTGATGTCTTTGGCGGAGGATATTTCAAGACAGCCTAATGTAGAAATGGTGGTGTGGCTTTTAATGGTGAATATTATACAGATCTACAGTGAAAAAGAGCAAATGGGGCAGAAGGAAATGCAGAATGTACAGTTTGGATCTGAAAAGTACACTAGGAAGATTAAAGGTGTGGCCAAGGCATGTGAAGGAGAGGCTCCCTTTCATAAGGAGACTAAAGTGATTAAGGAGAGGCCTGGAGATTTACAAGTAAACAAAAGAATCAGTACCTTCAGGGCAAGACCACACCCAGCTAATCCTCCAGCTTTTGAAAGGAAAATACTGAAAGCATTTACTACTCCAACAAGTCCAGGGCAGAGAAAAATTGCAAATGTGGTTAAAGTAGGAGAGAGTCCATCCCGAACTTGCAGCCAGATTCGGCAATTTCATTCACGTGGTGCTGGCTTTAGAGGCATGAAGTTTGCAAGAGTGAAGGGGTCATCAGTTCTTCCTCCAAGGTTTCAGAGAGCCAAAGAGGCCAGGCAGAGTACAGCAGGGGTGTCCCTGAATAAAGAAGGCCCTGATAGGCCATTGCATGAAGCTGTGAATGTGAAGCCTGGTTGGCAGCGGAGACCCCAAGAAGACATTCGAGATGCCAGACCTGTGAGATATTTGCCAAGGAGAGCTGCATACAGGGAGTGGTACCAGCCTAAGAAAGAGATGTATGTTGCAAGCAAAGCTGGAAGAGCTGAGCCATCTAAGCCCTTTGGAAGTCAAGTCCCAGAAGTTGCATGTGGAGCTACTGGACTTGGCGTTTGCCCTGCTGGTTTTCGGTCTTGTTTTGGTCCAGTATTTCCTCACTATGCCTCTATTCCTCCCTTTTGGAATGGGAATGTGTATTCAGTTCCACTGTACGTTGGGAGTTTGTAATTTGCCTTTTGATTTTACAGGAGCTTACATTTAGGAGATTGGCCTGAGTCTCAGAAGAGACTTTGGACTGTAGACTTTTGAATGGCATTGAAACTGGTAAAGACTGTGGGGACTTTTAAGGTTGGACTAAATGCATTTTGCATTTTATATGGTCAGGAGCCTATGGGGGCCAGGGAGTGGAATGTGGTGGTTTGCATGAGTGTCCCCCATAGGCTGTAAGTATTCAGACATTTGTCTCCAGTTGGTGGCGCTGTTTTTGGAGATCTTAGAAGGTGTGGCCATGCTGGGGGAAGTGTGTCACTGGGGGCAGGCTTAGTGAGTTTTAACAAGCCTCTGTGGTCTACAGTTGCTCTCTCTGTTTCCTGTGCTCTTTGCGAGATGTGACCCTCGGCCTGCCGCTCCAGATCCAGCCGCCACACCTCCCACCACAATGGACTCTAATTCCCTGGAACCGCCAATCGTAAGCTCAAATAAACTCTTCCTTTTATAAGTTCCTTATAAGTTCCTTGGTCGTGGTGCTTTATCACAGCAACAGAAAACTGACTAATACAATGAGTATGTGTGTGTAAATCAACATCAAGTGTATATGAGCGTGTGTAACAACATCAAGTATATATAAGTGTGTGTGTAAGTCAACATCAAGTGTGTGTGTAAGTCAACATCAAGTGTATATGAGTGTGTGTAAGTCAACATCAAGTGTATGTGAATATGTGTAAGTCAACATCAAGTGTATGTGAGTGTGTAAGTCAACATCAAGTGTGAGTGAGTGTGTGTAAGTCAACATCAAGTGTATGTGAATAAGTCAACATCAAGTGTGAGTGACTGTGTAAGTCAACATCAAGTGTATGTGAGTGTGTATAAGTCAACATCAAGTGTACGTGAGTGTGTAAGTCAACATCAAGTGTATGTGAGTGTGTATAAGTCAACATCAAGTTTACGTGAGTGTGTAAGTAAACATCAAGTGTATGTGTGTGTGTAAATCAAAATCAAGTGTATGTGAGTGTGTAAGTCAACATCAAGTGTTTTCCTAAACTACTCTCCACCATATTTTCTGAGGCAAGGTCTCTCACTGAACTTGGAGTTCACAGATTCGGCTTGACTGGCTGCCCAGCAAGCTCCAAGGAGCCTCCTGTCTATACCACCCCATTGCTGGGCACACATTGCCCTGATCAACTTCTTTACAATAAGTGTTAGAGACTTGCACAGCAAGCACTTTGCCCACTGAGTCCCTCTTGGTGTGAGGTTTATTGTTTGTGTTTTTACTGAGTGCTAGGATTATGCACCACCATGACCAGCAGAGACTTTTTTTTCCTAATAATGGTATTGACCCCAAGGGTTCCTGCAGACTAAGCAAGAGCTTACCTCTCTGAGCTCCATCCCTGGCCTTGACACTTTGAAAAAGAAAAACAAAGCTTGTGTTTCACGTTAAAGAATAGACAAATTGACAAAATGCAATACCTGATCCGAGGGTGGAGCCTAAACTGAAAGGGTGCCATAGTCCAGGTCTGGAATGTCCCCCAAAGGCCTGTGTGATAATGACAGCGCTGAAAAGTGGTGCACCACTTAAGAGCTAGAGCCTAATGGGTTATCTTCAGGCCACCAGGCATGTGCCCTTGAAGAGGATGATGGGATCCCAGCCCCTTCCTCTTCCCTTTGACTTCCTAGTCAGGAGGTGAACTATATTACACACCAGGTGCTCATGTAGCCTAGGCTGCCTCACCATAAACCCAAAACAGTGAGGCTTGCCAATCATGAACTGAAACCTCCAAAATCCTAAGCCAACATAAACCTTCTCAATAATTTGATTATTTCAGGTCTTTGCTATCATGACAGAAAGATAATGCAAGAGAAAGTTGTCTATAAAGGACATGAGATCAACTGAGAAAACTGGAATTCGAGCCCTAGAGAGCTTCCAGACAGAAAGACCAAAGCTGGGGTTTTCCATCCCAACCCCTGACCTGCAGGGAGGGTAGACATTAGAGACTGGTCAATTGCCATCATCAAGACTTCATCAACATGCCTATGTAACAGAATTACCATAAAATCCCAAGCAGAGGGGTGAGAGCTCTGGGTAGGTAAACACATGACACCTGGGAGGGTCACCTTCCAGCAAGGTCACAGGGTTCCAACCTCTGCCATACCTTTCTCTGTGCAGCGCCTCCACTTGCCAGTTTCTGTGTTGTATACTTTATAATAAACCTACAGTGTCAACCTCGTTTTCTGAGTTCTGCAGGCCATTGTAGAAAATAACCAAACCTGCTTAAGGGTAGTAGGAGCTAGTAGCTAGTTTATAGTTAGTGGGTGAGAAGAACAAGCACCCAAGACTTGCAGCAGTGGGCTGAAGCAGGAGAAGTATTACAGGACTCATCCTTCAACTTAGAGGATCTAAGATTAACTGCAGACAGTGTCAGAAATGAGTATACGATACACGAGCTGCTATGGGGAGAACTGGTTAGTATGATGGAGAGAAAAAAAACAAGTTTGATCCCAGTACCACAATCAATCACTCAATCAATCAATGTAGCTTAGCAGATAAACAAGGTGGCTATCTGTAATCTCTGAACTTAGGAGGCTGAGACACAAGGACTGCTCAAAGTGTGAGGCCACCCTGAGCTACACAGTCCCAGTACCACAATCAATCACTCAATCAATCAATGTAGCTTAGCAGATAAACAAGGTGGCTATCTGTAATCTCTGAACTTAGGAGGCTGAGACACAAGGACTGCTCAAAGTGTGAGGCCACCCTGAGCTACACAGTGGGTTGCAGGACAGCCTGGGCTAAAGAATAAAATCCTATTTAAAAAGAAAAGGAAAGAAGAAAGGAAGACTAGAGAGAAATTCTGTACTTCTGCAATCTTAACAACCAAACCAATGTCTGAATCAGTCCAGAGTGCAGAGCGACTACTCTTTATTTTCCTGTTTGTCTTAAAATCTTCCATATACAATAAACACCACTAAGTCACTCATGAAAAGCAGCCTGAAACACCTTACTATGTGCACAATTACACACCAACTCTTCCTGTAACAAGTATACTCCTGCAAACTATCCTCAGCACGTCATGAGCACCCATAGCCCACCAGCCTGTCGTGCTTAAGGAAGTTAACATTTCAGCACTAACAATTTTCTCAAGGACTTTCTTCTTTTCATTGGAAGATGCAATGTTTTGGGGGGGTTAATTCTTTTTTTTATTTTTATTTATTTATTACTTTTTATGTGTATGAGTGTACTGTCTGGATGTAGGTTTGTGCACCTGTGTCGTGCAGTGCCGCAGAGGTCAGAAGAGGGTGTTGGATTCCCCTGGAACTGGAGTCAAAGACGGTTCTTAGCCTCCATGTGGGTGCTGGGAATTGAACCCAGGTCCTCTGAAAGAGCAGTAGGCGCTCTTAACTGCTGAGACATCTCTCTCTCCAGCCCCTATTTATTATTTGTTTTGTGTATGAATGTACAGTGCTCTTAACTGCTGAGCCACCTCTCTAGCCCCTATTTATTATTTTTTATGTGTATGAACGTACTGTCTGCAAATGTACTGTCTGCATGTAGGTTGGTGCAACCCTATTGTGCAATGCTATGGAGGTCAGAAGAGGGCATCAGATTCCCCTGAAACTGGAGTTAAAGGCAGTTCTTAGCTGCCATGTGGGTGCTGAGAATCAAACCCAGGTCCTCTGTAAGAGCAGTTGGTGCTCTTAACTGCTGAGCCATCATTCCAGCCCCAGAAGACGCAATGTTTTTAAAAGTTTGTTGTTGTGGCCAGGCGTGGTTGCGCACAGCTTTAATCCCAGCACTCAGGAGGCAGAGGCAGGCAGATCCCTGAATTCAAGGCCAGCCTGGTCTACAGAGCGAGCTCCAGGACAACTGGGGCTGGAGACCCTGGCTCGAAAAGACCAAAAGAAAAAAAAAAAAGTTTGTTGTAAGTCTAAATAAAACTATTTTAACTTTGGAGTTTGGTTGGGTTTTTTTTTTTTGGGGGGGGGGTTTGTTTTTGTTTTTCAAGTTGTCTGGATTAGCTCTCCTTACAGAAGAATGACTGAAATTAAGGAAGGAAATAATTCATATCCTCTCAAAGACATAATTAGGTTGGCGGAAACAAGGCATACAGTTTCAAATCCTGTCCTAGTACATTCAAAGAAGCTACTTTACAAAATATCTGCTGATATTTAAATGGCTGCATAAGTCAGTTTTTCCTACTCTGCACTTAAAACTAGTGATAGCAGAGGCTAGTATAAACACATTGAATTACTTAGAGTTCAAAGTTTAACAAAAAGTATAGTCATGGTAAAGGTTACCAAGTTTTTCCTAAAAAACATAAATCAGGAGTCTAATTGCCAATTTACTTTTTTTTTTTTTTAAATTAGTTTTTATTGATGCTTTGTGCATTTCATACATTTTTTCCAATTCAGTTCAGGCTTATTTCCCTTTCCCTCCCCCCCCACCCCCATCCCATCCCAGATCATGCATTCTGCCATAACTGTCCTGCATCTTTCTCTGTTTTTTTTTTTTCATTTTTAGCTATAAGGTCCAATAGAATCATGGATGTGACAAGCACCTTTTACCGATGGGGCAAACCGATCTGCTAGGCCTGCGTCTTGTAAGGCTTCCACAAACAACGTGAAATCGCAGTCTGCCCAAGCTTAATTCAGGGGGAAAGAATCAGGTTGTTGTAGGCGATTCAGCATTCCTAAGGAGGTCGCATCAAATGAGTGTTCACCAGAACAGCAAATGCGTCGATGAGCGTCTCGACCATTCGGACTCCCAATCGCATCCACTTACAATTCTAACCCGCCCCACGTCTTCCGCAGAGTTATTCCCTGAGCGTGAAGAATGGCATCGAGGTGGATGTAGAGAGGTAAACACAGTCCACTCAATCTCCTTAGTCGTGTGACTTGTGACTCTGGATTCGGCATAATTTACCTTCGATGTCTTCTGACAAGACGCTAGTTGTTGCCAGAGTAAATAGACCTTCACGATACCTACTGGGTCGCTTAGCGGCTGTGTTTCATGTCTCGCGCAATTTACTTGTTACTGATGGTGCCGTTTTTCTTCCTCACCAAAAAATTTACTGAACAAACCGTAAAGGGCCGAGTGTGTGGATTGTCCAGTTCAGCGTTCTGATAATTCTCGCATTGTAAAGGTGTGACACATGCTATTAGGAAGCTTCGTAAACGCCCCCCCGAAGCCCAGTAAGAGCAAGGGAAAGAAATGCTACATATCAAGGGTGGACCACCAAAGTTGCTGGGTCTCTTGTCAACATGTCAGCATCATTTTAATCTCGATCACTTCTATTTAAACATGGTACCAGATTAATCACTGAGGGAAGAAAAGACTACAGTTAGGGCTGGAAGAGATACTCTAGCGCGTACAGAGCGGCTCGTATCCGCTGCTACCAGAGACTCCTGGGTTTTTCGATCTCCGCGAGCACAAGCCAAATGGCTGGCCAAGAAATGATTCCGTCTGTATAAACTCCAATTTCACACTGTGTCAGAATCTGCGCAGTTTCCCTAGAGAAATCCTGATCGCCGCTCTTCTACCTCCGCTGGCACTTTGCAACAGGTACTTAGTCGGACTAATGACAACACAAACTTGCTTATGCTTACTTAAGTACTATCCAACACTACGATAATATAAAAAATATTGTTAATATAAATTTAAACTTATAAAAAAAAAATTAATTAACGGAAATGTTTAGGGACTACAGTTATAGTTAAATTAGTTTGTTATTATTAACATTTACATAACTAAAAGTAGAACAGAAAACCAGCTCTATTACAGCAGAATCAAATCTTATGCCTTTCCGAGTAATATGGCCACAATCAGCAGGATGGTCTTACTTTTGTGGTTCTGAAGACTTAAAGTGAGAGAATTCCACTGTCTTAAAAACGTTCGAGCCAAAAAAAAATATTAAAAAAAGACAAGATTCCCAGAGATGAAAACAAGAGAAGGAGGCGACTGCAAGATTCAGGGGGAGCATTCCAAGAGTTTCGACTACTTCTCAGCACTAGTGTGGGGGGGGGGGACGGACAGAATCTGAGTGTTTAAAATCAAGCCACTACCCCAATTCTGGTTTCAGCCTAAAATCACCAAAGTTGTAGGACCCCATGCCAAAGCAAGAGAGGAAGCTTAGAAACGAGAATCTCACCACACAGACAAGCAAGGTGGACCTGCTTACAAGACCCTGGTGCTGTAGTCACTTCTCACAAGCAGGCAGAGCAAGACACTGCACACAGAGCTGTTAACCAATACTCTACACAGTCCTTGAGCTCAGGAACAAACACACAGACCACACCATGGCCAGGCAAACAGCTTTCACCTCTGAGGACATCAGGTTTTCCATCTGTAAATTTCCATTATTTCGAAATTCATGTGTCCATCTTAAAGTAAGATGGAAAACAAGATTAATGTGCTATGACAAGAAAGTGTACTTTAAATAAAAAACATTAAAAAATTAACTCTAACAATGCAAGATATAATCAACGCCACTAAACCTAAAAACAAAGTATACAATCAAAAATATTTCAGCCCATTTCTTAAAACAAATCTGTCTTTAATTTTTCTACAATACTCCAAGTTTATAAGTGCACACATTCCAGTACACTAAAATGACAAGTATTTCTTGTTTTTTACACCAACAATATATCTTGTCTTGCAGGTAACAACACACAGCTTATCTAAAGCACACATCTGGAAACTGAAGAGCTGATTTTGTCAGTTTACCCAACACTTTAGCCTCAACTTTCAATTCTGCTCTGGCTCTATTCTATTTCCAGGCAGTTTCACTTCTGAATTTTCTGCCCCAAAGCTAAGAACTGGTGATCCTGTGGAGAAACTTTTAAGTAAACACAAAATAAGAACAGAGCTTTTCCATCCAGTCAAAGGAAAACTAGACATTTTCACAGGAAAAACAAGGAAACAACAACAAAAACCACTAAAATTCTTGATTGCATTTGTCATGTAAAAATAATGGCTTTAAGATGCTTATGTCAGAAGTTTCCAAAACTTCACTATGCTTTTGCTCACAAGAGCCGAAGCTGCTCCGAAGTTGTCATCTTATTCTACAGAGACACAACTATTGACTGCTCTTTTTTCCCTTTTGAGTCAAAGAAGCTTGATAAATATTTCTGGGAGGAATAGCTGTGCTAGGCATGTTACTATTGCTACCTGAGGCACATGTTCCCAGTAAAACACTGCTTTCTCTTGCCCCTTCAGTTGCATTCCCAACACAACAAACTTTTTTAAAATCAGAAACGTAAATTAAATTTTAAAGCAAGGTATCTAAATAAATACACATGTAAAGGAAAATATATCGCAGGCAAGCTACATTAAGCTTTCCATCTGCGTCTGTCATTTTGTTACAGTACATGTTTCAATTCCATTCAATCTAATCTTTCTTTCTATAAGCTATTGCATTCTTTAATGTGGAAGTTCCACTTGCAAAAAATATACAGAGTGGGGATAGAGAGATCATTCAGCTGTTAAAAGCACTTGATGCTCTCAAAGAGGACCTGGGTTTGAGTCCCAGCACTTACATGGCATCTAACAACCGTCCATTTCTCCTGTTTCAGGTGATCCAAAGCCTTCTGATCTCTTCGAGCATTGCATGACATGGATACATACATGCAGACAATAAACTCACACACATAAAATAATAAACATATATGTAGAGATAGATAGATAGATAGATAGATAGATAGATAGATAGATCCCTGCAATACACAGTTACTACTATGTAATCAGTGCACAATGCTAGGTGTAGATGCTGTGGTAGATAAAAATACAAAGCATGATGGATGTGCATCTTGAAGTATCTTAAAATTTCTCCCATTTGCTATAGTCACCTACTTTTTGTAGGGTTCTCATGAGATTTTTTTTTTTTGGTCTTTTTGAGACAGGGTCTCCCTGTAGTCCCAGCTAGCCCGGAACTCACTATGTAGACCAAGCTAGCCTTGAACTCCCAGAGATCTGCCTGCTTCTAAAAAAAAAAAAAAAAAAAAAAAAGTAGGTGACTACAGCAAATGGGAATTGATGACCCAGAATGTCACACTCTGTGACTTTAAGAAAGGCACCCAAGGCCAGGCATGGTGGTACATGGCTTTAATCCTAGCACTCAGGAGGCGGATGCAGGGGATCTCTGTGAGTTCAAGGTCAGCCTGGTCTACAGAGTGAGTTCCAAGACAGCTGGGGCTACAAGGAGACCTTGTCTCAAAAAGACTGGAAAAAGAAAAAAGAAAAAAAAAAAGGTACCCAAACCTTAGGTTCCTCATTGTAAAAAGATATAAATCTCCCTTGAAGATTCACTGCAAATAATTTATGTAGATACTCTGTCCTCAAGGAGGAGTATAAATTTCCACTCTTCAAGTGTGGCCTTCACAGACTGATTTCCTTCAAAGAGCAAAGTGGGCCCAGGGTGAGATACAATAAGAACTTCTAGCACAGCTCCCGGGTGAGCATGACCTGCCTGGTCTTCATGTATAATGAGAAGCACACACTTTGGTCTTCAGTTCCTAGCAGAGCACTCCTAAAACCCTTCTAATTTCCTGAACAAGGAGTGCTAAGGAAAATTTTTTCCTAGTATTACATTTTTGACCCTGGTTCCTGACCCAGGCCACCTGATCCCTTGGCATTTCGTTGGCAACTAGAGCACCTTCTGTTCTAATGAGGTAACTCTCATTGAGCTCCTGGATGCTTGGAACTGTCCGCCTCACTCACAAGACGACACTACAGGGCTGAATACTGAGTTAACCAGGGATACTTTCTACCTAACAACCTCAGAACAGCTATGGGCGGGCACCCTGACAGGGCACAGAAGCTTCCACTTACTTCCCTACTCGGTTTCCTATGTTTGTGCTCCATCTGGCTGTTCCTCACATCCTTACAATAAACCAGTAAACGGAAGTATTGTGCTCTCCTGGCCTTGTCAGCCACTCCAGCAAATGATCAAAACAGAGACAATGGTGGTGGAAACCCTCAATTCACAGCCAGTTGAACAGAAGCTCTAGAGGCCCAGAATGGGGCTGAGCCTTTAACTTATGGAATGGGTTACTAACCCCAGGTAGGTAGTATCAGCGTATGCCTTTAATCCTAGCATTTGGGAGGCAGAGGCAGGCAGAACTCTGTGAGTTCAAGGCCAGCCTGGTCTACAGCATGAGTTCCAGGCCAGCTTGGGCTACAGGGAGACCCTGTCTCAAAAAGGCAAAAAAAAAAAAAAAACTTAAGTCTGAATCAACTATGGAAGTAATAAGCATTATCAATACTGGTTCATTAATTATAGCATAGGATATCTTAATAAAGATGGAAACAACAGAAAAAAAGTACATGTACGGTACATGGAAACTTTCCACAAAGCTTCTCACGTGTTCTATAGATCTAAAACTGTTCTGAAATTGGTTTTTAGATTTTGGAGGGTTTTGTTTTTGTTTTTGTTTTATCTTTTTTTTATTTTCATTTTTTATTGATGCTTTGTGTATTTCATACATCATTTTCCAATTCAGTTCAGGCATATTTCCCTTTCCCTTCCCCCAACCCC
>VZQC01015208.1:1001937-1020154 GCA_009823505.1 Rhizomys pruinosus | reverse complement strand
TCTCAAAAAAAAAAAAAAAAAGTATTTATGTGTACAAGTGCTATGCCTGAATATATGTAGATGCACCATATGCCCACTAAGGGCGTAAGAGAGTGTCAGATTCCCTAGAACTAGAGTTACTGGGTCTTAGCTGCCATTTGAAAGGTGCTGGGAACCCATCCCAGGTCCTCTGCAAGGACACTCAGCAGTCTCTACAGCAACCTGCCCCCCACACTTTTTTTTTTTTAATTCAAGGTAATAAAGGAAAATGAGGCCCAGCCTTCTGTAATTCCAACTACTCAGGAAACTCAGGCAAGAGGATCAAAAGTTCAAAGTTACCTAGGCTAGAGATCAGTTTAGGCTAGCCTAAACAACTTAGTGAGATCCCGTCTCAAAATAAAAAATAAATGGTTGAGGCTATAAATTGGTAGCAGAGTACTTGCCTAACATGTTCGAAACCCTGAATTTACTCCCAGTACCATACACATACACACACACACACACACACACACACACACACACACACACAAAGATAAGAATCATGGCTGGGGAGATGGTACAGTGGGCAGAGCAACTGCGGCAGAAGCATGAGGTCTTGAGTTCAGATACCCAGAACCCACATAAAGCAAGACACGGGGCACGTGTGCCTATAATCCAAGAACTCCTACGGATAGATGAGAGGTGGAGACAGGAGAATCCTGTGGGCCAGCCAGCCTGGCACATGCAGCAGAAAACACAAGAGACCCCTTCTCAATAGGTGGAAGATGAACCAAAGCCCAAGGGTGTCCTCTGACCTCCTCACGCCCATGTGCCCACACTCACAGATGAACACATGTGCACACAAAAAAAGATAAAATAGTAATAATGGGTAATAGCCCTAACCCACTTCATTCTTCAAATCTATGAAGAATATAAGTGATCAGAAAAGTCAATGTTAAGGACACAAACATGCACATCACAAAAGAAATTAAGTAGCAAATAAACTTATACATGGATATTAAAAAATCATAAGATTGGACAGGATAACTGACACCATGTACTCTCCACACTGCCTAGTATGTGATACACAGGGCTGCTAAAAGATAACCAACAGACAAATGCAAAGTTTAATAACAAATATATACATGCACATTCACGATTATGTGTATGTATATATGTGATCTGTATCTATTAAAGCAGGTTAGAAAACACTGAGAAAAGTTGTAATACCCAAAGTTGGCAAAAATGTAGAGAAAGAAGCTCTTTCATAATCCGAGAGTACAAGTGTAAACGGGAACATTCTTATGCAAAAATATGTAGCTAGTATCATCTACAATTTAAGTGTGAGTATGCATGCATACACGCATGCACACACCCTTACAATGATTTCACTGTTCTAAATTTGTCCTACTGAGCACCAACACGTGTCCAAAGAAACTTCAATTCAGATATCCATTGCAATGGAATAATAAATGCTGGAAATGTTCCAAAAGCCTTTCAATAGGGTGTTAGCTGAAAAAAAAAACAAACCAGCTGTGGTAGCATACAACTGTAATCTAGCATTCAGGAAACTGAGGCAGATCTAAAGTTCTAGAGCGGTATGGACTACACAGTAAGATGCTGTCTGGAATGACATCTGAGGTTTTTCTCTGCCCTCCCACATGAACACACATGGGCACCCATGTACACCAGAATACACTAACAGATATACTGACATAATTTTTTGGGTTTTTTTTTTTTTTTTTGAGACAAGGTTTCCCTGTCACCCCAGCTGACCTAGAACTCACTTTATAGACCAGGCTGGCCTCGATCTCACAGAGATCCTCCTGCCTCTGCCTCCAAGGTGCTGGGATTAAAGGCATATACACTCAGGCCTGAGACATGAAAGGTGGATCTCTGTGAGTTCAAGGCCAGCTTGGTCTACATAGTGAATTCCAGGACAGCTGGGGCTAACGGGAGACCCTCTCAAAAAAGATTTAAAAAAAACCTGGCCCTGGGGCCACATGGCCAATAACAACTGTCTATAACTCCAGTTCCAGGGTAATCCAATGCCTTCTTCTGACTTCCGTGGCATTACACAACATGGGTGCACTCACATACATGCAGACAATACACTCATATACATAAAATAAAAATAAAAGGGTTTTTATACACACACACACACACACACACATCACCACAAACAATAATATTAAGTGAAATCATTTGGACACCAAAGTATATTTTGTATGACTCCACTTATATAAAGTTCAAGGCCAGGCAAAAACACCTCATATTAGAAATCAGAAAAATGGCTCCTTTGGAGAGAAAAAAAGGGAGAGAACACAAGAAGGACTTCTGGAATTTTCCTAATTTTGTATGTCTTAATCTGGGTAGTAGTTATATAACTATGCTCATTTTATGGTAATATCATCTGTGGACTACACACAGACAACATATCAACAAATATGCTTATTTTTAATGTTACCTACTTATGTCCCCAACCCTGGACATCCTGATCTAGAGCTACAAGTCAATGTGTTTTGAACACAGGCTGCCTTCCAAGAATTCAAGGTCGACACCCCCAGGAGCTGTAAATAGCATACCCAAGCTCATACAGCATTCAGCTGTATTCAGCACTATATATCCCTCGGCACCAATCCAGAAACTTGACAAACACTAACAAACGCAGCTGAATGTATTCCAGGGACAGTTCACTTGGATTATTTCCCCTAGTGTTAAACTATGAAATGTCATCAGAGAACAGGCTCCATGGAGTTAAAGATGCTTTCTCCTCCCCACCCCACAGGTCCTCAAAGCTCCCCCAAACTAGACTCATCTAGAACTCCTTAAGACTTCTCCGGCTGCTTCTAACAGTGCCCACTATTGCTTCTCCCAACACCCCTTACGCTCCGCCTCCTACATACACAAAAATTCTTATTAATACCCAATCCACAGACTCATCTCCCAGTCCCACTTCCACCCTCTCCTAAGACTTCATAATGCCAGCTAAACTTCACTACCCTCAAGCTCCTAATATTCTCCACAATCCCTGCCCAATGGCACCACAAAACAAGCACACGTGCCATCCTGGTCTTTTAAATCCTCTCCTACCACAGAAGGCTTACTACTCAGCAACCACCTTGGGGAAAGGGGAGGGGGTGTTATTGCCAACTCCCCTCTAGCCTTTTACATTCATATCTATTTATTCCGTGCCTGGGCCCTGTCTCTCCTAGCCTATCCCTTCTTCTGTGTGACTCCTTCCTGAGTGTCCCCGGCAAAGATGGAAAGTTACAGGAAGAGTCTGAAGGATATATTCTCTCTCCCTCCCTCCCTCCCTCTAAGGGTCTGAAGGAGATATTCTCTCTCTCTCTCTCTCTCTCTCTCTCTCTCTCTCTCTCTCTCTCTCTCTCTCTCTTTCTCTCTCTCTCTCTCTCTCTCTCTCTCCCCTCCCCTTACGGAAGGTGATGGAGAGGTTGCTCAAGTTTCCAGCAAACAACGCAGTGCACCCGCTAGAGTCAGAAGCTGCTTTTGGAAACCCAGCCCCACCACTTACTAATAGGAAGGTGGTGTACGAGCCTGTTTCAACCGCGCAGAACGAAGACAAATACAGCTATCTCACCAAGTGGTGAAGAGTCGATAAGCTAACAGCCACAGAGCACTTTGCACAAACCAAGCATATAATAAGCTTTCCATGACTGACAGCTTCTCCCGGTCCTCTTCGTGGACACGGTAGAAGGGGGACACTTTAACTCTCCTTAATACTAAGGTTCCGGCAGTCTCCTGGGACCGGCGGAGGGAGGGCAATGAACTATTCTAGAGATGGGTAGGTGTCCCCAAGAATGTTGTCAGATCCCACAATTCAGTACTCTCTCGTCCTTACTCCCTACTGTGTGGATCCAAAATATGAATACACGCTTCATTGCTTCCTTCCAGACACACCGGAGGGAATGAAGTGAAGACCCCCCCTCCTCGCCCAGATCACTAATAAGTTTGCTGTGAGGACCTGACTTGGGAAGGAAATCCCAACATCCCCAGGAAAGGGAGAGGGCGTATTAAGTGCTGGAAACCCGACTCCTCGGTGCACAGCGCAGCGCGGGGGAACGCGCGGCGGGCTCGCGGGGCGCAGGGCTTCCCCGGCACCTTCCCGGAGGGATGCGGGGTCCGCGCACCGGAAGCCGCGGCCCCCCGCGGGCCACCTCCAGCGCCCGGGTCCTACCGGGACCCGGCCGCCTCTCCTCAGCCAACCCACGGGTCAGCCCTCCCAGCCCGGCAGGGCAGCGGGAGACTGCCGGGTCTCCACTCGAGCCTCCCCGGATCCCGCGGGCGCCGTGAACCGGCCGGCTTACCTGCTGGGATGGCAGCTCCACATGCAGGGCCCGCGCGGTGGAACCGGACGGCAGCGCGGCGGCCGGGCCCGGGGGTGGCAGGGGCGCCGGGCCCCCAAGCGACGCCGAGGCACTCATCTCGACCCCGGGGCCGCGGAGCGGCGGGGCGGGCCGTCCTCCCGCATCCGCCGCCGCCGCCGCCGCCTCCCGCGCCGCGAGCCGCCGAAACCCTGCAGCCTAGAAACCCGCCACCGCCAGCTCCGAACGCTCGGTCCCCGCGCTGGCCGCCGCCGCTGCTAGCTAAGGAAGAGCCATGTTACCGCAGTGCAACCCCCTCCACCCGGCCCGGAGCCGGCGCGTTCATTGGTTCCGCTACCGAGGGGGCGGGACCCGAAGGCCGCCAAGCGACATGCTATTGGGTAGCGCGTCCGTCCATCGCCGGTCGCACAGGGCTAGGGGCGGAGGGACTCGAGGATGGCCTCAATTGCGTCTGTCAAACTGGGGCGAAACCTGGGGCGTTACTTCTCTATATCTGGGTCTAATTGGTCCTTTGACTACGAAGGGGCGGGGTTTCCTAATGGAGCCGAAAGGGCCATTGCTCTAGATCGCTGTCAGTTGTCAGTAAAGGAAAGAGGGGCGGTCTCTTGATTAGGTAGAGCGCGCGCCGGGACTCTGATGTCACGTGCAGGAGTCTGGAGAGTCACCTGATTAGTGAGAGTCAGGCTTCGGAGCCACTTCCGCCCTGGTCTAGTTGCCATGGTTACAAGCCTCAGGTGGAGGGCGGGGACCTTCTTGGCACTTACAGGATTGGGACTGATAGCCTTTGACTCTCCTCCAGAAGTGTTTTTTTCCCCCCGAGGTGTTTTCATCCACGTACAAGGACAGAAAAGGAATGCTTCATGGTTGAATGGAGGACACCACGAGATCTATCTCGCAGTCGCATCAGCTCCTGCAAGACCAACTCCAACCGGCAAGTCCACACCCCTCCTTGCTTCTATTAACTAGTAAACTGAGCTACCAAGTGTGCCAGCCGCCCCAGAGGCTGTCTCGCCGATGCGGGTGGGCTGCTTATACTCTCCCTAGAAAGCCTTTACTGCTTGTGACTAATGCTTGCTTACCCATCACGATTCAGCTGGGGCAGGAGTCCTTCCAGAAGACTTCTCTGATCTCTCTGGGAGTCTGAATTTGGAACCTTGACGCTACCACAGCCCTGGGTTACTCTATTACGTTGTCTTTGGGGAGGTGGGGGGGGGCGGATTGAAACCTGATCTTGCTGGAATTATAAGTGTATGCCATCGTGCCTGCCTCTACTTTGTCTTTTAATAGGTATGTAACACAGGCAACCATTTTTCTACACACACACACACACACACACACACACACACACGCACACACTGAATTCCTCAAGCCAAGGGATATTGTCTGATTCAGCTCCGGATCCCCCTTACCTGGCAAAGAGAATGTGAAGGTACAGCTGGAATGCCCTCCCTTCCTTGACTTCTTTGCTTCTATAAGTAGTGCTCAGTCATTTGCAGGATATTGATCCCCTCCCCTCAAAGTGTGAATTTCTCCACCACCTGGCCAGAAGTAGCAGAAAGAACAGTGTTCAGAGCGTCAGACCCAACAGGAAACAGGCAGTTTGGGAATTCTGTCACCTTCTAGCCATGTCCGTGTGCCCCTCAGCTCCCCACTTGCAGCTTTGGTTTCCTCATCTGTAAAATAGCACTAGGGTTGCTGTGGGGTTGAGGTGAGCCAATATTTGTAAAGAGCCCATGAAGAACCTGACATATAATGGATACTTTAAAAACTTCTTTTACTGGGTGGTAAGAGGTTTAGCTCAGTGGTAGCTTAGCATTTCCAAGGCTCTGGGTTCAATTACCTAGCACCATTTAAAAAATGATGTGTTTGTGTGTACAGGTGGGCATGCGCGCCGTATGTATGTGAGTGTGTGGCGCCCAGAGGCCAACCTCAGGTGTTGTTCCTCAGGAGATATCCACCTGGATTTTTGAGATAGCATCCCTCCTTGGCTCGGAGATCACCAAGTAGGGTAGACTAGCTGGCCAGTGAGCCCCAGGGATTCTCCTGTCTCTACTTCCCTAGCACTAGGATCCTAAGTATGCGCCCCCATGCCCAGCTTTTCTCTGTGGATACTGGGGATGGAGCTCAGGTCTTCATGCTTGCATGGTAAACACTTCATCAACTGAGCTGTCTCCCTAGCCCCCTGTTTTGTTTAGTTTTAAATAAAACGCAAGCACATTAGGTTCTGGGAAAACATGTTACTCAGACCTCGCTGAAGCATTTGCATGGCACAGTCTCCTGTTCTGAAACATGGAGCAGTTCCTCATGACTGGAGCTTGAGTGTATGGTCAGGTATTTGTTGGGAAATTCCAAATCACACATAGTTCAACTCATACAGCGCCGAGATGCAGTGGAATTTCACAGAAAACGCATCTCTGTTTCTAAGCTATGGTTGTTTGCCACGACTGGTGTATCAAATTACCACAAACTTGGTAGCTGAAAACAACAGACTCTCACAGGTCTGGAGGGCAGAAATCCAAGATCAAAGCGTCCATCCCTCCTTGCCCTTCGAGCTTCTGGTGGCTCCCAGGATTCCTTGGTTTGTGGTTGCATAATTGTATTCCCTGTCTTTCCCTAGCCTTTTACACTACTTCCTCTTTTCTTTTTTCTTTAATAAAGACACTTGACATTGGATTTAGGTCGCCCATACAGACCATCCTGAGAGACTTTATTAAATGACATCTGCAGAGCCATGTGTGGTGGTAGCAGTCTATAGACCTCATACTGGGTTCTAGGTCGGCCTAGGCTACAGTATAAGGCCCTATCTCAAAAAACAAGAGAGAGGAAGGGAATCGGATGAGAAAAATTATTTCTGCAAATACCTCTTTTCCAAACATGGTCATAGTCACAGGATCCAAGGACTTGAACATCTGGGCCAACATTCAGCCCACAACACAAGTTAAGAAAAAAATGGGCCTATCTGGGCGTGGTGGCACACACCTTTAATCCTAGCACTCAGGAGGCAGAGGCAGGCGGATCTTTGTGAGTTCAAGGCCAGCCTGGTCTTCAGAGTGAGTTCCACGACAGCTGGAGCTACAGGGAGACCCTGTCTCAAAAAGACCAAAAAAAAAAAAAAAAAGAAAGAAAGAAAAGAAAAGGGCCTGTCTGGGTGTGGTGGTGCATGGCTTCCAACCTAATCTACATAGTGAGTTCCAGGTCAGCTGCAGTTAAAAGGATACCCTGTTTCAGAAAGACAAAAAAAAAAAAAAAAGAAAGAAAGAAAAGAGAAGAGAAGAGAAAAGAAAAAAGAAAAGAAAAGAAAAGAAAAAAGAAAGATGGGCCTATGGGCTAGTGAGATGGTTCCACCAAGCTTCCTGGAACCACATGGTAGAGGAAGAAAATTGGCTCCTACAAGTTGTCCCCTGACCTCCAAATCTGTACTGTGGCACACGTGCAACCACACACATAAACATAGACATACATTTAAATAAATATAAATGGAAAACTGAACCTAGAGAGAGAACACAGAAGCACTTCTTCCTTTGGGGTCACTTCTAACTATCAGCTACCTTTATGACTTTATTCACCCAACAAATGCCCAGACAACAACTCTACTAGGTCCCTCTTCTAGGTGACAAAAAAAATCAGACCCAGTCCTAGCTAACTCTTTGTATGAAGTTCCGGTAAACAACCTAGTTACCCAGTGGTAGATCTCATGGGGGCAGTGGAAGCCAAAGATAATAGTTGAAAGTCAGATTTCACAGTGGAGGTACATTTAAACAGACTACTGAAGAACCAATAATAGTTTGGGGGTACATTAGAGGAGATTCAGCATCATGCATACTCTCCATAAACCTCTGGGATTCAGCTCTTCACAGGCTGGCTGCTGGATACCAGAAATCCAGACCTCAAATGCATGACCCTCTCAGACTTTTCTGCTCACAGTATACAGTATTTGAACACCCATCCCTAGAAAACCAGGGGAATCTCAGCCTGCTGCCTTCAAATACTCAGAAAATGCATGCCATACAGTGTCTTGGAAATAGTAAGTGTTCAATAAATCTCTCTCTTTTTATCTTCATATATTCCTATTTTAATTCAAAACTTCTTATATTATTTGGATCCTAGTCTATACTGTGGCTGTTTCAACATAAAAATAAACTATGTAGAATTCATTTGATAATCATATTTATATAGTACAGTATTCCCCAGAGGAACATGTATCCAGATTTAGCAAACATGGATTATAAGGTGGCCAAGTGCAATACCCACGCAATGAGTGACTGGAGGGGGAGGTTAAAGATCAGGCGGGAACAGAGTGACTGAATCCTCAGAGACGAGAGAGGAAGGTCATAGCAGACTTCAAAAGTTTCAAAGTGTGATGAGTAGTTTGACAGAAGAGCAACAGGTGTTTAGATCTGTCTGGGTCAGGGATCGCTGGTGTTTTCACAGCTAATACTATAGTGGGTGAGTGCTGTAGTTTGAATGTGCTCCCCAGAAGTCCATGTGTTAACCCCCCCCCAAATTCATGCATTAATATGACTAGAGACTTAGGATGAGAAAGGTCATGACAATGGGACTTTTCTTTTGGTATTGGTGGCTTTATAAGAGGAAGAAAGACCCAAGCTAGTATCACCCCCATGGGACACCATCCACCATGTTATAACACGGCAGAAAGACCCTCACCAGTGCACATTCTTGAACTTTTTAGCCTCTAGCACTGTGAGCCAAAGAAATTTATTTTTAAATTTCTATTTTTGTGTGTGTATATGCCACATGTGTCCAAGGCCAGCAAAGGCCAGAAGAGGACATCAGATCCCCTGGAACTGAAGTCACAGGCAATTGTAAGGCAGTTGTAAGCTGCCTATGCTGAGAACCAAAACTCAGGTCCTCTGGAAAAGCAGCAAGTGCTCTTAACCCCTGAGCCATCTCTCCAGCCCCTAAACTTCTATTATTAATAAATTACTGGCTCTCAGACATTTTGTTATTAGAACAGAAAATAGACTAAGTCAGTACTGAAATCAGACATTGAATTCTCACCCAAAACACTAAACCTACCAGTCAATTTTGCTTTCCCTTAATGTTCTCAGCCCACAGGCCTGGTGCACTGGGTAAATGAGAACTTCTGATGTCTCAAGCTTAATTAAATTAAACCTATCCCCTTTCTTTCAACAGAGCCTCTTTCTCCTATTCATTCTCTTGTTTAACCAAATGCTCATTAGACTTTCACCATGGAACCCCATTTAAAAAAGCATTGTGGGGGGAAAAAAAAGAAAGAAAGCATTGTAGCCAGGCATGGTGGCACATGCCTTTAATCCCAGCACTTGGGAGGCAGAGGCAGGCAGATCTCTGTGAGTTCAAGGCCAGCCTGATCTACATAGTGAGTTCCAGGACAGCTGGGGCTACAGGGAGATTAAAAAAAAAAATGGGCATGGTGGCCTACGTCTTTAATCCTAGCACTGGGGAGGCAGGTGGATCTCTGTGAGTTCAAAGCCAGCCTAGTCTACAGCGTAAGTTCCCTGTCTCAAAAAAAAAAAAAATAAATAAGCCATTGCAGATAGCACCCCACTCTTGTCAGTTCTCCATGCTGAGTTCAATAATTGAGATAATGCGCTGGGCGTGGTGGCGCACACCTTTAATCCCAGCACTCAGGAGGCAGAGGCAGGCGGATCTCTTGTGAGTTCAAGGCCAGCCTGGTCTACAGAGCGAGCTTCAGGACAGCTGGGACTACAGGGAGACCCTGTCTCAAAAATACCAGAGAGAGAGAGAGAGAGAGAGAGAGAGAGAGAGAGAGAGAGAGAGAGAGAGTATGAAGCACAATGAGAGCACGTAAGGGTAAGTTCCTAATTGTGGGAACTCTGCTGTCCAGGAAGGAGAGGACAGACAAAGTGTTCTAGGCAGAAGGACCCACGTGAGCAAAGGCACAGAGCAGAGGACCTGGCATCAACATTGACGTGGTGAAAGCAAAGACTTCGAGGAAAGCAGTAGACAGAGAGGCTGGAGTCTGATGGTGGGTGACAGGAAGCTCTTCAGGTAGCCCTTGAGAGACAGCTCTGAGGGGACAGTGCGAGAGGAGCCATAGCTTTGCAAAGGACCAGATAAGAACTGAAAAACCTAAAGGCAGCTCTCCAAGGAGCCTGCACGCACCCAGCCGACCTGAAAGGCAGGTCCTCAGCAGCCACAGCGTTTCACCTCCTTCCCCTTCACACACCTTCCCAGATCCAAAATGATTGCTGCCTCTTCTGGACTCTAGCATGGCTGCCAGCCCGTCTTTAGTACAGGTGTCCATGTACATGGTTACCCTAGCTAGGTGAAGTCAGTCATATTCACTCTGTGCGAGTCTCTGCTTTTGAGTTCTAAGCATTCAGACACAGGAGGCTTCACAAGCTTTAATGAGTGAATGCTGAGATCACACAAGGGCATCCTGTTTTAGCTTTCTGTTGTTATAACAAAATACCTGAGACAATCGACTTAACAGAAGAAAAGGTTTCTTTTGGCTAATGTTTCAGCCCATGATCACATGGCCCTGTTGCTTTGGGGCTGTGGCAACACAGTGCATCACTGGGGGAGCATGTGTCAGAAGAGGCCTGTTCTCTCCATGATAGCTGAAGCAAGCGAAGGGAAAAAGAAGGGATGGGTTCCAGATCTGTTTCAAGGAAATTGTCACACCCTAGCCTAATTCCTTTCCACTAGGCCTACCTTTTTTTTTTTTTTTTTTTTTTTACAGACAGGGTCTCTCTGCAGCCCCAGCTGACCTGGAACTCACTCTGTAGACTAGGATGGCCCCCACCAGAGTCCCCAAAGGACTGGATCACAGCATGTGAAGTGCTAAGCTCTGAAAAGATAGTGACCAGGATGGCCTTGAACTCACAAAGATAAGATTAAAGGTGTGCAACACCACGCACACCTTCTACAGGTTCCGCTCCACCCTACCCTTCAATACCACTCTGGGCTAAGGAACAGACACCTTTGGGAAACAGTCAAGATCCAACTATAACACTTCAACACCTCCATATTTGCCCAGCTAGAGAGAGGACATAGACTTAACCAAGGTCGCACAGAGGTAGCCAAGCTGAGGCAGTCTTGGCCTCTTGTCCCCAAGGCCAGGGCTTTCTACTCTAGTTAGAATCACAACTATAAATGTGCTGATATGTACACAGGAGCTTGTGAGTGTGGGGGCCAGCCAGGCTAACAACAAATACTGCAAGCACACAGAAGCCGGTGCAGGTTTAGCAAGAGGTGTCCACAGAAAACTTCCCCTGGGATCCTGTTTACAGTGAGGCCTGAGGATTCTAGAGGAGTCAGGTGGGCAAAGGCCGGTGAGAGTGGGGTAGGTTGCAAGAACAGGAGCGCCAGCCTGAAGAAGGGGTGTGGGGCACAGAGAGAAGGCCAGGCAGTGGCTGGGGAGCAGCCAGTGCTGGGGGGAGGAGGAGCGGAACTGTTCAAAACATGGGCATCAACATCAGAGCAAACCTTGACTGCCTTCCATTTCCTTTGTTTTGGTAACACTTCTGTCTGTATTTTCACATAGCAGAAGCGACACTATCTTTTCAGAGCTTAGCCCTTCACATGCTGTGATCCAGTCCTTTGGGACTCTGGTGGGGGCAATCCTGCAAGCACTGTAGACCAGGAGAGAGTCTGCATTTCTTTCAGTACCTGAACAGCTACTAAATGTTTTAGGCAGGGGAGTGCCATGATCCGATTGAAGTTTTTTTTGTTTTTTTAGGAATTCACATTTTTTCCCTTTAATTTTATTTTTTTATTTTTTTACTTTTCTTTTTTATTATATATATAATTTTGTACAAGATTATGTTATTAATCCAATCTAGACCCGTGTCCCCCACCCTACCCCCCCACCCCACCAGAGCATTCTGCCAAACATGTTTTTCATTTTTTCTCAGTCTTTCTCAAAATTCTCGATGTGGAAATTCACTATTTTGAGCAGAAGTTCACCATTTCAGTCAGTCTTTTGTTGTTGTTGTTGTTTCCAATACGCATCACTCCCATCTACTTGGACAAAAGCTCAAGGGGCCGTGCACAAGAAATACCTACAACTAGGTAATTGGCGCTAGCATCCACAGATGAGGGATACCATTTGTCTTTTGTTTTTCTGGGACTGTGTTACTTCACTTGATCCAATTGAAGTTTTAGAGGTGTCATTCTGAGGGCTGGTAAGGTGACTCAAAGTAAAGCCACTTGCCACCAAGCCTAACCAGGGTTTGAGCTCTCATCTCATGTTCCCTGCATTAATTAGAATTACACTACATATGGGCTGGAGAGATAGCTCAGTGGTCAAAGCACCCACATGGCAGCTAACAACTGTCCATAACTCCAGTTCCATGGGAATCCAATGCCCTCTTCTGACTCCTTGGGGATTGCATGACACGGGTGTACTTACTACACACATGCAGGCAATACACTCACACACATAAAAATAAATAACGCCGGGTGTATGAAACACTTGCACACTTGTAGGAAACACTTGTATAAAGCCGCAGCAACAAAGCACCTCTCGCTCGTTCTTCTCAAAGCGGTTTATTCAGGCAGGCAGGTCTTGTCAGAACGGTTTATTCAGGCACATCTTTTCTCCTTCTCCAAGCTTCTCCCTCTAAGCCTCAGGTCTTTCCCTCTAAGCCTTCTTCCTTCTCCAAGCCTTCTCCTTCCTCAGGCAAGCAAGCTTCTCTCCTAAGACTAGAAAGGAGAGAGAGTCCCTCTATCTAGAAAGTCCCTCTATTTATCCACCTTCCCAGCCCAGGTTGCGTGGCCTTAGTCTATTGGTATCATCTGGCCTGATCTTGTATACAGGGTGCACCTGCACAGCTCAAACGGTGAGCGTGGCTTTACTTTGAGGTAGGAGGGAATCAGGTGTTAATCATAAGACTCAGGTGTTAGTCATAAAACTTTGCTAAAGTCTCGGGTGCCTTCTTAGGACTGTCGCCACATGCCTTTCATAAGTGCAGCACTTGGGAGGGCAGAGGCAGGTGGATTCTGTGTGTTCAAGGCCAGCAAAAAAAAAAAAAAAAAAAAAAAAAAAAAGAAATAATAAAATGAAAAAAAAAAAGAATTATACTACATGGGACTCTGAATTTTACTCGAGGGTAAGACCCTCGCTCTCATAGACACAAAAGTATAACAAAAATCCGGAGTATAAAAACTCCCTAGGTCCCTAGGGAATTCCCTCCTCCTCCTCTTCCTCTTCCTCCTTCTCTTCCTTTTCCTCCTTCTCTTCCTCTCCTCCTTCTCCTTTTCTGTTCTTAAAAAACTTTCTATCTAAAACCCCTGAGGCTGGAGCCATGAACAAGGTGGTGTCAGTGCAGGAAGGGGTGTCCCAGAGCAGAGAGGCTGAGCTGGAGAAGGCGAGGAGCCTTTCTAGGCAAGAAGGAGGTCGGGGACGGGAGGATCCTGGCACAGGGGTTAAAATCAGAGGGGACTGCCTGGAACAAGGTGGCAGAGTTCAAACAAGACAAGGCATGGGCCAGGAGTAATCCCAGATACTAGGGAGACTGAGGCGAGAGGATTGCAAATTCAAGTCCTGCCTAGACTATAGAACGAGTTCAAATCCAGCCTGAGGACTATTCATAGGACCCTCTCTAAATTTGAAAAGGTCCATGGCTGTAGCTTAGTGGTAAGACTCTTGTCTAGCATGGTCAAGGCTTTGGGTTCAATCCCCCAGTACCACAATCAATCAGTCAATAGATGAAGAACCAGACTGGTTTCATAATTTGTGGGGCTCAGCAAAAAAAAAAAAAATTCACAGTCCCGGCCAGCTGTGGTGGTGCATGCCTTTAATCCTAGCACTTGGGAGGCAGAGGCAGGTGGATCTCTGTGAGTTCAAGGCCAGCCTGGTCTACAGAGAGAGCTCCAGGCCAGCTGGGAGTAAAGGGAGACCCTGTCTCAAAAATACCAAAAAATAAAAATAAAAATTCAGAGCCCCTTGTTCAAAAGGACCCTGGCCTAAGATCTCTGGACTTGCTTCCTAAGCCTTTAGCTAAATCCTCCCCAGGTCCCCACCCTCATGTCTCCATGGCCCTTTTCTGCCTGACAGACCAGTTCACCTAGGACTCTGCTAAGTCAGATCCTGGCCACCCCGCCTGTATTCCATTCCTCTACAGCCTCAGTACTTCCAACCTACTCCACCCCTACTCTTTCCCCTCCCGACAGCCTTGGACCCAGGTCTGCTCCAACTCCTCTGCCTCAGTTGTCTGGACTAGCTTCCTGACATCCCAGCATAATGCTAAGTCCCTCCCAAGGGGGTTCCCACCCCCATCTTCCACTGCCTTTAGACCTGCCTGACAGACTGACCCACCTAGGACTCTGACAAGCATACCTTACAAGACTCATCAAAGAAGCTTCTTTCTGCAACAGATGGAGGCTACTGCAGAATCCCACAACTGGTGAGACACAGAGAATATTCACCTGAGAGATGCCCAGCCCTAGGTGACACATCTACAGTTAAACCTCTACACCTCAGGCTCATGGAACTAGTGGAATGAGGAGGGAGGGTAGAGAGAAAACTAGTGCATCCCTCAACTCTCACCAGGGATGCTTCCTTATAAAACAGAATATGATGCACACAGAAGGCCACAACTGGCCAACTTTTAAAGAATTAGAGACTACAGTGCATGTGTCCCTGGACAGGACTCCTACCTCTCCACCCACTGCTCAGAGACCCATTTCGGAACAGGAGATGGAAAGATAAGAGTCAGGACTCGTTCATGAACATAGGGAAGCAGAGGCCTTCATGCCACTGAATGCTTGCACATGTGAACTTGGGCAATGGTGGCATTGAGCACAGGACCCATGCCAACTCAGACAAAGGCCCAGAGTATATCAAAGGAAATGGGTGGCAGACTGGCCCTAGTCTGCCAACTACTGGAGACTGATTACTACCATGTGAGGGAGAGTAGGCCTTACCAGACTCCAGTGGATAAATTTGCACCAAAGGACAGCTGGGCACAAATGCTTGACTAGATAGGACTTAGCGTGGATGGTGGAATTCATAAGGTCCAATGGGGGGGGGAATAGATGGGGAAGGGAGGTTTAAATTTGAATAAGAATTATTGTATGAAATGTACAAAAGCTCAATACAATTTTTTTTAAGTATAGACTCTTTTTTTTTTTCTTAAGAAGGTGAAAGTATTAAGCATGGGCCCATCTAAGCATGAATGCTATGCCACTGCATAGGTCCAACACCCATGAAGCAGATCCTGACAGAGAAAGTTCAGTACCAAAGTGGCCACCACAGAAGTTGCTTCTCAGAGATAGGCTGAACAGCTACGTATAGAACAGAGGCAGGACAGGGACCAGCTTTCTTCCTACAGAAAGAGTTACAAGTAAAATAGGATGAACCTAGGATGGATACAGTTGCCCAGACTGTGGTAAGTATCCTTCTGCACTAGGAGGGACCAGGAATCCAGAAAGGTGGCTGGTATCAAGACAAGGGAAAAAAGGACACGGTGATCCTGGAGCATCTAGCTATGCCAGAAAATAAGTGCTCAGAGAAATGACGGAGTCAGTGACATCCAGAGGACACAAAAAGTAGTTTTAACAGGCTTCCATTGTCCAAACAGGGGCTGAGGAGATAACACGGTCAGTAAAGTACATGTCACACAAGCATAAGGACTTTGATCTCTAGAACCCATTTTTTAAAAAAAAGTGCCAGGCATGGTGGCATGTACTTGTCGGGTAATCCAGCCCTGGGAGGCAGAGGCAGGATCACCCCAGGGCTTACTGGCTAACCTAACCTAAATGGCAAGCCTCAAGTTCTCATGTGAGATGCCCTGTCTCAAAGAAGGTGGAGGATGTCCTAAGGAATGACACCCAAGGTTGACCTCTAACCCCCCCACGGGCACACATGTACACACATTCACACACACAAGTACCTATATACACACATGAAAATGATATAACCAGTTATTAACCATTGGGTCTTCTGTAAGAGCAACCAGTGCTCTTAACCACTGAGTCATCTCTCTATCCCCTTTTTTAAACATTTTACTTAGTATAATTTAGTGCTCATCAATTTGTTGTGATTTATTAAAGAATAGTAAAACTCTTTATTCACGGTGGGGTTACTGCAAGGAAGTTTAAAAAAATTTTTTTATTAATTTTATTTCTGTATTTGTACAAATGTACTGTCTGCATGCAAGTCTGTGCACCCATGTTGTGCAATGCCGCGGAGGTCAGAAGAGGATTCCCTGGAGCTGGAGTTCTCCTGGAATTGGAGTTTCAGACGGCTCTCAGCCGCCATGTGGGTGCTGGGGATCAAACCCGGGTCCTCTGCAAGAGCGGTCGGCGCTCTTAACTGCTAGGCCATCTCTCCAGCCCTGCAAGGAAGTTTTGTAGCTGGAAAAAAAAGTATTTTTCTTTCTTTTCTTGCTTTCCCTCCCCACCCCCCACCTCCGCCCCCTTTTAGCCACACAGTTGGGGATGACATTGAACTCTCTTGGTTTGGTTTGGTTTGGTTTGGTTTGGTGGTTTGGTTGTTTGGTTTGGTTTGGTTTGGTGGTTTGGTTTGGTTTGGTTGGTTTGGTTTGGTGGTTTGGTTTGGTTTGGTTTGGTTTGGTTGTTTGGTTTGGTTGTGTGGTTTGGTTTGGTTTGGTTTGGTTTGGTTTGGGTTTTGTGACAGGGTCTCACTATGTAGCCCTAGCTGGCCTGGAACTCATTATGCAGACTAAGCTGGCCTCCAACACACAGAGATTATCCTGGCTCTGCTTTTCTTCTTTTTTTAAATTTTATTTATTTCTATATGTGTATGAATGTATTGTCTGCATGCAGGTCTGTGCACCCGTGTCATGCATGCCTCGGAGGTCAGAAGAGGGTGTCAGATTCCCCTGGAACTGGAGTTCTCCTGGAATTGGAGTTTCAGATGGTTCTCGGCCGCCATGTGGGTGCTGGGGATCGAACCCGGGTCCTCTATAAGAGCGGTCGGCGCTCTGAGCTGCTAGGCCATCTCTCCAGCCCAGTACTGCTTTTCAAGTATTAGGATTAAAGGTATCCGCCACCACGCCTGGCTAATATCAAACTCTCAGTTCTCTTACTTCCGCCACCCAGGCACCGGGATTATAATGTGATATCATGCCCAGCATCTCTTAGATCTTAAGAAATTTGACTTCCAAGCTATCCCTTTTTGCTGATGATATGATTGTCTACCTAAGGGATGCTAAGAACTCCACCAGAAAACTCCTAGAAATGATTAAGAGCTTTGGTAAAGTGGCAGGATACAAAATAAATCTGGAAAAATCAGTAGCCTTTCTTTACACCAACAACATGCAACTGAAGAAGGACTACAAGGAGACCTTCCCACTCACAATAGCCTCAAAAACAATAAAATACCTAGGAACAAACCTAACCAAAGACACCAAGGGTCTCTACAACAAAAATTTTAAACCCCTGAAAAAGGAAATTGAGGAAGACATCAGAAGATGGACAAACCTCCCAGGCTCATGGATTGGGAAAATAAATATAGTAAAAATGTCCATCCTACCCAAACTAGTGTACAGATTTAATGCAATCCCAATCAAAATCCCCAAGAGTTTCTTCACAGGCTTGGAAAAAAAAATCCTCAATTTCATTTGGAAAAACAAAAGACCCCGAATAGCCAAAGCAATCCTGAGTGAAAAGAGCAATACAGGGGGGATCGCTATACCAGACATCAAACTATACTACAGGGCTATAGTCATAAAAACAGCTTGGTACTGGCACAAAAACAGACCAGTTGACCAATGGAATAAAACTGAAGATCCAAACCTGAGCTCATACAATTTCAGCCACCTCATATTTGACAAGGGGGCCAAGAAGACACAATGGAGGAAAGACAGCATCTTCAGCAAGTGGTGTTGGCAAAACTGGATCACCACTTGTAGAAGAATGAAATTAAACCCCTACCTCTCACCTTGTACAAAGGTCAACTCCAGATGGACCAAAGACCTCAA
>VZQC01015208.1:966590-1001319 GCA_009823505.1 Rhizomys pruinosus | reverse complement strand
TACAACTGGGTTATTGGTGCTAGCATCTGCAGATGAGGGACACCATTCATCATTTGTTTTTCTGGGACTGTGTTACTTCACTTAATACAATATCTTCTAGCTCACAACTTACATCCTCTAGTGGATAAGAGATGTTATAAGCCACAGTAAGACCCTGTCATATTTAACAGGAAAAAAAATGTAATTCGTGGATTAACATACCATCCAAACATATGTGTCTATACCAAAGTAACCTACCATAACTATTAGTGCTGTTTAAATACCTATATATCTAATTGCTTGTGCTTCATTAGTAGGATCGAAAGGTTATTCCTGGACAAATTGTCAGCCCATGAAAGGAAACAGCCAGAATTGACCATAGTCCAAGACAACAGCTCCAGAGAAAGTAGACTGTTTTGCTTCTTATCCACCTGTGCCCCTTTTCTAAGCCTAGGGAACAATCTGCAGAAGAGGGGGCGTGGTAGAATGTAAGGGCTGTGATTGGGGTGAATGGTGAAACTACAGCAATATAGTCTGGACACTCATTTGATCAACTTGATTGAACATACAAGACCCCCCGCTGGATGGTGGGGCTGTGGGGGTTTGGGAAAAACAGCCTGCAAATTGGTTTTACATGAGGGATGCTTGTACTCATAAATTATCACTTATTGCTAAAAAATGAAAAAAAAAAAACTGAGAGAAAGATGCAGGACAGTTATGGCAGAATGCATGATCTGGGATGGGGTGGGGGTCAGGGGGAAGGGAAAGGGAAATATGCCTGAACTGAATTGGGAAATGATGTATGAAATACACAAAGCATCAATAAAAATAAATAAATAAAATAAAAAAAGAAATTTGACTTCTTGTGCTAGGTATTATAGGGAGCAGTTTTATATATCCTAGCAACAGTTCATGAGATAGAAAGGTAAGGCCATTATTGTGTCACATATCCAGTACTGAGCTGAAACTCTAAAGCAGTCTAACTCCAGTGTTCTCAGTCCTACATTCTTCAGCCTAAGGGAAGGGTTAATGTATTTGATTTGTTTTCTTTTTAAATGCACTACTTTGCATTTGCTTGTAGACTGACTACAGTGGCTTCTGGCTTTATAGAGGAGTTGAGCTCTCATCATAGCCACCATTTCCTAGATAGGGGTTAGGGCTAAGCCTGGGATGAAGATGTTCGATTTCATATCTTTATGTTTTTAGTTATGTTTATGTGTGTGTGTGTCTGTGTCTGTCTGTGTCTGTCTGTGTGTAGGTCTGTGTGTCTGGGTATGTGTCTGTGTGTCTGTATGTGTCTGTGTGTGTCTGTGTGTAGGTGTGTGTGTGTGTTTGTAGGTCTGTGAACATGTGAGTGCAAGTGCCTGTGGAGTGTAGAAAGTGTCAGACACCTTAACTGGAGTTACAGGCGGTTGTGAGCTCCCCGAAGTAGGTGCTGGGAACTGAACACCAGTCCTGTAAAAGAGCAGTATGTGCTTTTAACCATTGATCTACCTCCCCAACCCCCAACATTTCAGTTTATTCAGATATGTCAATACATATTCTCTATGATTCAGTTATAGAAATGGAACATTTTACAGATGCAGAAGCTGAGGCTTAGAAAAGTAACAGGATAGTGCTGATGGCATATTCCATGTCTTGGATGAACTCATTAGCCTGCAATTTGGGGGATGAAAAAAATGATTTGAAAGATATTTCAGAAGGTACTAGAACTGGAGCCATTACTCAGCAGGCAGCACTCAAGAGGCAGTAGCTTAGAGTTCCAGGTCAGCCAGGACTGCAGTGCGACTGCTTCAAAAAAGGCAAAGGAGGAAAAAAGTACTGGAATATAAAAGGAGGCGAGGCTGGGAATACAGCTCAGTACAGAGTACCAAGTGCTTGCCTATAATACGTAAGGCCCCAAGTTCAATTCCCAGCACGGGGGTGGAGGGGATGTGGCAGAGATCTTTTAGAAAGGTGTTTTGCTGTTTGGCTGCACTCCCTCCCGTCTTAATTTTTTAGGTAGCTAGGAACCAGGAGCACTCCATTTGGCAGCCTCTGGTGCCCTATCAAGAGGAAACAGGCAGTGGATGTTACTTGGCTGTGTGGTAGGAGGAAAGTCTAGTTCTAGATGATTGCCAAGTTTCTGTCCAGTCCTAAGTATCCATGAGTCCACTTTTTGGTAGCTTCTAGCTTAGGACAAGCCTTGTGGCATTTGCCTGCAAACTGTCCTCAGTGCCCCCTTGTGGCCATGTCTGGGATGCACAGGCAGTATCAGGACAGACTGCAAGCCCAGCCTCACTCACAGCAAAGGCTCTTCTGGTAAAGGCAGTTCTAGTTCCCTCTCCCAAGGTGAAAACTCAGCTTACACCTGGAGTTCCCCCGATATAGGTGAAGAGCACGGCTGGCCTCAGCTTGGGACAGGCTGCTGTTGCTAGATGCAAACTGCCCTGGGTAAGGGACCCCTCCAGGAATTAGAGCATGGTTATTGATACTGAGAATTGTGTTCCCTAGTACACAGTAGGCACTTGATAATCCAAAATTTTATTCCTGGGAATAATGGCCTCTCATTATGGGGTAACCTAAGTTAGGGCCAGGGCTTGGTCCAAAGCCAGAAGCTTTTCTATCACCATCAGGCTGGTTACAGACAATGTACTAGGGGATAGGGATTGAGGTGGGATTGAGGTGGGGCTGAGGTTTACACAGGAAGCGGGCCTTACCTCCGCCAAATGGAAATTACTCTCTTCTGACCTGAGCCTTCGCTCCTGAAGACTGCCAGTGCAAGCGAAGCCAACCTCTGCTGTCTCCTCCAAGCACCTCCTTCCAGTCTACATCTTCCCCACCACCTGAAGACTCTGAAAAACCGAACCGCTCTTAGCCAGGGCCCACATGGACCCCTCTGCACTCCCACTGGCTCTTCAACATCAGCAGTACCGTCTCCCCATCTTTGTACCTGCTGCTCTGCCCCCGACCCCCGCAACTTCCAGCCCCCTTTGAGGCCCAGCTCAGGCACTGCATCTTCATTGAGGCAACTCAGGTTGGGCTACAGGGTCTCTGCACAGCCCTGAGGGTCCTCAGCTATTTTCAGTGTCTCTGTAACCCACTCCTGGCTTCAAGCAGAGATGCCGTGGGCAGACAGCAGACAGGAGGGATGGGTATGTGGACAGTAGGTCACACTGAGGTCCTTAGTCTCCAATGGGAAGGATTCCTGGATGCTAATCACTAAACTGAATGGAACAGAGCAGAGAAACCTCATCTTCTGAGATCTATAACCATGGGGGACACAGCCAATTCTGGTTCCCACCATCCTGGTTTAGCTGAGTTCATGAGGACCCCTTCAGCTGCACCGTGCTAGGACCTGCCTACATGTGGTGGGAGCATGCAGTTCTCCCAGCCCCTTGTCTCTTACTAATATCTCCTCAAGGTGGACCTAGATGCAACATACAACAAAACCAGAAAGATGCAATTCCCAAGCTCAGGTACAAGGGGTTCTGCTCACATTCTTCTCTGCACACTGGCTCCTCCCGCGGACACTGTGAGCTGCCCCGTGGAAAGGCTCACATGCCCAGGGACTGACCATGGCTTCCAATAACAGCCAGTGAGGGAGGGAATCCTGCCACCAGCCATGAGCAGTCTGGGAAGTGGACCACCCCTCGCTCGGGCTTGAGATGACTTTGGCCCTGGCCAACACCTTGTCCGCAGCCTTGGCAGCCTTGGCAGGGACCCTCAACAGATGGCAAGGCACCAACTCCTGACTCAGGACTGTGGGAGCAAACGCTTGAAGCCACTAAGTCTTGAACCCATTTGTTACTCAGCAGTAAGGACCCAAAGGCTAGGGATCCAGCAGGAAACCCCAAGGGGGCTGTCTGCCCTAGGCGAGGGAAAGCGTGTAGGCACAGAGCAAGGACACCCCAAGGGGGCTGTCTGCCCTAGGCGAGGGAAAGCACGTAGGCACAGGGCAAGCAATGACTCACAGACAGTTCTTGTTTCCATTTATTAGTCTAGGAATATACAAAAGTGTGACAGGGCAGAGGGAGCTCAAAGAAAATACACAGGAGAGGAAGCATTCCTCCCTGGCCCCAACGCCTCAGGAAGGCACACATGAGGCTTGGGTTAGGTGACCTCCTGTCCTGGACCCAGTGTGCTCTGCAGGAGGCCACATCCCTCTGTGAAAAGGAGAGACCCTTCCTCATACCAGACTTGGGGTGTGGCTTAGGAGAGCCCAGGCCACTGGGAGGACGTGTTCCAAACCAAGGCTGAGCAGTGCAGAGTCCATGATGCCAGCCTCGAGAGTATAACCAGTCACCCCAACAGCCGACAGCAGCTAGATAACCTAAGACAGTGTCTGTGGACAGCCTTGTCCCTAGCACAGTAAATATAGGAGGCCAGTGTAGGCTCTGGGGGGGGGGCGAGAGGACACTCAAGCTGGGCATTCCAGATGTCCCATACCACCCTTCGCAAAGGGGGTCAACTATTCCCTCTGCACCCTGCCTTTGGCAGGAAGACCGGTCCTGCAGTCCCATGTGGGGTGGTAGGAGTGGAGGTGTTTGTGTTGGACATGGCCTCTGCCTCTCGAGACTCCCTTGGGCACAGTGCATCACAGATGTGGCTGAATCACCACAGGGAAGGAGGACGGTCTCCTTCCCCAGGAGCCAAGTGTTCTCTGTGGCTTTGAGAACAGAAGAGGAGTAGCTGAGAAACATAAGGGCCCAGAGGGGTCAGCCACCACCTCCAGCAGAACACAATGGAAGTGAGAGCTTGCAGGAGTACCTCTTCTTAAAAAAGATCTAACATGGTAATGGTTTAACAAATTATAATTTCTTTTAAATAACCCACAGACACCCATGATGCTTCCAAATTTACAGAACAAAAAGCACTTGAGAACTTAGTAGAAAAGGATTTGCAGCCATTGCTTCCAGGAGCTGGCCCCTGAGGGTTGGGTCAGTTCACCTCCAGGACCTCTGTCTCTGGGAGGCCGAATTTGGTCTTGTGTTTGTCGAATAGCTTCACCAGCGCGTCCATGTACATGGCATGGTACAGGTCAATGTCCTGCTGGGTCGGGTGCTCCACCTTGGGGATGGTGATGGGCTCACCCACTGCAGGGAGAGGCAGAGACACCTGCAGTCAGTGACACTGAGTACCCAATTCTTAGGTCCCAATATGGTGCTGATGGCAGTGGCCCTGTGCTATGCCAACCAGATGCCAGGGACTGTCCT
Source organism: Rhizomys pruinosus (assembly GCA_009823505.1). Lineage (NCBI taxonomy): Eukaryota > Metazoa > Chordata > Mammalia > Rodentia > Spalacidae > Rhizomys > Rhizomys pruinosus. The sequence goes on along the minus strand of VZQC01015208.1, from coordinate 996,145 downwards.
TTACTCCACACTGGCCCTGTTCAGATGAGAATCCAAGGGCCAGGAGCATGGGGAGGACCCTCTGAGCAGCAGATGAGATCCTGCTCTGCGCTGTGCAGCCCATGGGAGCCAGTAAAAAGTTTTGCTTTTGACAAGCTCTGCTCTCTGAGCCTCAGTTTTCTCATCTGTCAAATGGACATCTGCTCTCAGCTTTTCTTTTTTTAATTAATTTATTATTTTTTATGTGTATGAGCGTACTGTCTGCATGTAGGTTTGTGCACCCGTGTCATGTAATGCCGAGGAGGTCAGAAGAGGACGTCGGGTTCCCCTGGAACTGGAGTTAAAGACGGTTCTTAGCCGCCATGTGGGTGCTGGGAATCAAACCCGGGTCCTCTACAAGAGCAGTCGGTGCTCTTAACTGCTGAGCCATCTCTCCAGCCCCTACTCTCAGCTTTTCTATGAAGACTAGAACATGCTTAGAGCAGCTGGTCAACGCAGGCAGGTGGGAGGGAGGGGAGAACACTCTCCTCCATCTATGCTTTAATTTTCTCATCCTGTTTCATCTTCAAGCCCAGCCCAGCCTGAAGCTGGCCAGCCCTATGTCTCACATTTCTCCAGATGCACCCACTTTTTGTCCAGTTCTACTTCTACTCCTTCAGTGCAAGCCTCTTAACGGCCTGTGGCTTCTGCTTTTTGCCCATTCTAATCCATTTTTCCCATCATCCAGCAACTCCAGGGATTCCTTTAAAATAGTAACCGGGGTCCCCCACCCCCAACTCCCCTGTAGCCACTCTGCACCCCTAGTTAACCAGGTGATGACTGCTTCAGGACATCCCCTCTGTAGCCACACCTGTGTGGTAAGTGTCCACTCTGCCCAGTCTCTGAGCACAAAGCAAACACCTGCCTCTGATAATGTGGCTATTGCCTGAGCTTTGACCCTTCCAGTCCACTGTTCAAGGCTACCTATACCCATGAGATCTCTGGCTTGTGACCTTAAACATGTCCACATGCATGTATGCACACACATACCCAATAGGTGATTTTCTGGAATTCTCTAACTTGTCCCAAACATAAAGACTTTTTTTTTCCTTAGTTCACACAGGTCTATGTACTAATTTTATTTTTCTTTTGTTCCTCAAAAAAAAAAAAAGAAGCAATCTTGTTTCTAGAACTTCTGTTAATTTGGGAGTTTTCTGTTTTTCTTTGGTGAGTTGGGTTCTATGTGGCTCCAGCTGGCCTGGAACTTGCTACTTGACCATAGACATGCAGCACTCATCCCAGCTCTGCCTCTGCCTCTGCCTCTGCCTCTGCTGGGATTGCACCACTATGCCCCCCCCCCACCTTTTTTTTTTGCTGAGAATTCCTGCCTATCAGTGAGCAGAGAAGAGCTGTCTCCTCTGCAGGTTCTGCTATGAGTAGAGCACCTGCACATCCCACAAATATCCTACCACTGCTGCTATGTAACTAACAGCTTTTCCTGGCATGCCTGTGGGCAATGTATATCTTCTTTTCTCATGTTTTCTCATGTATCAAAGTGCCTGGCTCGTGGCAAAAGCCCTCGCCACTCCCACCAGCACCCAACAGTTCAAGATCCTCAAAGCAAGGTCCTCATCTGAACCAGGTAGCTGGCTCGAGATCCAGCCATGTTCAGACAGCCCTCGGAACAGGCTGCGGACTCACCGACAGTGGTGATTGGCTTGGAGTAGGGCACCAGCCCCCAGGTGTCCGGGAAGAAGAGGCCTCGGCCATGGAAGATACACGGGGCAAAGCCAATGTACTTCTGGAACTTCTTCTGGACCCATCGGCCCCAGGAGCCCTCCTCGAAGATCACCTGCTTGTACACTTCATTCTCTCCAAAGGAATAGGTGGGAACCAAATCGGCTCTGCAAGGGAGAGGCCCAGGTCACAGCTGCTGGGTTCAGGTCTTGCTATCACCCTAGAGGTCATGGATACTAAGCAAGCTGCCTCTGCCTCTGCCTCTGCCTCTGCCTCCTGGGGTGGACCAGAACTACACATTCCCTCATGTTCTGAAGGGTCCTCTACCCTAGTGGGAGCACATTGGGGCTTGGAATGTTGGCTCTGGAATCGCTGCACTTGCCCTCATTCAGCAGGGCCTGCCTATACCATTGCCCTGTGGAGCCCAGCCCAAGTCCTTAGTCTTTGTGCTCCCTGTCATTGGTGCTCCCTGAAGGCAGGGACTAGCCTCATTTGATGGACTAGCCTCATTTGATGGACTGGCCTCATTTGATGGGCTGGCCTCATTTGATGGGCTGGCCTCTTCTGAAGCCTCAGGTAGATCCTGGGGAGGAGACAGAGAGGAGGCCTGCTGTTCCCAGCCACACCACAGAATGCACAGGGCTGCAGGGACACAGACTGCCTGCTGTGTCACTGGACGCACACCTCTCTCACTCTGGCTTATCACTGCAATTCCATCACTCTAGAACCTTACTCCCTGGTACCCCAGAGCCCAGATGCAGCAGTGACACACAATGAGAGGAGCTTGGCTCTATACCTTAGACTCTGCCTGGCAGATTGTGTAGTCTCAGTCTTGCCCAGAAGAAATGGGGACTAGTCTCCTCACTTGTGGGGAATCTAAGGGATCCTAAAGGTAGATTTGCTTGTCCAATGTAATGAGCTGAACATAGAACAACACATGGATGGCCCCAGTTTTCTAGAAAGGGTCACAGACTTTCAAGCTGCCAGCTCCTCTCTCATCCTCAAGGTTACCACTCCAAATGCTTTCCGTGATGTTTCCAAGTCATGCTCCTCCGGGGCCTCCTCTTCTCCAGGAAGCAGGACACTTCTGCCCCAAGTGATATCTTTTTGTGCATGTGCACATGTGTGTGTTTGTGCGCATGCATGCGTGTGTGCGTGTGTATGCATGCTGGGGATTGAGCCCAGGGTCTTGCACACACTCTCTTCCATTGAGTTGCACCCATGACCCCTCGAGAAGTTAAATCATCTCATATGACCTCCATATGAGTCTGGGCTTTCAGTCTCCCTGCAAGGACCCAGGGACTACAGACCACATCTTTGTACCACTTGGACAAACTCGGCCCATACCACACAGTCTGAGCTCCAAGTTCTCTACCCTTCTTTGCCTTCCTAGGGTCTGGGTACTCCCTCTAAAGATCAAAAAGCCTGTTGTTCTGGGTGGAGTAAAATACTGGGGGGGGAGGCAGAGGAGGGCAGGGTGCTCAGGCACTTACCCATGGCGCAGGGCCAGCTTTACAAAGCCTTTGCGGTTCCTCAGGGTGACTGCATTCTTGCCAGGCATGGAGCTCAGGGACTCGGCTGCACCCCCCACCACGATGATGATAGCATTGCCACTCCCGTTCTTTGAAAGCAAGTAGTCTATGGTGTCCCGGTTGACAGGGCAGATGCCTGGGGTGAGGGGACACACAATCAATCAGGACTGCTCATGGGCACTCCATACTTAGAAGCTGTATGATCTGTTTTTTGGATTTTTTTGTTTGTTTTTTTCTTCTAAGCCTTAGTTTATAAAGTAGGGAGAATGAATGATACAAGGTAGTTTGGGGACAGAGGTTCAGCAAACATCTCTGAAGTCCTAGCTCTTCCAGGCTGGGACAAGGTGCTAGGGACCCCAATGAGGCTGAGGATCATAGCCAGGTCAACAAGGGCTGGGTGTCCAGGGAAGTGGTCAGAGAAGACTTCCTTAAGAAGATAATCGTCCACAATGAGTCTTGAAGACTGATGGTTCCCGACCCAGCATGTCTTCAGCAGGCCTCATCAGCCTACACAGGGCCAGCATCTCATGAAAAGGCTATTTCAGTTCCCTGTACCACCCTGCTGGATGGGAAGCCCCAGACCTTGACAGTGGAGCATGGCAGGGTAGGTAGAAGTGGATTCTCACCTCCCGACATCAGGTACTCCCGAAGCACAGGCATGCGGAAGTTACCCGCCAGTGTGGCCAAGTAGGGCCTTATGCCAGGGAACTTCTTGCTCACTTCCGTGGCCTCAGTGCTGAAGTTGCAGAAGGCCCCCAGGCCCATGATGCCGTGGGGATGGTATCCAAAGATATAGTTCCTGGTGGTCAGCAGGTTGTGTGTCTTCACCAGCTGTAAGGATGTAAGGACACCATGCATCAGAGACGAGTGGCAAGGAAATGTGGACAGGCCATCCCTACAATGTGGGGTAGGGACCTGCCCTGTTACTCTACCCAAAGACTTTCATGGCTCTCCAAACCTGGCCTCAGACTCTCAACCCTGGGGCTACAGTGCTCGTAGCATGGCAGCCGCAGAGCCTGGGTGGGTGCTTTTCCCTTTCAGTCTCCTTACTTCCCATCAGACACATACCAAGTCCCCCATTCCCACGTGGCCAACTTCTTGGCTTCCTGCTTCTGGGCTTCTTGCCATAGCTACCGACAACTTAAAACCCAAGTCCAGGCTGGGCACTCAGCCTGCACTGGGTACAGTCTAGACTCTGGGTCACACAGTGGCATCCTGACTACAGTTCTCCCACTGGAACTCCTTGGAGGTAGGGTCTGTCTGACATCTGCATGCTGCAGGCTCTGCAGTCATGCAAAGAGTGAGCCCGTGGAGCCCACCTCCCACTCCTCTACATTCCAGGGTAGACACAAGGCGGTGTGTGCAGGCCTAATAGAAAGTTCTTGCCAAGTAGCCAGGCTCAGCTCAGGTTCTGAGGCAGGCTGGACAGGGCAGGACAACTGTCACCCCTGGTGCCGGCAGGCTTGGTGGGGTGCAGCTAGTTGTGAGGCTGTAGCAGCTATCTTGGGATGCTCCAGAGGATGACTGCCTTTCTCAGGGCCCACCACATGCCATGATACTGAGGGGTGGGTGGTGCACGATGTCCCTAAAGCCCTGGGCAATGAGAGGCACCAGGCCCAAGACACTGACCCAGCACTGCCAGGAATACAGTGGGGGTGGAGACTTTGTGAGAGAGGGAGAAAAAGGGTGTTCTGTTCACAAGATGGCACTTTCTTGGATTAGAAAAATGTAAGTATTCATAGAAAAAAATTAATATAGGGGACTGGAGAGATGGCTCACCAGTTAAGAGCACTGGCTGCTCTTTCAGAGGGCCTGGGTTAAGTTCCCAGCACCCATATAGCAGCTAACAACCATTCGTAACTCAAGTTCCAGGAGATCCAATGTCCTCTTCTGACATGCACAGGCATTGCATGACACAGGTGCACTTACATATATGTAGGAAATACACTCACACACATAAAATATTCTTAAAAATTTAATATAGGACCCGGTTGTGGTAGTGCATGCCTTTAATTCTAGTACTTGGGAGGCAAAGGCAGGCGTATCTCCATGGGTTCAAGGCCAGCCTGGTCCACAGAGCGAGTTCCAGCTGGGACTAAAGAAAGGGAGACCCTGTCTCGAAAACACACACACACACACACACACACACACACACAAATTAATATAGGAAAGTGAAAGAAAAAAAATGGTTGCATCACCTCCATCCTGACAAACCACTGGGTCCTTTTCCTACTTAGAAACGGGCCCTTCTTCAGACCACAAAACGGAGGCTGCAGCATTAGTACTGTCTTCTACCAAATACAGTCTAGCTAGCTGTGCTTCTCCAACCCCAGGACAGTCTCAGCAGCACTCCCCCATCACACAGCCACGCTGCATGTGCTGACATAGATCCCAGCTAGTGGACATCCATCCACCTGTGCCCAAACCCTCCTCCCAGAAACAGAGCTTCATGAATGCCGTTTTCCACACGTCTGTTTCTGTGAGATAAACTTCCAGAAATACAATCTGAGTCAAAGGGTCTGATCGTATCGGGTCTTGACTGCCCTGCCTCCGGAGAGGCAGCACTGAAGCCGTTCCCAGCCAAGTACATGTCAGGTTCCATTTCTTGCACTGGTGCTGGCTAGAAGCAGAGTGCCTGGCCATAGGCAAAACAGTAAAAGACCCGATTTCTGCTACCCCAGCTCTGGGAACCCCATGGCTGTGTGAAAATCCTGTGTTCAATTTGGAAGAGATGCCTGAGAAAATGCAGGCATGGGAAGCTGGAACGGGGTGGCTGGCACTGTTCTTAGCTCTGTGAGTGCAATGTAGATTCATTCTCCTTAATGGTGCTCCCTGTGGTTTGAGAAACCTGTACTCTTTCTCACTTTGCCTTTGGCAAGCAGGATAACACTGCTGGAAAACTTAGTGGACTCTCAGCTGTCTACCAATAACCGGGGACTAGCACTGGGCTCAGCCAGTGTTGGATAGAATGGGGGGATCTAGAAGGGTCTACAAGGAGCTGGGTACATGAGGGCTGCTGTTCTGTGCTCTGCCTCTGAGAGGCAAGATGACCCACCTAGGTATTCTCAGCACAGCACCGTGGCCAGTGTCCACAGAGGAAAGATCTGGGACAACTGCAGCAGGCTAGAGACTTGCTCCCAACCCGACAGCAGGGGTGGACTGCAGCACCCGCAGATCTAAGCTGCTGCTTGATGACAAGGCCAAGAGCAGGGCCTGGAGAAGCAAGTGCTTCCACCCTACAGTGAATCCATTCCACGTCTGGACATGGCCGCTCCAGCCTCACTTTTCCCTGGCCACTGCAGTGGACATAAGTCAACTCCTGAGATCCTAGCTGCTTCTTTAAATCAGTTCCTTCCTCTCCAAAGAGCTGACAGAACACATGGTTCATGAGGTCCTGGGGATATGGCACAGGTTAATGGCCCTCGTGCAGTACCAAAAAGAATGGAGACATTTGATACAGCTTTAATCTGTCTTCATGTCACACTCCTCTTCCCTAGGACCAGACAGAATGTCCATTCTGTGGGAAGGGGGCAAGGTACTGCTGCTGATGGCTTTGTTGACACACCCATTCTTGGCCCAGTGGAGTGTTCAGGCCAGGCCAGGAGAACCTTGTTCAACCCTAGTCCTGCATAGAAGACACTCAGAGGAAAGTCTCAGAGGAAAGCAGAGGTTTGTCTACATTTACAGCAGGGCATGGAAGCAGAGGGATGAGTAAGCCCAGGGCCCTGAACAGGTAGCCCTCCTACACCAGTCTGGACACCAAACTGCCTTGTGACAGTCCCTCCTCTCCCGGCTTCTGTCTACCCATTTACAATATGAGGCATTAGGACAGATAGCTGATTTGAAGTTCAGAGAGCCTTTCCTAGTCTCCAAAGGTCTTTCCAATAATTCAGGGGCAGATGAGCTAGGGCAGTGCCCATTCCTGTCCCAGGCACTTGTGGTCCTGGTAGCTGGAAGGACGTCAGAGAGGATGGCCTCTGAGCCAGATGGAAGGTGTCAGAAAGGATGCCCTCTGGGCCAGCTAAGCTCCTCTGGTGGCAGAGAGCTCCAGCAGGAGGAATGAAGTGAGTGGGTGTATGGGCATAGCTGGAGACCCCCACTGCATAATCCATGGCAGGAGGCCAGAAAAAGGGATGGGACAGCCTTTTGGAGCAGAGTATCAGACCTGACTTAAAGCGTCAAAGCCCAAGGCCAAGGGGCAGAGCCTATCATGGGCCTCAGGTTGAGGCTCATGTCCAAGCCTGATTCAGGTCTGGGAGCCCTCATAGGGAAGCTCACACATGTCCTGTGCTCAACCCCCAGCTGGCTGCCTGGAAGAGAGTTATGCTGAAGGCATGGGGCTATCCTGGGCCTTTTGGAAGAGTGGAGATCAGTTACCTAGAACACTGCTCAAGTCTGACCAACAGTCTTCAAATCACCTTGCTGGGTGGCTTCCTGGACTGAGACCACAGGGGCACTGGCCTCTGGGGCAAGAAAGAAAGAACAGAGAAAACAGACCCAGTAATTGTTTCTCCAACTAGAATTCATTCACTTTTTAGCAGATAACAGCTCCATTTTTTGCAGCAGCTGAAGCAAATGACTCTCAGTGAAACTGAGAAAATTGATGTAGAAAGTGAAAGTCAAGCAGGATTCATTGGATAACAAAGCCCAGGGCTGACTCTTCTGTGTCCCCCATGTGGAAGCAAAGAACCTAGACAGGCCCCAACAATGGCAGGTCAGTGAGCAGAATGACAGAGCAAGACCTTAAACCCAGGTGTCCAACAATCAAGGAGACTTGGAAAAAGGGAATCTATCTAGTAGGGGAGAGATCTGGGCTCAAGACCCTCCCAGAGGTAGGAAGCAAGCAGAGAGGAATCTGGGGCTGTACGTCAGGCCCGGCACCACTGCCGTGAACCTGCTGAACAGCATGGGTGAGGCCACAGCCTTCTGGGGGCTGTCGCTCACCTCCACAGTGAGGGTGGGTCCTGTGCGCTGCACCGCCCTGCAGCAGCAGCAGCAGCAGCCACCTCAGTTATTTGCAATAACAGAAGAAGGGGTCAGGACAGGGAGGTGGGCAGCCTGGCTCTAGGGAGCAGGTAGGTCCTGGGAATGCCAAGACTGGGCAGAGGGAGCTGGCCCTGGAGCCAGTCCCACAAAACAATGCAGTGGAAGAAGGCAGGGCCACCTGGCCATCTCCTTCAGGCATCACACCTGGATGCCTCAGTGACTGACTCACAACGACAAACGCACACCACCCTTGTAATGCACAGAACACTTTCACACTCACACACTGCCTCCATCTCCAGCACTCGGCCTGTGGCCTCGGCAGCTGGGCATGCCAGGGCTGGGAACTGAGACTTCCGGCCAGCCAGGTCTCCCCCTATGGGGGAACCTTCGGGTTCTCCAGTTCTCCAGGGTCACACACAGGCATCAGGGCTAGATCAATCCGCCTTACCACCCGGCCTACAGACCAGGCAGAGGCCAGGTAGAGCTAAGACGGAACCAACATTGTTCCTGTTAGGGGCTCGGGGTCCATCCAATGGTCAGACAAGCAAAACGAATGCTCTTAAGGAGTCAAAGACACAGTATGAAGAAAACCCAGAGGTGATTGGAGACTTGCTTCACAGTGGAGATAAGAGTCCTGCCCTGGATCCTACTGGGCTTCTCCTCTCCGGATGGCTGACTGAAGAAGCAGTCTTTCTTGGTGGGAGGAGTCCAGGCTCTGAGTCAGGGCAGAAGAAGCTCAGCATAGCTGCTCATTGGCTTCACTGAGCTTTGCTATTCTACGACTCTTGGTTCCTTTGTAGTAGAAGGGGATGCAGGGCACAGTGAGGGAAGGTGACAGGTCCTTCCTCCTCCTCGCCAGTTCCTCTCCCCCAGCTGCTTCTCAGGCTCCAGGCTTATGCTTGTTTCCCTTACCCCTTCAGTACATCCTTGAAGACAGTTCTAGATACGCAACCACTTCATCTCTAGGGTCACCTCATTTTAAGGTATGTCCTCAATATTTACTGAAAGGCACCAAGCAATGACTATAAATCGCACTACAACACCTGCTTCTTACATCACTCAGGCCCTGGGGTACAAACCATCCTTTAGCTCCAAAGCCTAAACAAGTCTTGTTACCCCAAAAAACCAATGCACTTATTTTCCCAAAACAAAGAGGACACTGATACTATTCTTTTCCTTTTTGTCTTACTGCTATGAGGCTCAAATGCAGCAACTATTTCCCCTGCAGCTGAATATTAGTAGTCTGTTTCTCGGGAGTCTTGACTTTTTGGTTTACCTAGTATGATGGTGTATGTATCCAAGGCTACCTCAGATCTGACAGGAAGTGGGCATAGTCTGCACAGATACTCATGGTGGAGATCCCACAGTTCAACTCTTCAACACTGTCATGTTCAATTTCCATTCATTCCCACCCTCCCGATAGCACACCATATTCTTACCTGGATGGGAAAGTAGTCTCGAAAATAGCGCCACACAGCCCAGTTTCGCACCCACTGTGATCTCCTACCACCTTCCAAGAAGCAAACCACAGCGTTGGGAAGGAGTAGAGGTGAGGGATACTTGAGCAAAACAGACAAGAGAGCCAGTCTGAACCCCTGAAGGAGGTGCCTCTCTTTGCTAAGGCCAGCAGGCCCCTTCCCACACATTTCCTCATCATGCAATCCTTAATGAAGGATTGTGAAGTGAGTTCCTGTAATGACCAAGAGCAAGCTTGGAATCCCTGACCCCAAGCCACAGAGACTAGCCCAGGTCCTTTCACAAAGTAGGTGTTACATAAAGCAGCAAGCCAGGAGCAGCAGCTCTATGGAGAGCATTCCAGGATGGGCGGGACGTGGGCGGGAGACCTGGGTGTTTACCTTTCTTGGGTGTGTTCCAGTCAAACGCCAGCCAGGTGAAGTACAGCACAGCTATGAGCCAGCAGTCGGTGCAGATGGTATACATGAGGATGACACTGCAGGCCACTCCTGGGGGAGGCAGAGGACCACAGGGTCAGGCTCCCTGTGGCAGAGGTCCCAAATCCCCAGTGGGTGGGGGTGTGGCTCAGCTCAGGAGGACCAGGGCCAATGTGGCACAGGCCCAAGACTGTTGAGTCCTAGTGCTGAGGTGCACCTGAGCTCTGGTTAGCTGGGCAGTATTGGGAGTCCATCAAGCTCTCGTGATGTCACTCTTTTTTTAATGTGTGTTTTGTCTACATGCACACCTTCATGGTCACTGTGGCCAAAGGAAGGGAGTATCTACCAAATACCTCTCTTCTCAAGGCCAGCTGAACCACCAAGTTACTAAAGCAGGGTTTTTAGTCCATTTCAGATAATAACTCGGTGGGGGGGGCAGGGTTGTTCAAGGTTATCTATCCATCAGGACAAAGGCAGAGTACAGATCCAAACTCGGATCGGACTTTGAAGTCTGTACACTAGGCCTTAAAAGTTAATCCAAGATGAAGTCTCAGACTGCCACTGGAGAGACCAGAGAGGGGATTCCTGTCCCACAGGGCTGTCCCCTTTCAACATAATGGAGAGCCAGGCAGCCCCAGGATGGAGCCAGAGCCACCAGCCTCCTCCTCCTCCTCCTCAATCACCTGAAAGCCGCTCCTGGGACACCACCTATCTGCGGTCACTGTGCTCTGGGCCTTCTGGATAGCCATAAGGCTCATTGACCTGGCCCCTGAGGAAAGGAAAGCCAGTATCTCTAGATGCCCTTGGCCAGGGCTTCTCTCTTTCCCGGTTTTTGCCCAGCCTTCAAGACCCATTCAGACCTCATTCCTTCCAGAAGTGTTCCTCTGTATCAAACTGTCCCAACACAACCTCCCTGTTCTAGCTGTGGCCATGGGGAGAGTAAATTGAGAGGCAGATCTCTGTGAACTTAAGGGCAAGGAAACTATGGCCCTCACCACCCCCAGCCCAGTCCCAGTCCTCAGATGGCTTCCCTGTAGGGCAGCTAAAACCAGGGCACAGCACCAGAGACCAAGCACGTGGCTTCTCACAGCTTAGCAGTGATAACACACAAGAGGTATTGAGGGGGCTGGAGAGATGGCCTAGCGGTTAAGAGCGCTGACTGCTCTTACAGAGGACCCGGGGCTCGATCCCCAGCACCCACATGGCGGCCGAGAACCATCTGAAACTCCAATTCCAGGAGAACTCCAGTTCCAGGGGAATCCAACACCCACTTCTGACCGCCGCGGCATTGCACGACACGGGTGCACAGACTTGCATGCAGACAGTACATTCATACACATATAGAAATAAATAAAATTAATAAAAAAAAGAGGTATTGAGTCTTGGGAAGCATCTGTACCCCACAAGACCCTGTAACATGGCTGAGGGTCCCTATAGCAGCTGGGAAAGGAGCCCTACTGAGATTTCAGGCTGATTACAGTGTACTGTTCCAACAGTTTGCCTCAAGCCTTCTTCCTTGGTTCTAAGAAGAGTCCACACCAGTCCCAGCCTTCCCGGGTAGTAGAGGCTCAGAAGGTTCCAGGCAGGATGGGGTTTAGAGACCTGGCTTCCAGCAAGGAACCACAACCACTGCCTGGGTGGCTGGTGGCTATAGAAAGGAAGGTGTTCCACCTATCTGTCCTTTCTCTAGGGCTAAGGGGGAGAGAAATGGCAGAAGCCCAGATTTGATAGTCCAGTCCTGGCTCTACTCAGCTAGGGGCTGCCTCCACCCTAGCATGAGGATTCTCTCACCACCTGCCTGTCAGACAGCACTGACCCCCTACGCACTCTGGAAGCTGGAACCAGGTGAGACTAATGTCTCCGGCCCCAACCACCAATGCGGGAAGCTTTATTGACTAAAAACTGAACTACCCCACAAAATGATCTTCCTTAGGTTCTAACCTAGTGCTAGCCCAGTCTACAGCAGCTACCTGTCCCACATTCTCAGGTGAAGGGGCTACAATCCACCAATGCCACTGGGCCAAGGACACACGATTAAAAGAGCCTGATTGGGGCTGGAGAGATGGCCTAGCGGTTAAGAGAACCAACTGCTCTTGCAGAGGACCGGGGTTCAATCCCCAGCACCCACATGGTGGCTGAGAACCATCCGTAACTCCAATTCCAGGAGAACTCCAGTTCCAGGGGAATCCAACACCCTCTTCTGACCTCCACAGCATTGCACGACATGGGTGCACAGACCTACATGCAGACAGTACATTCAAACACATAAATAAAAAATTAAAAAACAACAACCTTAAAAAAAATAAAAATAAAAGAGCCTGATTGTTCCACAGGAGGAAGGCTCAGGACAATCTGTATACATCCCTCCCTATACACAGTGTCCACAAAGCAGCTCACTCAGCCAAACTCTGGTGCCCCAGGCTGAAGGTGCAGGTCAGTGTCTAGGTACTCAAGAGTGGCAGGAGCCTCAGCAGCAGGGCTGGAGAAGAGCAGGGACTCTGGGTCCAAGCAGACTTGGTGACTTGGCCCTCCATGGGCCTCTACTTCCTTACTGGGGTTAGGAAGACAAAGTGAGACATCTGAACTTAACACACAGCCTAGCACACAGTGTCTATGGGGGAGTAAGTGACATCTAAATTTTTAGATTCAATTAGAATTTTTTATTGTTATTTAATTGAATTTTTTATTTTTATTTAATTAAAAATTGAAATTTTAATTTCAATTGTTCCAATTGAATTTAAATTCTGAATGTAGATTTGTGCACCCGTGTCGTGCAATGCCTCAGAGGTCAGAAGAGGGCGTTGGATTCCCATGGAACTGGAGTTAAAGATGGTTTTCAGCCACCATGTAGGTGCTGGGGATTGAACCCGGGTCCTCTGCAAGAGCAGTCGGTGCTCTTAACCGCTAGGCCATCTCTCCAGCCCGACAAAAATATTTTTAATGTCACATATAGCAGTTACAAAAAAATCTTGAAAACAATTCTTTTATTACTCTTTAAGAATTATAGTACTTGAGGCCGGGTGTGGTGGCTCATGCCTTTAATCCTAGCACTTGGGAGGCAGAGGCAGGCGGATCTCTGTGAGTTCAAGGCCAGCCTGGTCTACAGAGCGAGTTCCAGGACAGCTGGGGCTACAGGGAGACCCTGTTTCGAAAAGACCAAAAAAAAAGAATTATAGTACTTGTTATATCTACTGCTATTTTCTACAACTCGGGAGGCAGGGGCAGGTAGATCTTTGAGAGTTCAAGGCCAGTCTGGTCTACAGAGAGAGCTCCAGGACAGCTGGTACTAAAAGGGAGACCCTGTCTCAAAAATACCAAAAAATAAAGACAAAAAAAAAAAGGGCACATTACTATATGCCTAATTGGGTTTCAGATGTATACAGTAATTATTATATCTACTACTATTTTCTAATTTAACACCACAATAAAAAAAGCACATATTTAGTATGTGTCTAACTGGGTTTCAAATATATATTTACATTTCAGCATTATTATTTCCCTTAAAACCAAATATACTTTATATTACATGTTATAAAACTTAAAAGCACCAAGAAGGTCCACAGCTTTCACTAGAACACCAGAGGGCTCCATGGCACAAAAATAATTCAAAAACACAAAGGGCTGGAGAGATGGCTTAGAGGTTAAGAGCACTGGCTGCTCTTGCAGAGGACCCAGGTTTGATTCCCAGCACGTACATGGTGGCTAACAATCGTCCATAACTCCAGTTCCAGGGATCCGACACCCTTTTCTGACCTCTGCAGGCATTGCACAACATGGGCACACTTATACACATGTAGGCAGTACACTTATACACATAAAATAAAAATGATAAAATATTAAAAACAAAAACAAACAAAAAACCTGTTTCAGAGAGTGGTGAAGGGGGACCATTGCAATACGGGATGAGCCTCTGCCAGCAGGTGTGGGACACAGGAGGGAGTGGCTGGGACTGCTCACAGTAGTAATTAACAGCAGTTTAGCAGGCCTGGCTCCCACCTACACTTAGGTTGGGAAGACATGCTGGGCCAGTTTGTAGGCTGTGGGCCTCACAGATCATTAAGCTACAGCTGGGGACCAGTCCCGACCACATGCTGCACGGGTTGCATAAGCTCTTCAATGCCCCAAGGCCAAGCTCTGATCCACTAAGACAAGCAGAAGGGTGGATTCTCCTTGCAAGCAGGAGCTAGCAAGGCAGACTAGGCAGGGGTCTGGAAGGTTGGGGTCCCCATATTCTTTTTTTTTTAAGTTTTTTTTCCCCTCTTATTTATTTATTTATTTAGGTTTTTTCCCCCTCTTATTTATTTGTTTATTTATTTATTTATTTATTTATTTATTTATTTGTATGAACGTACTATCTGCATGCAGGTCTGTGCACCTGTGTAGTGCAATGCCCCGGAGGTCAGAAGAGGGTGTCGGATTCCCCTGGAACTGGAGTTCTGGAATTGGAGTTACGGATGGTTCTCAGCAGCCATGTGGGTGCTGGGGATCGAACCCGGGTCCTCTGCAAGAGCAGTCGGTGCTCTTAACCACTAGGCCATCTCTCCAGCCCCATGGGGTCCCCATATTCTTATCCTGGCACCTCTACTTTCTTTCCTGTAACCTGGGCAAGCCTGTTCCTTCTAAGCTCCTGCTTCCTTGCTAAACAAAATGGGTTAAACACACTGTCTCTGTACCCTGGAATTCCAGTAAGAGATTAAATGTAAATAGCTAATTTAACTATCTCCTCCCAAACAACTGTTTATCTCATCTTTCTGAGGCCATGTGACCCCTGTACAAACTTGAGGACAGCTGCAGCCTTTCTAACAAAAATGTGTACATGGTCTTACACCTAATTTTCAGGGTTCAACAACTCTCCCAAAGCCCATTTTTCGGCCTGGTCCATTAATTCTGAGCCCTGGTAAGGGATGCACTAGGCTTTCCACTTAAATTCTAACTTTCCATTTAACGCATGTCACCGAGCCTTTGTTGAGTTTCTATTTCCTCACCTGTGGAGTAGGAATCTGAGGAACAAGACAAGCCAAGGGGTTGACACACTGTGGGCTTTGTTCAGTCCCTCTGCTCTGCAGTGTGGCCTCAGAGCCCCCACGCCTGCTGTGAGGACGACGTGTGAACGTGAATGCCTGCTGACCCCCACCATGCTGAGCAATTTGAAGAAGGGGTGGCAGAAGCCTGGTCATAAGCACTGGACATTCTGGGATACTCTGCCGCAGGTCTGTGTGTTCTGATGTGCTCAGGACATACCTTGTGCTGAGGACACAAGGCTGGGAAGGAAAAGGTTCCAGAAAGGCAGGGCCTGCCCTCCTCCCACCTGATCCTAGCTTCTAGGCGGTGAGGCACCTGGCCGGACCTGCAGGAACACCACCACATGGCCACTACAGGCAGAGGCAGCAGCTGGGGAGTGCGTTCAACACCCTGACAACGGGGACCACCGGCAGACTCTGTGTACCTCTCTCATCCTTGTCTTCAATCCCATACTTCTACAGAAGCCATGTGAGGCAGGCTGCATTGTCTTCACATCCAAAAGGAGGAAGCTGATTCAGAGAGTTCAAGCAGCCTGTATAAGGCTTGTCTAGAAGAGTCAGTTCTCAAACCCAGCAACACAAACCCTAGGGCAAAGCAACACACTTGCTCTTTGCTGGTAGACAAGGTTGCACTGTAGGAAGGATGCAGGCTTTGCGAGTCCTGTAGACCTAGATTTGAGTGACTTTGGGAAAGTTAATGTGCAAAATGAAGCCATGCTGTACCTTCTATGGATTAACGAAGTTTTCTGGCACACCTGGGGGTAGAATACTGATCAGGCATCCAAAAAATGGAAGTGGAAAGGTTGTGGAGAAAACACTCCTCCTGTAACCTCTGCTGGGGATGTAACTATGTCCACCTATCCACCCGCACCATCTTAGTTGTGCTTACCCAGCACGAGGAAGGACAGGACCCACTGTAGCACTGAGATGACCTGTAGCTGCTTTTCCACCTTGGATCTATTGAGCCAGGTGACAGAGAAGATGTCCTGGAGGGCCGAGAGGATGCTGGAGCCAGCGCCTGCAGGAGAAGCAAACATGAGCCTCCCATCAGCCTGCCGTCCAGCCTCAGGGCCTCTACACGACCACCTCCCACAGGTGCCTTCCTAGCCATGTGGAAATGGGCCACGGAATCACAAATACCCAAGTTCAGACCTCATCCTGCTTCCTAACAGCTGCTTACAGACTTCCCTGTGTGCAGAATAGGGCAACATGGCAGTGTGTCCCCTTCACAGGGCACCACCTGGAGACCAGACACAGTATAGAAAAGGGCTGGCCCTGGGGCTAGGCCTTGGAGAGGCCAGTTCTCTTCCGCCCCTCTGCCCCATCCTTTATCTGGATCTACTGCAAATATTTAATCTTTGCCATCTGTGTCTGTGAGGCCAAGGACAGAAGTTCAACATGCAGTTTGCAATGTTCTGCTTTGTTTTTGTCCAAGTGTACTTTGTGCATCCCCGCTCCCTGGCCATCTCCCTTTACTCACGGAGCTGACTTCCTCATCTCAACACAAGTCCTACACTACCACCACCTGCAGAGAGATTTATATTCGTCTTCTTTGCAGTGTCCAGAGCTTGGGGCCCACAGAGAATCCAGGTGGATATCTTACTTTCCCAAAGTAAGTCAGGGAGCTGTGTGCCTCACCACTGCAGATACAACTCCAGGCTAGTGGTTAGGACAGGAAAGGTATACAGACAGGGTACAGGGAAACACCCTATCTAGGGCTGTGCTTATGCTTGCTTCTATGCAAGTGCTAAGTCTAGAAATGAGGACAAAAAGTATCCATTAACTGGCTCCATGGTTGTGGGACAACCTGGACTCAAGCAGCTGTCAGGTAGTGCAGACAGGAAGCCTGGGGTCTGCAGGAGGTGTAGCACTAGCAAGCAGCATGGGTAGACCTCTAATACCAGTCCTCCAGCCCTAAACTAAAGCAGAGGCCACTTTGCACTCCAACTCTGCTGAGCTCAGCCGTGCCCCTTTGAGCAGCACATCTTTACTGAGTGCCTACTGTACGCTGCCCAAACATTCCTTCCTGCCACCCACTGTGTGAGGTCCAGCACAGATGACTCAGCCGCAGTAGAGTTTCTGAGCATCTTCTGACCACTCACCCTAACCTACCTACAAGCTTGGAGAAGGGAGAGAAGAGGCTAGGGGGAGAGTCACACTTGATTTTGATAGCAGCAAGGTATAAGTAGAAAATGCCAGGCCGGGCGTGGTGGCACACGCCTTTAATCCTAGCACTTGGGAGGCAGAGGCAGGCGGATCTTTGTGAGTTCAAGGCCAGCCTGGTCTACAAAGTGAGTTCCAGGACAGCTGGGACTAGAGGGAGACCCTGTCTCAAAAAGAAAATGCCAGACTTCAAGATGGACACACTAGTCCTGCCACCTTTATCTGGTCTGATGGATCAGGGGAGGGGGCTTGGTATTGCAGATGTAAACCCTTGGTTCCATTCACTACGCAGCCCCAGGCAATAGTATAGGGATCACTGCCAGCACACTGGGTGTGTGCTGTACTGGGTGCTCAGTAGCATTGAATGTTTTGCAGGCATGATGGGGTAAACTCACAAAAACAAGGGTCCTGGGGCTGGAGAGATGGCCTAGCGGTTAAGAGCACCGACTGCTCTTGCAGAGGACCCGGGTTCGATCCCCAGCACCCACATGGCGGCTGAGAACTGTCTGAAACTCCAGTTCCAGGGGAATCCGAGACCCTCTTCTGACCTCCGTGGCATTGCACAACATGGGTGCACAAACCTACATGCATACACATACAAAATAATAATAAAATTTTTTTTTTTAAAAAGGGTCCCATAGCTGTTCCAGAGGGTTTGCTTTTTGCTGCTTTACCCCTTCTCTAAGCTTGCTATCATCTTAGGTCCTTTCCCACTGCCAGACCTGCCCCTGAGCTTCCATCCTGGAGCCTGAGAACCCTTCAGGGTCATGCAGTATAACAGTCCATTTGGTTCTCATCCAGCCTCACTGGGTTTTCAAACTACCACTTAAGCCCACTTCCCTAGCCAGGCAGGTGGGAATGCAGCCTGGGGAGGACCAGCAGCCTTTCTGTGGGAGGCACTGGCAGGTTGATGGAGAGGCTGGGGGATGACCGAAGCTCCGCATTCCACAGGCCAGGCCTACTCCCACAATCACTACCTGGTTGGCCTGTCCCCCTGAGCTCAGGGCCCAGTGGAAGTCTAAGGGTCCTAGGAGACAGTGATACACTGCTCCTCTGCTTAGAGGCCCCTCCCTGCTCTGACACCCATTGATTCCCTAATGAGATAAAACATGTCTTTCAAAGCCTGGAGAAGGCATGTCTTTCCTTCCCTGGGAACTCTAAGGACCACTCAAGCCTAGAACTGTCAGGGACCCTCTTGCCACTACAGGAAGCTTTTCTGTTTGACATGAAGTCAGAAGAGGGCAGCATAGGACAGAGAAGACAGTTCCCCTCAGCTCCCCAGCCCCTTCCCTTATGCAAACCCAGTTCAAGTTGACTACCACATGAGAATAGAAGCTGCCTGAGGCCAGGCTAGGTCTGATCCGTACCTGGGTCCCCAGTACCCTGATAGGGTCTGGCTGGGATTACAGAGGAGCACTCAGCAAGATGTGCTGGGAGGAAGATGAGGACTGTGCTCTGGCCATTCCTCAGAAACCTCACTGGTAACATGTCTCACCCCAAACTGAGAAAACCTGCTTAATCCTAATCTCCCCCCCCCCGCCCCCCAACGACCTTCCTTCCAGGCAGGACAGAGTGACAAGAATGATGCCTGAGAAGCTCCCCAAGCTCTGGCCCTTCAAAGCATTTGCACACGGACTCCTGGCAGTCTGTAGTCATCATGCTCATTTTGATGTTAACACATGGCCAGGGCTGCTCAGTGTGTGGAAGAACTGGACTAAGTTCAGATCCAACTTCGCAAAGGCCTACTTTGCCCGCAGGTTGCTGGTCTCAAGTTCCCTCTCTCCTCTCGATACAAGAATACTAGGGAAGGCCGGGAGGAGACGGGGAAATGAACTCTGGTTTTGTTCAGGAGAGGTCAGGAGCAGCTTCATTTGGGTTTTGTTTGGTTATTTTTTATTGGTTATCCTTGGTTTTGCTGGGTCTGGTTATATAGTTCAGGATGGACTGGAACTCGCCAAGTTTGAAGGCTGGCTTCAACCTTGCAGTCTTCCTGCCTCAGCCCACGAGAGCAAGCTTCTTATGCAGCAGGCCTCAGGGTTCTAGTCCTGGCTCTGCCACCAATGCTTCTGTCAACTTGCCCAACTGGCTTTTCCTCTCTGGAGTTCAGTTTTCCTACCTCTAAAATGGAGCAGGGAAGATGAAGTCCACGGTCCCCAGTGTCTACCTTCTAGCCAGAATTGTTGCCCTAATGTGCCCCAGCTTGCAGCAGTCCTGGGACTATCACCTGGAGAACCCAGAAGTGAGGGTTCAGTTGGGCACCCCCAAGCCACACCCAGCTGTCAGCATTTGCTTGACTCCAGCTTGGCTGGCAAGGGTCCAGAAGAAGCTGCTGGAGATGCCAATGCTGCAGGTCAACAACACCGAGCCTGAGAGCTTCTGACTCCTGGGTGGGGCGGCAGGGAGTCTCAGCACCCTAAATCCAGCTATAGATGAGGACTTCCTCATCGCTGAGCCTCGTTGGCCACCCCTGCTTGCTCTGCTGTCCCCTGCACTAGTCCCACTATAGCTTGTGTAGATTTACTTGGCCACTCCCCTCTCCAAGTGACCTGTGGGCACCATGCCTGGACCTGATTCATCTGCATACAACTTTGTATGGGGTCTGACAAGGAGCCCACAGAGGTTCGTTGCATGGATGGACAAATCCACAAGCCCAGCGGCAGAGAAGGCTAAACGCCCAAGTTGGACTGTGGAGCCTTCAGAAAGAAAAGCCATCCCAGCCGGGTGTGGTGGCACAAGCCTTTAATCCTAGCACTCAGGAGGCAGAGGCAGGCGGATCTTTGTGAGTTCAAGGCCAGCCTGGTCTAAATAGCGAGTTCCAGAACAGCCTGAGTTACAGGGAGACCCTGTCTCAAAAAAAGACCCCCCCCCCAAAAAAAGCCATCCCAACCATCAAGACAGTGGAATTTGTGCCTTCCAGAAACACAAATTCCCCACTTACTATGAAGGGAACAGAACCTCCTACCTGCAGACAGCCTTTCTCACAGGAAGTCACAACACCCACTGTAGACCAACAAGACCAGTCCTATGAAGGAAAGTTCCCACAGCCATTCAGGTAGCTGCTCCTGGCACAACTGGCTGCACACGACTCATCTGCTCCTCCACATCTGGAGGACAGAGGGGAGAGGGATGCAGGAGAGGCTCAGAGCAGCTTTTTTTTATTTATTTATTTATTTATTTATTTATTTATTTATTTATGTGTATGGATGTACTATCTGCATGTAGGTTTGTGCACCCGTGTCATGCAATGCCGCAGATGTCAGAAGAGGGTGTTAGATTCCCCTGGAACTGGAGTTCTCCTGGAATTGGAGTTTCAGATGGTTCTCAGCCGCCATGTAGGTGCTGGGGATCGAACCCTGGTCCTCTGCAAGAGCAGTCAGTGCTCTTAACCGCTAGGCCATCTCTCCAGCCCTAGAACAGCTTTTTTTACCATCCCCTCCCTATGGTCTGTGACACGTCACTGTTCCACAATACTCCCTGGGAGAGCAGACAGGCACAGAGGAGGAAATGGAGACACAGTGAAACCAGAAGAGGTTAAACCCCATGGTCGGGGTGCAGGGAGTCAGCGCTCAAGGCAGGTATTCAGACTCCACGTTCCTTTGTCACTTGCCATGTTTCTGAGGGCTGGTCTCCATTAAATGTGGTAGTCCACACCCAAAGTCCAAGATAGCACCTGGCTGAGGAGGGCCACCTGCTCTGCCCACACCATGCCCCACTGTCATGTTCAGGTCTGTGCAGACGGGCTGTGCAGGGAGTATGAGCCCCACCCAGGTGCTCCCACAGTTGGGCTTTGACTATGAGATCACACGAGAGCTGCCTGCCACAGTGGAGCTGATAGCTGCAGTCTCAGGAACCAGGGATGGAAGCAGTGACCACTATGTTGGGAACTTCCTTATACAAACGTCTAGTATCAGAGTGACCACGGAGGCCACATCCCAGGGCTGATGAAATCAGAGTCTCGTGGCTTCCTCTCACCCTTGCTTGACAGTGGCAGAGGCTGAACCCAGGCCCCGAGATCTGGGGAAAGACCCTGGGCCAGATCTGCCCTGCCCAGTTCTGTGACCTTGGGTGAGTCACCTAACTTCTCTGAGCTTGCTTTCTTCACAGATGAATTTAAGAATCACTTCACAGGGTTGTTGGAAGAAACTAAATGAGAAAATGTAGGTGAGATGGTGAGATGGCTCAGCAGGTGAAGGTGGCTGCCATCAAGCCTGAGGAACTGAGTTTGATCCCCAGGACCTAAATAGTGGAAGGAAAGAAGCACCTCCTGCAAGTTGTACCCTGACCTCTACACATAGGCACACACAAATACACGGTAGATAAAGTGAATGCAATCATTTTTTCAAATGTATGGAGGTACACACAGCACTAGTCAGGTAAGGCCACTGCTTCCACCTTCCTGAAAGTGGGAAGGGTGTAAGAATGAGCAAACGGCTTTCCACAAAGTGCACAGTAACAAGGTTGGACATTAGGAGAGGTGCAGAGTGGGACTGACTGGCAGGGAGGCTCAGGCAGCCAAGAGGCCCTTCAGGGCTCTGAAGTGGGGGGCGGGGGGGGATAGTATTGTGGTTGGGGGATCTTCCAGAACAGAGAGCCAGTTCCAATACAGCAGGCCCAAAGGCAGATGCTCAACAGACCAGTAAAGGGGTTGGAGGTCAGAGTAACCCCAAAGAGAAGCTGAGAAGAGCAAATAGTGAACATCAAAAGTGGTTTCCTGGAGGAGGTGGGTGGGGACAGGTACAAGCCAAAGCAGCACTAACAAAGTGCCACGCACTAAAGCTGACTACTGGGGAAGCAGCAGTGAACACAGCAGATAAAGTCCTGTCTGTTTAGAAGCTCAGATTTGGTGAAGGGAGAGAGAAAGCAGCTCTACACAAATTCATGAAGTAACATTAGATGCGAACAAGAGCTATGAAGGAAAAGAACTGGGGGCGGCAAGCCAGAGCCAGGGGCTGAGAGCCCCTGGCCGTGGAGGGGAGGAACTGTGCACACATAGGAACTGTGCACACACTGGTACACGGGTGGCCCATCATGACTCTGGATAGTCCACATGGCTTCCCCTCATCTCCGCCACCAGCATCTGTGGAGGGGGCGCATCCAGAAGTCCAAAAAAACAGGAGTCAAGAGAACTGGCCTCCAATGCACAGAAAGTGTGGCTTGGATGAGTCACTTCCTGTACGAGCCTCAGTTTCCTCATCCATACAGTGGAGCTAATACCTACCTCGCCAGAGTGTTGAGGGAGTTAAGTGAGGTAATGTATAGGCAAGCATTCCATAAAAGTAAAGACCCGTGTGAGTGGCAGTTAATTATTAAATGAGCCTTGGTGTCCTTTCCTTGTCTCATGTGTATGACAGTATTTGCCTGGCTTTGAAGCAAAGGTGTAGGTGACTGACAAAAGCCAAACCTTGGCTCTAATCCTTCTTCCAAACTGCCACTGTCCTTGAGACTCAGTGTCACCCTTGGTTATGACCCTGGATCCCTGTTAGGAACCCAAATAACTTTCTCATGAAAATTGGTCAAGTACAGTGATTAGCCCCACTGTTAGAGCTAGAAAGAGCTAGGGAGGTAGCAGAGGCATTAAGGGCCACTGGGGCTCTCTGGGCAGTGTGGCAACCTGTCCACATCCCCAGGCCCCAGGGATCCCCCACCTGGGCCATCTGGACCCAAGTGTTGCCTAAGCTTAAGGAATAAGGAAGCTATCTCGAGCTACTCCAAAGGGTTATTAAGCTGCGTGGAGATGAGGGGGTGACATACTGACCCTTAGCATATTCTAAGAAGGTCCAGGAAGCCCAGCACAGTGACAAAGGAATGCAGCTTCTTGAGATGAGGTGAGCTAGCTCAGGCTGCTTCAGACACGATTTCAGCCAGTCTCCACATGTAATGTGACAGGGCCAGACATGGTAGGGTCAGCTCTGGAGGGCCATGCCTGTGTTATCCAAGGCTGGGCTCTGCCAATCCATACACACAGAGCTGTTACTAACCACTCCCTCACGTTCTAGGCCAGAGATTACTTCCTGTAGAGAAATGCCCACTCTCTTGACCCAGCCAGAATTGCTGCCAGGTAGAGTTTTCTAACTTCTGAGTCTAGTTTGGTCAGTCTTTTAGCACATTCTTTGGGGATCTGGGCAAGGCACTGAGCAATGACCTCTTGCCAACTAGCCTGTCCACCCCCCCGGGAAGTCTTCCTGTTCCTGACCCAGGTAGATTGGCAATGCCCCTTCAAATTGCCTCTCATTCCTATATTGTGTGCTTATTTGTAGGATCTGTGTACCTGAGCACTCTTGTGCTCAGAATAAAGATATACAAAGAGCAGGTGCCTGGTTGGTATTTGCCAAGTGCCTGAATGCTTGAAGGGACTGTGATGAGTAAAACGGGCCTGGACAAGAACAGAGGTAAGTCTACTTCACAGGCTACTGGAGCTGTGCCATCCCTAAGGGTCAAAGGGAGCCCCGGGAAATCTCCTAAACGGAGGTCTCCTCTAGCTGGAGGGGTAGGCTAAAGTCAAGAACAGGGAAGGCTACAGAGCCAGGGGAGGAGGGTGGAGCCCAACACTAACGCTCATGTCGCATGTGCTTTCTAAACACCCTGCACTGAACGGGGAGCGCTGGACCCTGCCTCTCTGCTGCGGCTCCAACACCTACTAGAGACTGTTTGCTCTTGGATCACCCACCCCAGAAACTGTTGGGAGAGACAGAGCTATAAAAAACTACAGAGGGCCAGCCAGAGTCAGACATACAGGGAATATTCCCAACCTGGCCTGGGGAGGGGGATCCTCCCCAAAGGAAGCAAAACTTTTGGTGAGATACCAGCTGACTTGTGGGATCCTGCAAATGGCATTTACAAACAGAGGGGAGGACAGGTTTGAGGACTTAGGTACAAAAGTTCAGTCAGGCTATAGCACAGAGAGTGTGGGTCTGAGGAAGCAGAGGGAAGCAGGAAGGACTAGAAGGCCCTGGAAGCCAGCCTCTACCCTCAGGGCAGAAAAGAGAGCCAGCCAATGTCCTCACTCTCTTCAACAATTTCAGGAAGGGACACTAGCAGGCTGCACCTGCTCCCAACTTACTAGTAAGTTCCTTCTTGGAAAGACTATCTCCTTTGAGGGTTATTATGGAAATTATGTCCTTAAACCAGTGCCCCTAGGGATATCTGGCTAATCAATGGAGATCCAAACCCCAGCCATGGCCCAAGAGCTGGAGGAAGTACCTGGTCTTGACATCAGGACCTGCTTGTCAGTGTCCAGGGCCTGGTGCAGGGAGCCCAGCATTCTGAGTCTCCACAGGTCTACTGGGACCCTTCCTCCTCTCTAGGTCTCTGTTTTTCTCCAGCTAAATCAAGAGGTTAGGGTGGAACAAGTAAAGTCTGAGGTCTTGCCAACTTGGGCCTTTGTACTTCACTGGAATCCACTAGTGACTTTTTATTTATCCACAAACAATCCATTTAATGA
Organism: Rhizomys pruinosus; assembly: GCA_009823505.1. Classification (NCBI taxonomy): domain Eukaryota; kingdom Metazoa; phylum Chordata; class Mammalia; order Rodentia; family Spalacidae; genus Rhizomys; species Rhizomys pruinosus. The sequence continues at coordinate 971,415 of VZQC01015208.1, read as the reverse complement.
GTACACTGGCCCCTTCTGGGGCTACTACAGGGATGCAGGATTTCCCACACTCAGTTTTCATGAATTAACGCAGAGTCCTGGGCAGTGAAGCCAAAGAAGTGGGCCTTTCAGGATGCCAGGTTCCCAACACCCTACAGCCGCGACCAGGACTGTAGCATGACTGCCTGAGGACCCCAAGGGCCTGCTTTCTCCACCTCCACTTTCTGACCCAGCACATTCAAGAACACTGGAGTAGGAGGGGGTGCCATGGCAACACCGCCACTTTGCATGTGCGTCATCAAGGAGTCCAAAATAGGCCCTTGTGACAATCTACAGTGAGCGTGGGGAAACAGATCCACTTTACCTGGGCCCCAAGTAGGATGGATGTCCATGTTCACAGAAGATTATGAGGACAAAAATGAGGAAGAGGCTGACTCAGAGCAGTGGGACAGGCCTGGCATCGCACTCCTCCAGCTGAGCTGGAAGAGACTGACTTAGCCAGTCCTCCTCGCTGCTCTGATCAGCAGCCGAGGGTCTTCCCCAAAGCCTGTGGGAAGCAGATCCCAGAGACTCAGCAGCTGTTAACAAGAGAAGGCCCTCATGCTTCCTGTTTCTGGGAATTGGCCCTAAGGATTCACAGACTCAGCACATGGTACAAAACACGCTCACTACAATGCTGTCCATTTTACACAGGAGGAGCCTAACGATCTGCAATGGGCAGGCGCTTGCTGAGGCTGCACAGAACTTCACACCCCTAGGCCTAGCTCCAAAGTGGGCAACAGTAGATCCATAGGTTCTCTCTCCCGGGGCTCTCAAATCTTCCAAGTCAGATGCAGATAAGCCCGCACATGTGTGGAGGTCAGAGGACAATATTTGGGAGTCCGCTCCTTCCACCATGGGTTGTGGGCATCGGACTCAGGTGAGGTTGGCTTTCAAGGCAAGTGCTTTTACCCACTGTGCCACCTCCCTGGCCCCAACTGAATGTTCTTATCTGCCTTGCTAATGTCACTGCATGTTTCAAAATTCAGACTGAGCATCACCTCTTCTAGGAAGCCTTCCCTCACACAGGAGTGATTTAGTTCCTTCATCCTCCAGGCCCTCTTCCTTCCTGGTCACTGTGTAGCTTACTTCCACATCACCATGTCATCTCCCTGTGCATACAGTACCTAGATCTTGCTTCCTCAAAGGCAGGCTAGCTGGCGGACACATGGGAGGTGCTCAGTGACAAGAGTGAACATACTTTTTGTTTGCTTATTTGTTCTTTCTTCCCTTTCTTTCTCTTTCTCTTTCTTTTCTTTTCCTTTTATTTTCTTTCCTTCTTTCCTTTCTTTTTTTGTCTTTTCGAGACAGGGTCTCTGTGTAGCCCCAACTGGCCTGGAACTCACTATGTAGACCAGGCTAGCCTCAACCACACAGAGACCAATCCACCTGCTTCTGCCCCCCAAGTGCTGGGATTAAAGGCATGCACTACCACACCCAGCTCATATCTCAATTTTCATGAAGTAAAGTAGAATCCTCAATGATGAGGCCAAAGAAGTAGGCCTCTTAAGATATTAGGTTCACTGGGTATGGTGGCACATGTGTTTAATCCCAGCACTGGGGAGGCAGAGGCAGGTGGTTCTCGGCCAGCTGGGCTACAGGGAGAAGGGAGATCCTGTCTCAAAAAGACCAAAAAAAAAAAAAAAAAAAAAAAAGATACCAGGTTCTCAACACTCTGGAATTACAAATTACAATCAGGACCATGACATGACTTCTGAGGACCCCAATGGTCCTCTCTCTACACAGTGTTAGGGCCTGTAATATATCTCACAGGACAAAGGACAAGGCTTCACACACCAGTTAAGTTCACAAAACACTTCCCACTCACCTTAACTCAACCCCTCCCATGCCAAGTGTTTGAGAGTTCTGAATCTATTTTCAAAACAAGAAGGTCAAATCTCCAGAGAGGCTGTGAGCCACCATCAGGTCCCAGAGAAAAGGCAGGGCTGGAATCCTGGCTCTGGGTTTCTATATTCTGGAACCATGTGGGGACTATGGTAAACCGGGCTCTACCCACTTGGCACTTAGCCCCCAGGGCCAGCTCCTAAACAGACTGTGCATGTCTCTAAGGACAGAGGATAGCCACATCCCCAGTGCTCAGCACAAGCAGGCAGAGAGCACAGGGGAAGGCTAAGGAATTATACACTGAAGCCAGAGACAGGCTTCCTGCCAAGAGGACCTGGGAAGTGCCACTAATGATTCATTCATTCTACAAATATCTACTGAGTTCCTACTACCTGCCTGCACAGTGCTTAGCACTAAGAATATAGCACTAAGGACAGATGAGATTCCTGTTCCCAAGGGCTGAAAATTACCTAAATAGTTAAGCACACATGGTAACTAGGTAATAAGGACTATAAAAGTACAAGATGTTAGGACCAGATGGTGTGGCAGTCCAGGCAGGGAAAGCTTCTGAGATGCGTACAAAGATCTGGGGAGAAGAACACCAAGTACAAAGACCCTGAGAAATGAATTGGGGGCAATGCTGGATGGTCAGGAAGACCACAGTGGGTGGCGTGATAGCCAGAAGGTTATAAGGTGGTGGGAGGCACTTACGTGGCGTCATAGGACCCAAAGAGTTTGTAAGGGCTGAAGTATTGGGGGACAGGTAGCAGTTCCCTTACCAGCCCAAGCTCTGTGGGCTGCTGGTGCCTCTACTCACCAGGGCAAGCTAAGGAGAGCTTCCTCAGAAAGCCTGGGAAGGAGGAGCTGACATTCCCATCACAGACACAGGGAGCAGTGGTCACTCACTGGGCAACTGCAGAGCACATGGACCGCTCAGCATTCACTTCTCTGGCTTAAAGCAGCCAGCTAGCCACAGACAGGGAGCTGGGAGCTGAGTCTAGCTTGCCTTCCATAACTCTGGACTAGCCCTTTTTTCTAAGGACCTGTTTGCCATCTATACTATGAAGGTTGAGCCAGATCCAGTGCCAACAGGTAACTATGTTTTTATTACTTAAGTACTTGCTGCTGAATTTAGGAGTGGGAGGAGGGAGGCGGGGCAGAATTTCCACACTGGCCATTGAGTCACTTACTTGCTAATAAAACTCTGGGCCCTCCTTCCCTAGCTTGGACAAGCCCTTGGTAGCAGAGCTAACTCAACAGCAGTCTCCCTACAGCTGGTAAAGTGATGGAGGGGAGGGGGAAAACTATAGAGAATGGGGAGGGGGGAGCCACCTCTTCATTCTATGATTAAAGACTACAACAGGTAACCGCCAACCCTCAGATCCAGAGTTACCCCCAACAATCTGGCTGTTTCACCCTCTACCTCACCTTGCTTATATCCTGCAATGGCAGGGAACTCCATCCACAGCACCCCCCCACCCGCCTCCCCACAAAGCTGAGCAGTCCTCAATAGCTATTAGGGTTCCTCTAGTTTTCTGCCACCTACTCTAACCCCATCTGCGTCCAGGGTTCTGGAGCCACACAGAATATATCAACTGAGAGCTGTAATGCCACTAACTCATGCTGGGTTCTGGGCTACCCCCAAGAACAGTCACAAGCAGTCAAGGGCTCTACTCTGAAAATCCCCCTTATCCACGGGCAAAGGCAGGCGTGCCAACCAACTAGGCTACAGCTTCCATTCCCAGCGCAGGACAGTCTTTCAGAAATTAGAAAATACCAACAGAGACTACTGCTCTCCCAACAAATCTCTACCATCCAATCTCCCCCAAAGACACCAGTCGCCAAGGCTCTATTGCAGTCTCTCACCCATCATGGAACTTCCCTTCACAGAATCCATGCTCTCCTTCAACACTGCCACTGACAGGGTGTTCACTTCACAACAGTGGGAGCTGATCTGCACAGGCAAACTAGGCCACTGGGGAGTGTCGTGAAGGACCAAGGAGGGAGAAGCCTCATGCAGATGGCAAGATAACATAAAAGGTGCTTCAGTGCCCTCCCCTGCTCCACCTAGTCTTTCACCAAAGTTGATCCCGAGACCTAAACTGACGGGTTTGCTTTTCACATTAGTCCTTGCTACATTCTGTGATGTAACTGCTTGCATCTAATTTTTTTAAATCATATTTTCAAGGTCTGACAACATGGAGAAATTCTTCTGATAGTAAAGGACATGATCAAAATCATCTGGAGCACAAATCCCTGCGAACTCAATCTCTTAATCAAAAACACATCTTTACCACATTTCCTGCTCCCAGAAGACACAAATCCCAGGAAGGGGATCTCCAGGAGGGACTACAACAGACAGTGTCTGTATCTGATTACCCAGAGATGAAAACATTTTAAAAGCAAGAACATGGGGAAGTCCCTTCCTTGCCTAAGGTAAGAGTGTCAAAAGAGAAAAGCACTGCATGGGAGTGAAGAGGTAAGTCAGAAGCTGCCAGGTGCGGGGGGGGGGGGTACAAGCTGCCCACCCCAGGATGGAAACAGCAGCTCCAGCTTTATACCCCTCCAAGGGCAATGAGCAGACCAGGACAGATCAACCACAGCATTCGTCCACGAGGAACAGTGCCAGTATCAGGTGCTGCTGTACCAGTTATCTTGCAGCCATAGCATATTAGAAATGATTTTGATAAATAGTAGGAAATACTCATGATATCACATTCGGAGAGGGAAAACAAGAATCAAAACTGTCTACAGCATGTTCTTGACTTTATAGAACATGTATAAAGAATATAATAAAACAAGCCGGGCGTGGTGGCGCACGCCTTTAATCCTAGCACTTGGGAGGCAGAGACAGGCAGATCTCTGTGAGTTCAAGGCCAGCCTGGTCTACAGAGCGAGCTCCAGGACAGCTGGGACTAAAGGGAGACCCTGTCTCAAAAATACCAAAAAAAAAAAAAAAAAA
>VZQC01015208.1:950663-966569 GCA_009823505.1 Rhizomys pruinosus | reverse complement strand
AAAAAAAAAAAAAAAAAAAGAATATAATAAAACATGCTAAAATGATAATAGGAAGTGATCACAAATAAAATTTGCCAGCAATCTTATTTTCTGTCTGTCTATATGTCTCAAGATTTCCATAATTAGCATGTCTTATTTTTATAACGAAGGTGAGCAGAGCAGGCAGTTGTAAGAATTCTACACTGGAGGGGCTGGAGAGATGGCCTAGCGGTTAAGAGCGCCGACCGCTCTTGCAGAGGACCTGGGTTCGATCCCCAGCACCCACATGGCGGCTGAGAACCGTCTGAAACTCCAATTCCAGGAGAACTCCAATTCCAGGGGAATCCGAGACCCTCTTCTGACCTCCGCAGCATTGCACGACACGGGTGCACAGACTTGCATGCAGACAGTACATTCCTACACATAAATAAATAAATTAAAAATAAATAAATAAATAAATAAATAAGAATTCTACACTGGAGAGGTTCAGCAGGTAGAATAAAGACTTAGAAAAGGGAGGGAGGCTTCACGTAAAGTAGACTCAGAGCAGAGCAGCTGTGAAGACTTCCCAGGGTCTCCTGGATTGGTATTCCATTCCCCAGCTAACGCGACTACTAAGGAAGCCCTGGGTAGCTCATTTCCTCCTTCCTCAGTCTCTCCAACTACAGGGAAGGAGTGTGGGATGCTTTTCCTTGATTTGAAAAGCTATGGTGTTTGACCTGAACTCTGCCCCTGGTTCACTGTTTCATACTGAAGGACACTGGGGGTCTCCCACCCCCTTTTCTAAACACGCCACACAGACTGCTGCTGAGTGGGCTCCATAGCCTGGGTTGGCAGATGGCCGTGGGGTGGAGGGCAGTTGGGGTACACCTGTCCCAGGAAGGCATGTTCCCCACCCAGTGGCTGTTTCATGGGATTGCAAAACCGTCTGCACTTTGCCCGGTTCAGTCTCCTCCCAGACAAAGCCTGCTCCACCTGGTGAGGGGAAGGAACAGTACCGCGGGCTGAAGAGTACAATATCACTAATAACTGAGAAGAGTGGGTGGTGTCAACGCCATCAGCTGGGGGGATGGGAAGTGATGTAATACATGTTGCAAAACTGGTGAGTGCCGGGATGGAGGCTTGACTAGGACCCCAGGCTGCCTGGATCAGACTGGGTAACCAGACTAGAAAAAATTATTCCTTCAGCGCAGACCGAGATGACAGGGGGCAGACAGCCATGTTCCCCCACAGGAAAGGAAGAGACAGTCGCGGTGACACACACCTGCAATCTCAGCATTTGGGATGCTGAGGGAGGAAGCCGGCCTGGGCTACACAGTGAGACCTTTGAAAAAAAAAAAATGGAGGGAGTTGTCTGGGACGCCAACCTGCAGTGCCCAGTTCTCCAGCACCTGGCAGCGGCCAGAGTCCTTTCCTGCAAGTCTTCTTGCCAAGGCGTAACCCAAGATAAAAGGCCCAGGGGTGACACTCACCCCATCGCCCAGACCCCTCGCGTGACAGGGCAGATCCTCCCTTCTTGTTCTCGCTGCCGGCAGCCTCGGCCCGACGCTCACCCCGCAGGACCCCGGAGTAGGCGGCGATGAGGGTTTTCATGCTGGAGCCGATGCAGGGTCACGGTCGTGCGGAAAGCCGCCTCACGCCGCGCCCCTGGCCCATGCCCCGGCCGCCGGGACCAGGGCTTCGCGCTGAGCTCCGGAACCCGGGGACAGTGCCCAAGCGGGAGCGGGAGCGGCAGCAGCAGCGGCGGCGGCAGGTAGCCGGTGCTGCGCGAGCTGCCTGGCAGCGGCCGGCGCGCGTAGAGCGCGCTTTATAACCTCACTACGGGGCGAGACGTGACACGAGGGGCGGGGATAGAGGCTCCGCCCCCGAGCCATACCATGGCCTCGACGGGGGAGAGCAGGACCCGGGGCTCGGCGCCATGCAGACCCCAGGGGGGCGCCACGGCCTACCCCGCGTGAAAAAGGAAGGAAGAGTAGTTAGAAGACTCCTGAGTCCCCGCCTCCTGCGCACACCTGGTTATTCCAGCTGCCCCCACAGCCCGTAGCCTCGGGGGGCCCCCTCGTAGACATTGGTACATCCCGACAGCTGGAACGTGGGCTGGCACACCGAGCACGTGCGGGACGGCTGGGAGCGTGCGGATGCGGGTGCGGGTGCGGGTGCGGGTGCGGGTGGGGGCTGGGCCTGAGTTCTTCTTTAGCAGCTCTTTCCTTAGGCTGCGGATACCAAGGCCTTTCCTGGTCAGGGGTGTTGGGATTAGGTTAGGACTGAGCTTCTAGAGCACCCCGGATTCTACTTCTGCCTTTCCATTTATCAGGAAGAAGCCAGAGTGATGCTGTCCACTGCTGTAATTCCAGAGGTTGGGGGTGCTGAGATAGTTAGACTGAGCCTCAAGCTAGAACAGTGAGTAGACCTTGTCTCAAAACACCAGGGGAAGAAAAGTACCACAGAGTATCTGCACACTGGTGACCCAAACCTATTAACTCATTAGCCTTCAGGATCTGCCCCTGATGCATTGATGTTGGTGAAGCTAGGGGGCAGGAGAGAGAGAGAGAGCCACGCATAAGGAAGAGGGCTTCAAGTTGGAAGCCACCCTGGGCTACACTGTGAGATCCTACTGGAATCATTCCTCCAATCCAGTTCTAGCCCCACCTTTCTTCAACTTCTACTGTCATGTCTGTACAATGGGAATAAAGACTACTTTTTTGTAAGCTGCTTTGATAACTAGGGAGGTGAGGTATGAGAAGCACCGGACACTTGGACAGGGTTGGGTTTGAAATTATTTCCACTGCCTGAGGATGGGTGGGAGTTTTGCAGAATGAGGTTGTGCAGGAAGGCAGGACAGGTATAAAAATCAGAACAGTCAGCATGTTTGGGGCTGGGCCAGGACCCCTAGTGTTGGGAATCCTGGCCACCATGGGAGATGAATGAGGCTGCAGTATGAGAGGCTGAATTTGGTCTCAAGAAAGCCCTGGAGGGGCTGGAGAGATGGCCTAGCGGTTAAGAGCGCCGACCGCTCTTGCAGAGGACCCGGGTTCGATCCCCAGCACCCACATGGCGACTGAGAACCGTCTGTAACTCCAATTCCAGGAGAACTCCAGTTCCAGGGGAATACGACGCCCTCTTCTGACCTCCGCGGCATTGCACGACACGGGTGCACAGACCTGCATGCAGACAGTACATTTATACACATACATAAATAATAAATAAATAAATAAATAAATAAATAAAAATTAAAAAAAAAAAAAAGAAAGCCCTTGAGTGCCACTCTTCAGATGCTGGGGCGAAAATGGATTCTTGAGAGACCTTAAGTAGGCAAAGAGCAGTGGTGAGATGAATTTAAGGAGCTTTCCAGCCATATAGTCATGAGAATGGACAGGAGGACAATTGGGCAGGAGGACAGGTTATGAAAGGGAGCTGGGTGAGAGGATGAGCCTCAAGCTAGAACAGTGAGTTGTAGAGTAGTAAAAGGAATGCCCCAGAGAGAAAAGCACTGAAGGCTGGGACAGGGCTCCACCACACAGGGCTCGATAGTGCATAGAGCCTGGGGGCAGGGGGCATAGAACACATAAGGAGGTGTGATCTGACAGAAGAGAGAATGACAGGAGTTGCACTCATTCTGCAAAACTCCCACCCATCCGCAGGCAGCCAACCCTTTCTAAGTGTCCGGTGCCTCTCATACCTCACACCTCCCTAGTTATCACCCCTTATTCCCATTGTGCAGACATGACAGCCGAAGTTGAAGAAAGGTGGGGCTAGAACTGGATTGGAGGAATGATTCCAGTAGGATCTCATAGTGTAGCCAGGGTGGCTTCCAACTTGAGGCCCTCTGCCTTATGTGTGGCTCTCTCTCTCTCTCTCTCTCTCTCTCTCTCTCTGTCTCTCTCTCTCTCTCTGTCTCTCTCTCTCCTGGCCCCTATCTTCACCAACATCAGTGCATCAGATGGACCCCATATGACACGTGGCACTGATAAGGCCTGGAAACACTTCTATTTGCTCTGCTCCTTGGGGGGGGGGGGTCTCATTGGGAAAATGCCACTGAAGCGCAAGGACTGAAATCAGCCAGAAGTAGAAGGAAAAACATCCCAAGCAGAGGGATCAAATGTGATGTGGATGGACCTTTTGGGAAACTGGGGGAGGGCCGCCACATCAGTAGTAGACATGGGAGACTGGTGTAGTCTGCAAAGGCTGTGAGGAGGGAACAGACAAGATGTTTTGGGAACAAAGAAGAGTTCAGCCATGTGGATGCTGAAGGTGCCGGTGGATTCTTGGAGACAAGGCTCCTGCTGGTTGTCAGCATGCACAGGGCTCTGGTTCAGAACCCAGCATCATACATGTGTGTGTGTGTGTGTGTGTGTGTGTGTGTGTGTGTGTGTGTGCCCGTGCCCAAAGGTACACCTCCTATTGGTGTGGAAGACCTCAGGTTATTGAATGGTTTGTGCTCACTCTAGAAGAGTCTTCTGTGGAGGGACTTGGGCAGGAATCATGGCCACTCACTCACTTTAATGTTGACTAACGGGCAGAGCTTGAGCTAGGGCAGGAGGCCTGGAGTCTGGCCTCTACAACTGATCTTTCAAGTGTCCTTGGGTAAATCTCTCCTCTTTGTCTAGGCTTCAGGTTTTATATCATGAAGTGGAGGTAAGAAGCCAGGCTGTATATGCCTGTAATCCCAGCACTTGGCAGGAGAATCCAGGGTTCAGTGTCACCATAGATCACATAGTGAGTTCAAAGCCAGCCTGAGCTACATGAAACCCTATTTCTAAAAAGAAAGAGAGAGGGACTGGAGAGATGGCTCAGCAGTTAAGAGCATGGCTGCTCTTGCAGAGGACCCAGGTTCTGTTCCCAGCACCCACATGGCTGCTAACACCCATTCCTAATTCAAGCTCCAGGGTATCTGATGCCATGTTCTGATCTCCATGTACATTGCATGACAGGAGTGTACTAACATACACTCATGTATGCAAGCAATATACTGATACACATAAAAAATAAAAACAAACAGAAATACAGAGGGGGGAAGGAAGGGAGGGAAAAGAAAGGAAGGAAAGAGGGTGACAGTTCCTTTCTTGGTGAATTTACTTGAGTACCTCTGGATCAAGTAAAATAGTAACATGTAAATAATGTTACTATTATGCAACAAAAAGTCAGATATCACTATCTTAATGATAGCAAATGCAAGACTTCAGGTAAACAAGGTCCATTGGAAACATTCAGATCACAAGTTGATTGACTTCAGCATTTTCTTGTTCACCTTCTTTGAGTCAGATGCTGATTGGGACACAGGGAATCAGACTCAGTCCCTGCCATTATGGAGACTCAACCAAGAGATGGTCAAAGAATGGCAAGGCTATGGTGCAAGGAAACATGCAGACCATGCCAAGGTCAGCCCTTCCCTCCTGTACTGCCACTGCTTGCCTCTGAACTGGGAGTGACCCAAGGGCAAAAACCTCTTGCTCTATGCCCCAATGTGGGTCTGGCTTTGCCAAGACTCAGTGAACAGTGGATTGACCAATAGATGTGACTGTAGTTAGAGGGGGAGGGAATGGTGAATGAGAAGGTCAAGAGGAGGCAACATTGCTGGACCCGAGATGAATCCCTGTTGGGCCGAGAGGAAGGGCATGTGTTCAGAGGTCCCAGAATGGGCAAAGGTCTGGAGGCAGCATCAATGAGCACCCTGGTGTGGCTGGAAGAAGACTGTAGGTGGCAGGGTGGTGGAAGGATGGAAAATGAAGCTGGAAAGGGTGACAACAGGGACCAAATCTGAAGGGCTTCATGGTTGATCCAGGAGGCTTGGGCTTCATCCTGTGCAAGATGGCCGAAGGGAAGAGTGTGAGCTGCAGAGGATCCTGGATCATATGGTGGCTTAGACAGACAGGCTGGGCTGGTGGTGCACAGACGGGGGCTTGAGGAACAGGGCCGTAAATCTGGTTCCTGTTTAGACCTTTCATGTGTAGGAACATCCACCAAGAGCTACAAAGTCTAAGAGTTTAAAGACAGTCATTTGCATCTGGGATGCCTTCAGAATGAGCAAGCTCAGGCATCCCAACTTCCATGACCCTTTCCCCGAGCCTCCAGTGTCTATAACAGTCACCGTTTAAGTACATTAGTCAAAAAAAAAAAAAAAAAAGAACTTAAATTTTTTGCCAGGCATGGTGGCTCACCCCTTTAATCCTAGCACTTGGGAAGCAGAGGCAGGTGGATCTCTGTGAGTTCAAGGCCAGCCTGGTCTACATAGCGAGCTCCAGGCCAGCTGGGACTAAAGGGAGACCCTGTCTCAAAAAGACCAAAAAAAAAAAAAAAAGAAGAACTTAAGTATACATTGGTCCAGACTGAGCATGGATGGAAAATCAGACCCGGAGTTAGAGTAGCAGATAAGGACATTTTTAGAAGCTTCCATGTCCTGGGATTTCTCCTATGCAGGAGGTGGGTGCTGGGGACTCACGAAGGCATTGACTTCTGATCTCTTCTCCACATTTCCTAACATCCTTAGGATTCTCTAATAGCCTTCCTTGTTCTTCCCAAGTGTGGATGGGTCACCTGTAAGAGGTGTTCTGAGATCAAGGTCAAGTCTCCTTAATTTCTGTCCATCCAAGCTCAAGAGCATTTTGGCCAAATTAGAAACAGGATGTCACACCCCCAAAAAGGCTTGACAAGCTTGGGCTTTACCAGGGGTGACATGTCCTGATACTTCCTGCAGTCCACCAGTGTCAGGCTGCCATTAGGAATTATGTGTGTAGCTTTGTGTTTTGAGATTTATTTATTTTTAATCAGGTGTCTTCTTTTTTTTTAATTTTTTAAATTTATTTTTGTATGTGTATGAGTGTACTGTCTGCATGTAGGTTTGCACACCCGTGTCGTGCAATGCCGCGGAGGTCAGAAGAGGGTCTCGGATTCCCCTGGAACTGGAGTTCTCCTGGAATTGGAGTTACAGATGGTTCTTAGCCACCATGTGGGTGCTGGGGATCGAACCCAGGTCCTCTGCAAGAGCAGTCGGTGCTCTTAACCACTAGGCTATCTCTCTCGCACCTAATCAGGTGTCTTCCGTGTGAGTCCATGTGTGTGGGTTCCCATAGAAGCCAGAAGAAGGTGTTGGATCCCCTGGAGCTGAAATTACAGGTGGTTGTGAGCCATCGACATGGATGCTGGGAACTGAACTTGGGTCCTTTGTTAAGAGCAATAAACATTCTTAACCACTGAGCCATCTCTCTGGCCATTGCTTCTTACCCTTTCATCACAAAAAAGAGGGGGAGATAAGTGGCTGACCCATAAGGCAGAGAAGATGTCTGCCATACAGACACAGGAAGAAAGAAAGCCTTTACCAAGCACCTGCTCTGTTCTAGGCCCCAGCTTGTGTGAGTTACCTGTTCTCACAACCACTACAAGGGTGATTATCATCCACTCCGCAACTAAGGCACAGAGAGGTGAAGAGACATGTCCAGGTCCACACAGTAAATGTACACAGGCTGCACCTCCCTAATCAGAAATCTCACTGATTCTGACCCTAAGCATTTTAGATGAAGGATACTCAGCCCGCAGGATTCACATCCAAGCCTCCTAGCCTGCAATCCACACCCCCCTCCCCCTCAAGCTTTGGGTAGAACCACTTTGAACACAGAACTCCTGGATGCAAGTCATTCCCATCCATCACCCCCTTTAAGCTTTTCCCTCAGCCCTGTGAGATCCTTCCCATCCCATCGTTGTGAAGACCAAATCTCAGTGAACTGAAGAACTCCATGCATGTCAGGGATAGGTAGGTTTTAAACCAGTCTCATGCCCTTGGTGAGGGCCAATTGAAGTTCAACTCGGGTCAGGCTCACCTCACTTGCAGAGACAGAGAGCAGAGGTTTGGGCAAAGAAAAGGCAGGCTGGCATGCCTCACTGGCTCAGCACTCACCCACCTCTTTGTCCAGGTGGGCGTTTGCCAGCCGGGGCTGCTGCGTGGCAAGGCTGCATCCTCTTGGGTTTCCTTCCTCCCATTTCCAAGCCCCTTAGCTGTTTTAGAAGACATCTCTACATGCCGCTTGGTTATCAGGGGCCGAAACGTGCAGTCATGGTTTTAGTCTGCAGAGCATGGACCTCGTCTAAGCAGCAGTGGGGAGCCATGGAGGGTTTTAGCAGGGATGAGGCAGGCTCAGTTCTATGCGCTGAAAAATCATTGACAAGAAAACGTTTAGCTGTCACTCCCACGGCATCCTTCCTGATCACCTCTGCCTTAAATTAGACTCCCCACAGGGAGCAGCCTACTCGAATTGGGTAATTTGAAGAAAGTTTAATACAAAGACTGTTTTCAAAGATGTAGGCAGAAATATGGGAGAGTTTCTCCAAAAATATTGACATTTGAAGCCAGTGGCCAGAAGAACCAAGGGGAGGGAAGCCCTACAGAGTGGGAGCTGAGGGGAGAGGGCTGCCCGATAGGAATCGTGGGCACAGACAACCCGTGGTAATCTGGCAGTCACCGTTCGTTCGTTTGTTCGTTCGTTCCTTCCTTCCTTCCTTCCTTCCCTCCCTTCCCTCCCTCTTCCCTCTCTCCCTCCCTCCCTCTCTCTAAGCTAATGCTAGGGCTTCTTACCACCCAGAGGGTGAAGCGAACCACTTGATGTAGCCTGTGCTGAGCACCCAGGAGAGTGCAGCGTGGGAGTTAGGGCTGGGGGAGAATGGGAGATGTGCAGCACAGTTTCCTCCCTCTCCTCCCGTCAGACCCTTAGCTTCCATCCTGCACAGCATCAGCTGCAGCTATTACCTGTATATTCATCTCCTCCTAGCAAGGCTGCTGTGGGGCAGAGGTGGAGTCAGAGTCTTCTGTGTGTCCCATTGTTCAACTCTGGGTCTGGTCTACACACAAGAGGAACGTGGGTGATGTTGGGTAGTGGGAAAGGAGGGACGCATGAGGGAGGAGGGGGGAATCATGGTAACACAGTCTGAACAAAATGAAGATGGTAGGACAAAGATGGGCAGTTTGAGGGATGCTGAGGCATACGAACTCCAGGACTCAGTGACATGGGTAGAGGGTGGAGCGGGGGAAACTGGCAAGTAAAGGAGAAACTCTGGAGTTCTAACCATAGCCAGGAGGACATCAGCTAGAAGGCCAGGCATTGAGAGGCCTCAGTAGTGGCCTGTGGTCCTATTTTGTGTGTGGAACATCTGACAGACAGCAGAGGAGTAGGGTAAGGATAAGCCCTTTGGGAATCAGCCATTCTAAAAACCCCTTTTTAGAATATTCTGTTGCAATATGTATGAAAGCTCCCTTGCATCACTCTGTCTCAAGGTTCTTACTCAATGCACCCAAAGCCTTTTCCCTGCAGGCCTGGGGAAGGGAGACTGACATTGCAGAGAATTGGCAATGCATTCACTTTCATTTGTCCCCTGGGGTGGCCCACCTTTTCTGAGACCCCTTAGCCATGTGCTCTTTGGGAGCCTAGATCCTGGGGGAGCAACAGACACACAAAAGCCTGCTACTGTTATTCCGTTTTGTGTTTTGTTTGAAACAGGGTCTTACTCTGTAGCTCAGACTGGTCTTGAACTCCCAGTGATCCTTCTGCGCCACCTTCCAACTTCTAGGATCACAGACATGAGCTGCTCTACTGGCCCGCGTTTGGTTGTTTGTTGCTGTCATGTTTTAGTCCGATTATGAGCTCAGGCTGGCCTTGAGCTCATGCTGATCTTCCTGCCTCAGCTTTTCTCAAGTACTGAGATGTCCCACTAGGCCTGGTTGCCCCAGCTCTTTACTAATGAAACTGTTCAAGTGCAGCTTTGTTCACCAAGAGGTGATATGGATGACAAGAGATGGCCTAGTTCAGCAAGGCCCCTATCAGACCCATGGTATCAAATAGGAGCTCAGGACAGAGTGGTCAGATCATAGTCATGATCATTCTAAGTATTTCCTAATCAAGGCACTTTTAATCGAGAGGCACCCAGACCCTCATGGGAGCCCCAAACTAGAACCACCCTGATCGTGCCATGTTGTATTCATATTGCTATTTGTGCCTCAGTTTCTTAGGTCTTTGCACTGGGAATAGGCACAGTGCTTCCATCCTGGGGCTGTGGTGAGGAGTGGAATAAAGAACACAGTGCCTAGCACAGGGCTTGGTGCACAGTTCTCGACGACACTACCAGCAGGAGGATTGTAACTGAAGACCGAGTGAGCAGGGCATGGCTTCCTGCCTGCAGATAGAGCAACTTGTCCGAAGGGCTTTGATGAAACATTAAAGGGGGGAAAGAATGGTGAGACAACCAGAAAACCCAGTGTAATGGAGGAGGCAAGGCATGGCAGAAGAGGGCCTCTCAGCCCAGGAGAGGACCACTATGTAAAAGGAAAACACAGCGTGAAGGGGACACAGGAGGAGCTGACCCCATCTCAGTGCTCTTAGTCAGAGGAAACTTAGTCATTTCAGGACAGCCTCAGCAGATCTTTCCCAAACGAAGCCTCCTGTGGTAAGCCCTAAAGTGTCCGGTCTTGTCCACACAAACGTGGGCAAGACTCAGCCCTGCTCTCAGGAACTTGAAACCTAGAGAAGCACCTCTGAGCGCACATGACAGAAACGGATGGAGGAAATCATAGATGACAGTAAAAGGTAGGGAGGGATGTCCTGCATAGTCACTGCTTCAAAGGGAGAGGGGCAGTTGAGCCAGGCTCTGTGTGTCCATAGTAACCACAACAGTACCCTATCCTTTTCAACTAAATTTTCCACCAACATCATTCTTGAAAATCATCAGTTTGGGCTGAGGAGATCACTCAGTTTATAAATTGCTTCCCATGCAAGCATGAAGACCCAGCACCCACATAAAAAGTTAGACATGGTGGCACACACCTGTGATCCCAACACAGGGGAGGCAGAGACGAGTGGATCCCTGGAGCTTTCCGGCCACCTAATCTAGCCAGATTCACTGAGCTCCAGGTTCACTGAGAGACCTTGTCAAAGAGAATAACTAAATAAAACAGAGAACAATTGAGGAAAACTTTGACCTCTGTCTTCACATGTGTGCACATCCATGTGAACATACGGAAACCACACACATACCACCACCACCACCACCACCACCACCACTACTACCACAGGTGGTTAGGCCTACCCCCAGAGTAGTTCTGTGCACGGTCCATAATGTACTCTTTTTTTTTTTTTTTTTTTTCCGGGCGGGGTCTCCATGTAGCTCCAGCTGGCCCGGAACTCATTCTGTAGACCAGGCTGGCCTTGAACTCACAAAGATCCGCCTGCCTCTGCCTCCCAAGTGCTAGGACTAAAGGCGTGCGCACCACCACGCCCCACCATAATGTACTCTTCTAACAAATTTCCAAGGCTGGCTGCTGCTTATTTCCAGTGCACAGTATGAGAACCATCCCTCGAACTGCTTTGGTGAGGGGAATGTGTTTACTCTGTGTTAAATTGCTCCATTGGGCTTGTGAGGTACCTGTATGATATATAGGCCTTGTGTTTGGCATGCCCTAAATTCCATCCCCAGCACTACAAAATTCAATAAACGAATGTTCCAGTGGCATGCCAGGGACCCTGCAGTGGAAATCTGTGATCTCTAAGGAATCTTGTTGAGCTTCAGAAGCACTGGGAGACTGGAGGTGGTCAATTGTCCCCAAAGAGAAGAATGACAGGTTAGTAACAGGTTGGAAGCAAGTATTTGCTGTCTGCCTACGGTATTTCTAGGTACTTTCAGGGGTGGGTTCACTTAAGCCTCACAAGAACCCCATGAAGTAGATGTACATATTTGGCAGACCGAAACAGAACAATCACAAATTCAAGGCCAACCTGAACAGCTTACCAAGACCCTGTCTCAAAATAAACTTATGAGAAACAAGGGCTCCTTGACACAGTGCTTGCTTAGTATGCATGAGAACTTGGGATTAGTCTGAGAGAGAGGAAGATGAAGGAAGAGAACAGAGAGACATTTTTTAAAAGTTTAATTGAATAAGATCACACAGCCAGAGGTGGCAGAGCCAAGATTTGAGCCATGGCTTTCTGGGTCTGGAGCCAATTCTTTATAATAGCTGTAAGGTCTGCAACAGATGCTACAGTTGATAGGGCACCACACACACACACACACACACACACACACACACACACACACACACACACACCCTGCCCCCATGAAAGACACTCTGAAGACTTTGAGAGAGATCTTTGCTGTCAGGAGCTGGCGTCAAGTCACAGAGGAGTGGTACCTATATGGTATGTGAGTTTCCTCTCCTGTGGGGTCTGACAGGAGAAGCAAATAAATGTGGAGAAACAAATGTTTTGCATGAGAAAAGCATGGTCAGAGGTGCTGCTGATCCACAGAAGAGGCTTGAAACTGCAGTCTGTAGAACTAAAGGGAAAGAAATCTAAAGCTGGACCCTGGATAAAAGTCTTTCCACTTTTTTCTTTGGAAACTTTTGGCTTCTTGGATATGATGAGTCATTCAACTGAGTGGGACTGAAAATTCTGATTAGCATGAGCCTCTGAGGAAGCTGTATTCAGAAACATATACCCCTCAACAGCCAAGAACAGTCTCTCCAGCCCCACTGCTCAGGCATCACAACTATCCTAGCCTTGACACTGGTCTTCTGATTCCAGACTCCCAGAAAGATCTTGGGAAGACACAGTGAAATTATTCTCTCCTTGGTGCCCCTGTAGATTTCAGAATGAAGCCCACGCTCGTTGACGCAGCATTCAAAGCTTTGTGTAAAGCTGCCAACCTCTCTGGTACCCTGTCCCCACTCTTCTCTTGTCATACTTCTGTGATGTGGATCCAACTCTCTGGTCACATCAAATCACTTACTGTGCCCCTGAAGTTTTTTTTCTAGCTTTGGAGCTCTGGAATTGAACTCCCCTCATTCCCCTTTTCCAGATACTGCTATCTTTCCAATCTCCATGGATCTTCAAGAAGCCTCGTTTACAATAAGATCTCACTTTAACACTAGGATCTCATTTGGGAATTGGAGATATACCATGCTTCCCTTCTGGAAGTTCACAGCTCAGAGCGCTCACTGTGGAGAAGCAAATGTTGGCGCAGCAATTCGTTCACATACCTCTCCATTCTCTTGACTAGGTGGGAAGAAGGCTGGCTGGTTCTGGGATCCCAGGGCCTAACAAAACCAGACAGAAGGTGGAAACCAGCAAACATCTTTTGAATTCTTTACAGATGAAGGATGGATCTCATTCACCTCACTGGCCCCTCCTACTTCAGCTATCAGGTGGACCCAGACAACTTGGACAGCACAGTGTGGGATCCAGTATTAAACCTCACAGTACCTAGAACAACTGATGCTACTTGTTCATCCATTTATCCATTCAGTTCCTCACTCAACACATTCATCATATCCACATTCTTTCAAAGATCTGTGTAGGGGGACTGGAGGGATGGCCTAGCGGTTAAGAGCGCCGACCACTCTTACAGAGGACCCGGGTTGGATCCCCAGCACCTACATGGCAGCTGAGAACCGTCTGAAACTCCATTCCAGGAGAACTCCAGTTCCAGGGGAATCCTACACCCTCTTCTGACCTCCACGGCATTGCATGACACAGGTGCACAAACCTGCATGCAGACAGTACATTCATACACATACAGAAATAATAAATAAATGAGTAAAAAAAAAAAAGATCTGTGTAGGAACTGGGAGGAAAATAAAAGACCCAAACCCTGCCCTCCTAGAACTCCTGAAGTTCAAGGTCAACTAGGAGGGTATGCAGGCTGCAGTGGAGTTTCTGAGAAGACGCCCAAGCCTGGTGGAAATTTAGATCCAGTCTGCTAAGCACACTAGGCATACATCCTATGTCCTTTTTATTTTTATTTTTTATTTTGACCACCACAGCAGCTTTGAGATATGACTACACAACAACCTTAAAGTAAAGATGAAGAAACTGAAGCTTAGCAATGTGGCAGCTAGTTAGAGGATGAGTTGGGACTTAAATCCTGTTTAATCCAATGCCAAGGCTCTTGCATATTACAAGTCATCTGGGACTGAATGGAAAGGGGTTAGAGAGTAAAGGAAGGAGCTGAGGAAGGGATTTGGGGATTTTACAACACTTGCATTGGGCAATCCCCAGAATTAAGTCAACCACCACAGCTGTCATTTCTTGTGTACCTGATATTGAGAAACAAGTTTGGACCTAAGGTAAACTCAGGGGAATTTGAACCTAGTCAGATAGCTTAGTGTGTCCTCTGCCAGGTCAACCTCACCCCACTCGGGACCAGAGGTTTCTTTTCCACAGCAGTTTGGGCATACTGTTACCCTCCCTTCCCCTTTTGTCTGACCCCAAACTCACTATTTTACAGGGCACAGGTATGGAAGAAATGGCTTGACTACTTTTGAGGGGCCCCCATTTAATTTATTTAATCTCCATTTAATTAATCTGAAATATCACAGTCATTGGGATAAAGTTGTTCATATCAGTCACTTGTTATTCCTTTACTATCTGTAAGAGCTGTAGTGATGGCTCTTTTTCATTCCCAACACTGGCACTTTGTGTCTTTTTTTTTTTTTCTTAACCAGCCTGACTACAGGCTTGTCAGTTTTATTGTTTTCAACAAATCCTTTTTTGGTGTCAATGACTTTACCTGTTTTCAATTCCACCTACCTCTTCTTTGATCTTAATATCCTCTGCTTGCCTTAGCTATAATTTGCTCTTCCTTTTCTTGAGATTATTGTTTCCAAGACTCTCTTGTCTTTCTGATGTAAGCATTTAATCCTATAACATCCCCTCTGAAAACTGCTGCATCCCATAAATTTTGATGTGTTGTGTTTCCATTGTTACTCATTTAAAATATTTTAAATTTTCCTCTGTAATTTATTCTTTGAATATTAGTTATTTAGAAATGTTTTATTTCCAAATATTTGGGTGGGGGGAGGTCAGCTTTATTTTTTTTTACTGGTTTAATTCCATTTTGATTATAAAACATAATTTGTCTGACTTCAAGTTTTTTTGTTTTGTTTTGTTTTCTTTTCTTTTTTGAGACAGGGTCTCCCTGTAGCCCCAGCTGTCCTGGAACTTGCTCTGTAGACCAGGCTGGCCTTGAACTCACAAAGATCCGCCTGCCTCTGCCTCCTGAGTGCTAGGATTAAAAGCGTGCGCCACCATGCCCGGCTCGACTTCAAGTTTTTAAAAACCTGTTGAGGGTGATCTTTCAGGACTGAAAGCTCTCTCTCTCTCTCTCTCTCTCTCTCTCTCTATATATATATATATATATATATATATCAGAATATCTCTTATTCCCATATCTTTAATGAACTTTTTTTTTTTATCTTTAATGAACTTTTAAAAGTAGTGTTTATTCTTCTGTCATGTTGTTGTTCTATAAACATAAGGGAGATCAAGTTCCTTGAAATCACTATTGACATGTTCTGTAGCATCCTATATCAATTTTTTTCTATCAATTACTGAATAGAGAGAAAATTTGAAGTTTTTACCACAATTGTAGATTTGTGTATTTTTCTTTCAATTCAGTCAAATTTTACTTCATATACTTTGAAGATCATTTGTTAGGCTTTGTATATATATGGTTCTTTTATATATTTCTTGATGAATTGGCTCTTTTGATACTACTCAACACCTTTTTTATTTTTTTTAATTAATTTTATTTATTTCTGTATGTGTATGAATGTACTGTCTGCATGCAAGTCTGTGCACCCGTGTCGTGCAATGCCGCGGAGGTCAGAAGAAGGTGTCGGATTCCCCTGGAACTGGAGTTCTCCTGGAATTGGAGTTTCAGATGGTTCTTGGCCGCCATGTGGGCGCTGGGGATCGAACCCGGGTCCTCTGCAAGAGCAGTAGGCGCTCTTAACCGCTAGGCTATCTCTCCAGCCCTACTCAACACCTTTTTATTCCTAGTAATATTGTTCTGAGATCTACTTTGTCTGATATTAACACCACCACTTTATTTTCCTCTGGAGAAGTATTTTTGTGGTATAACTTTTCTGTTCTTTCACTTTACACTGTCTAAGTG
>VZQC01015208.1:909233-950486 GCA_009823505.1 Rhizomys pruinosus | reverse complement strand
AAAAAAAAAAAAAAAAAAAAAAAAAAAAAAAAAAAAAAAAAAAAAAAAAAAAAAAAAAAAAAAAAATCCAACCTGCCAAATTTGGTCTTCTACTGATATATTTAGATGACTGGATCTAAATCTACTACCTTGCTGTTTTCTGATTTTTCCATTTGATTTTTTTTTTTTTTTACTCATTTCCCTCTTTTCAAGCCTTCTTTTGGGTTAGGTTAGTATTTTATTCTTATTCTGTTTTATTCTGTTTTTGGATTATTGGTCACACCTTTAAAAAATTTTCAAGCCTAGGGCTGGAGAGATGGCCTAGCGGTTAAGAGCTCCGACCGCTCTTACAGAGGACCCGGGTTCGATCCCCAGCACCCACATGGCGGCCGAGAGCTGTCTGAAACTCCAATTCCAGGAGAACTCCAGTTCCAGGGGAATCCGACACCCTCTTCTGACCTCCGCGGCATTGCAGGACACGGGTGCACAAACTTGCATGCAGACAGTACATTCATACACATACAGAAATAAATGAATGCCGGGAGTGGTGGCGCACGCCTTTAATCCTAGTACTTAGGAGGCAGAGGAACGCGGATCTCTGTGAGTTTGAGGCCAGCCTGGTCTACAGAGTGAGTTCCAGGATACCCAAAGCTACAGGGAGACCCTGTCTCAAAAAAGACCAAAAAAAAAAAAAAAAAATTTTTTTAAGCCTAGCCTGATGGTGTAACTATTTGAGAGGCCAAGGCTGTTGGATCACAGGATCAAAGTCTCTCTGGGCTACAGAGTGACTTTAAGGATGGCCTAGGTAACTTAGTGAGATCTTATCTCAAAATAAAAAGAGAAAAAAAAAGGAACGGGATATACCTCAGTGGTAGAGTGCTTGCCTACCATACATAAGGCTCTAGGTTCAATCCCCAGTACTAAAAAAAGAATTTGTAATTAATCCAGGTTTTACACTATATACTTAAAACAATAATCTACCTATGAATAAAAGGTGCTATTGGCCGGGCATGGTAGCATTTGCCTTTAGTCCCAGCACTCAGGAGGCAGAGGCAGTCGGATCTCTCTGAGTTCAAGGACAGCCTAGTACATAGTAAGTTCCAGGCCAGTTGGGGCTACAGGGAGACCCTGTATCAAAAAGACCAAAAAAAAAAAATGCTATTTCAGGGTAAGGACCTTAAAATCATTATTTTCATTTCTTCTTTCCTCTCCTTTATGCTCTTTTCTTTTCCCTCCCTCCCTCCTGCCTCCCTTTCTCTTTCTTTCTCTCTCTCCTTTCTCTCTCTCTCTCTCTTTCTTTCTTTCTTTCTTTTTTCTTTTCTCCCTTTCTTTCTTTCTTTCTTTCTTTCTTTCTTTCTTTCTTTCTTTCTTTCTTTCTTTCTTTCTTTCTTTCTTTCTTTCTTTCTTATGTGTATGAGTGTTTTGCCTGCGTGTAAGTGAACCTGTGTTGTGTAATGTTCACAGAGGCCAGAAGAGGGTTTCAGATTCCCCTGGAATTGGGATTAAGGACAGTTGTTGGTATAATGTGAGTGGTGTGAACTGAACCCAGGTCCTCTGCAAGAAGAGCCAGTGCTCTTAACTTCTGAGCCATTTCTCCAGCCTTGTGCTGGTTGCTTGTTCTATATACTTCTACAGATATTATAAACCCTAAAACATATTTATATTACTTTTGCTTTAGGTAGATACATTTTTTTCAAAGCTAGGGAGTGAACCTAAGGCTTCACATATGCTAATCAAGAGATCTACACTGGGGGCTGGAGAGATGGCCTAGCGGTTAAGAGTGTCGACCGCTCTTACAGAGGACCCGGGTTCAATCCCCAGCACCCACATGGAGGCCGAGAACCGTCTGGAACTCCAATTCCAGGAGAACTCCAGTTCCAGAGGAATCTGAGACCCTCTTCTGACCTCCGCAGCATTGCACGACACGGGTGCACAGACCTGCATGCAGACAGTACATTGATACACATACAGAAATAAATAAAAAAAATTTTTTTAATAAAAAAAAAAAGAGATCTACACTGAACTACATCTCCAGCCCCAATTATCTTTTAAAATAATTAACAATTATCTTAGTTTGCTTTCCAGTGTTGTAACAAGACATCTGAGTCTGGAAAGTTTGTTTTGGTTTATGAGGTTCATGATTCTGGGTGCGGAAAGTCCAAGATCAGTGTCCACAATGGATGAGGGCCATGTGCCATTTCAACACATGATATAAAGTAGAAGTGTGCACAGATGTGTTTTGAAGACTAAATGGTGACAGACTCCCATGACAGATAATCAATTTCGGAGAGAAGGGGAGCAGTCCACCCATGAGCACCACCCCCATGACTAAAATGGTTACATTGAGGCACTCTAGTTCCATTCTGCATTTGGATAGGGGAGTATATGAACAATAGCAGGGTCCTTCATATTTACTTTCTTTTGTTGTTTTATTTTACAGTTGGCATCAGTCATCATTTCTTTGCATAAATCCAGATTTCCATCTGCTGTCATATCTATGCATTCTGTCTTAAAAATATCCTTTAGGGGCTGGAGAGATGGCTCACTGGTTAAAAGCACTAGCTGCTTTTTGCAGAGGCTCCAGGTTATGTTCTCAGCACCCATGTAGCGGCTTATAAGTGCCTGTTCCTCCAGCTCCAGGGGATCTGATGACATGCTCTTCTGACCTCTGTGGGAGCTGCAAACATACACGAAGGCAGACACTCATACACATAAAAAGAGATAAACGAATCATTAAAAAGAATGTCCTTTAACCTTTCTGGCCATGCTGGTCTGCTAGCAGTACATTCTATTAGCCTTTGTCTTTCAAAGTCTTTAACCACCATTTTGAAATAATATTTTTGCTGGGAATAGAATTGCAGGATGACGGCTTCTTCTTTTCAGTATCAGAGCTAACACACCATTGTGTTCTGGCTTGCAAACATTCTGGCGAGAACCTGAAGTAAATATTAGCTTTGTTCTTTTGTGTGTAATTTCCCCCCTGTGGTTACCTTTAACATTTACTTTTTATTTTTGTCTTTGGCATATACATTTGGTATTTAACCCTCTAGAGGTTTTCCAGAATTCTTTGGTCTGTGATTTGTTGCCCTTCATTAAATTTGGAAAATTCTCGGCTGTTATCCCTTTGAATATGTTCTCTTCTCTCTTCTTTCCTTCTAGGCTCCCGCTGTAGGTGTACTGTTTCCTATGACCCTGCAGTTCTCAGCTGTTTTGTTCTCTTCTTGACACATTCTTTCTTCCTCTTTATGTTTGGATTTGATCCTTTCTTTGACAAATGTTCACTGTTTCTTTCCTCAGCTGTTTCCAGCCTATTAGTGAATGTTTCTCCTTTTTTTAACATTTATTTATTTATCTATCTAACACGTGTTTGTGCATGCATGTGTGTTGCATGCAGGTGCCCAGGACATTCATGGGGAGATCGGGGGGACATACATTGGCTCTCTCTCCACCATGGAGGTCCTGGAGATTGAACCCGATGAATTTTAGTATTTCACAGAATTGGGTAATCATCACAGTCTATTTTAGAACATTTCATCATGGAAGAAGAAAAAAAAGCAATTGCCAGGAGGTGAAGGGAATGGAAATAGGCAAAGAGTTTCTGTTTAGGGGATTGTAAAAGTTCCAGAATTAAACTGTTGTGTTATTTGTGCAATGGTAAATATAGTCAACACTGCTTTAAAATAGTTATAATTCTAATTTTTATTATATATATAACTCTTTTTGAAAAATGGAGCCAGGTAGAGAGAGAGTGAGTGAGAGAGAGAGAGAGAGAGAGAGAGAGAGGAACCTGTATTCACTCTTCTTCATCACCCATCCCTCCTAGCTCTGAACAGGTGTGTGCTACTGTGTTTCTTATCTCTGTCTGTGGATATTTTCTTGTCCTGGACATTTCATAGAAATCGAATCATGTGAAAGATTATCTTTTGCTCCTGGTTTCTTTCTGCTACCAAGTTTTCATGGTTCACCCTTGAACTGTGTGTTGTATTCCACATCTTTCTATGATCATACACTATTCTGGTGAATGGATGCTTTGTTTATCCATTCATCAGCTAATAGATACTTATATTGTGTCTGTGTCTGGGCTATCATGAAAAATGTCACTATGAATATGTGTACACAATTTCTGCTGAGTCAATACACTCCAGCCTGGAGGGAGGCACCTTAAGATTCAGATGGGCCTAGCGGTTAAGAGCACCGACGCTCTTGCAGAGGACCCGGGTTCGATCCCCAGCACCCACATGGCGGCTAAGAACCGTCTGTAACTCCAATTCCAGGAGAACTCCAGTTCCAGGGGAATCCGAGACCCTCTTCTGACCTCCGCGGCATTGCACGACACGGGTGCACAGACCTGCATGCAGACAATACATTCATACACATACAAAAATAAATAATAAAAAAAAAAAAAGAAAAGAAACTCATACATCTCAAAAAGTTCCTGAAAGTTAACAGATTTGCAAAGCCTCTCCCTCCCCAAAGTTACATAGGTAATAAGAACTGCTGTGGGAGGCGAAGAGACCTTCCAATCTGCAGGTCATCAGAAATCCCAAAATTGTAGCCTTTTGGTGATGTGGCTGCCTCTGAATTGTCCCTGTTTTGTAAGTAACCCCTGACTCAAACTCCTATATTTAACCTCAATAAGCTCACTGGTTTAGCAAGCTGGACTTTGGTGGCATTATTTTGTTCTGTCCTTAGTGCCCTATCTAAGTTGAGTAGACACTTGTCCACATGTTCCCCAGAAAAGTCACACAGCACAATGTAGAAGTAGGATTGCTGCATTCAGTGTTAACTGCATGCTTACATTTTTCAAGAGCTTCTAGACTGACTTTCACATTGTCCGCTTCACTTTGCATTCCCACAAGCTGCATTTGTTTGAGGGCTGCAATTTCTTCCACTCCCTCCTTCTTTCTCCCCTCTTCCTCCTCTTTCACCTTTTCTGGATTGTTTTATTTATCAGTAGGATCAAACCTAGGGCTTCACACAAGCTAGACAGGCACTCTACCTTCAAACTATATTCCCAGCCCACTTTTTCCCTTCTAATTTTGAGACAGGGTCTCCTGAGTTGCCTAGTCTGGCCTTAAAGTTCTGATCCTCCAGAGCCTCCTGAGTAGCTGGGATGACAGGTCTATGTCCTGGGCCCGGCTAAGCATTTCAGTATCTTCATATTTTTGACAATACTTATCATCCGGCTTGCTGATCATTGCCATTTTACTTGATATGAGTGGTATCTAATGTGGTTTCAATTGGTATTTCCCCGGTGACTAGTAGTGTTTAGCATCTTTTCAGGTGCTTACAGACCATTTATTCATCTCCTTTGCAGAAGTCTATTCAGAGCCTTTGCCCAATTTTAATTAAGTATCCTTTTATTGAATGGTAAGAGTTCTCACAAGAACTGAATTGAGCCGGGCGTGGTGGTGCATGCCTTTAATCCTAGCACTTGGGAAGCAGAGGCAGGCGGATCTTTGTGAGTTCAAGGCCAGCCTGGTCTACAGAGTGAGTTCCAGGACAGCTGGGGCTACAGGGAGACCCTGTCTCGAAAAGACCAAAAAAAAAAAAAATAAAAAAATAAAATAAAATAAAATAAAAATAAAAGACAAACAGCATGAATGAGTGATGTAGACACTTATAAACATAAGTCAGGAGAATACATGTAAGATGTGATTGCNAAAAAAAAAAAAAAAAAAAAAAAAAAAAAAAAAAAAAAAAAAAAAAAAAAGAACTGAATTGAATTGAATCCATCAATAAAGTAAACCATTGCTCATGTCAAAGATCTCAAGGTCAAATTATCTCTGGACACACCCTCACAGACACACCCAGAGTTGCACAATTTTCTAAGCATCTCTTAATCCAATGAGGTTCACAGTCAAGATGGGCATCATAAGTTGCCTTTTGATTTCTTGATAGTGTCCTTTCAAGGGGCTGGAGAGATGGCCTAGCGGTTAAGAGCGCCGACCACTCTTGCAGAGGACCCAGGTTCGATCCCCGGCACCCACATGGCGGCCGAGAACCGTCTGAAACTCCAATTCCAGGAGAACTCCAGTTCCAGGGGAATCTGACACCCACTTCTGACCTCCGCGGCATTGCACGACACGGGTGCACAGACTTGCATGCAGACAGTACATTCATACACATACAGAAATAAATAAAAAAAATTAAACAAAAATAAAAAAGATAGTGTCCTTTCAAGCCCAGGAGCTTATAATTTTGATATCATAACTTTCTCAGTACTTATACTCCACCTGAGTTTTCCACAAATACTGCATCATTGATGGCACCCCACTGAAGTTTTTCCCGTATCCAGTGGTGAACCGTTGTTGGCTTGTTGCTCCGTGTAGGATCATGGTGTGCACCGTGAGTTTTCTATTAAGTGGGTCCAGTTGGAGCTTGGGAAGCCACAGCTTCATCTACCTTTATCTTGGGGGTAGGACTTTCTTAAAGATGTTAAACTAAATTTAGCAGAATTCATTTCAGCATTATATGCTTCATCAGTTGAGCACCACTCAAAACTGGAAGAGGGTCAGAGAGTTCCACTCCAACAACACTGGCAGTGAGCTTTTATAGGCTAAACACAGATAAATAAAGTTTAAAAAAAAAAAAAGTAAGATTGGCTACAGTTAGGCAGTTTCCTTTTAGAGTATGATCAATAGGAAGTCTCCAGACAGAAGTTACTTGGCTGTTTCTGATTGCTTACATCGAATTGGGTTTTGTTTTCATACATGGGAACCCCTTGCCCTGAAGTTCTCTTTGCCTACTGCCCCCAGTTAGTTATTTAAACAGTGTTCCTGAACCTCTTCCCCTGGCAGCTACCATAGTTAGTTTTGGGTGGAAAGGAGCGCCTGCCATTCCCCAGTGGTGGCCCAGCCTTGCTCACTATCAGTGCAGATCCTAGGATGGAGACAACTTCCTCATCTTCCCCAGGCTCAGGGTTTTTTGTGTCTAGCCCCCCTGTTAGCTAATATCAGCCTACAAGGACAGCCACAGGCTTGTATTCTAGGCGGCTGCTTAGACTCTTCTCCAGGGTCTAAGAGCACAAGGGCAGGATTGATGGTTGTTTGGGCTTGCCAAGGAGGAGCCTTCGAACAATTCCTTAAGGAAAACATGACATCTTTCAGCCTAATAAAGAAAAAAAACCCCAATAATAATAATAATAATAAAATCATAAGCTGAAGATGCTAAAACCTAAGCTTCATAATCTTGATATATGCGTGCCATGAATATTTTGTAGTGATACAAATTGGAAA
The DNA here is from genome assembly GCA_009823505.1 of Rhizomys pruinosus. Lineage (NCBI taxonomy): Eukaryota > Metazoa > Chordata > Mammalia > Rodentia > Spalacidae > Rhizomys > Rhizomys pruinosus. The sequence continues at coordinate 943,269 of VZQC01015208.1, read as the reverse complement.
GAACAACAACAACAACAACAAAAGACTGGGTCAAAGAACTGACTGAAATGGTGAACTTCTGCCCAAAACAGTAAACTTCTACATCAAAAATTTTAAAGAGACTGAGAAAAAGATGAAAAACATGTTTGGCAGAATGCATGAGCTCTGGTGGGGTGGGGGGGGCAAGGAAGGGGGAGTGGGTCTAGACTTGATTGGGAAATGTTGAATAAAATGCACGAAGCTTCAATAAAAATTGGCTTTGAAAAGTGAAAAAAAGGAATTGAAGACAGAAGGCAGACAAAACAACAGTGTTTTGTTTTGTTTTGTTTTGTTTTCTTTTTGTCTTTTTACTAAGATCTCAAGTTTTATACCTGAAGTATAATTTCTCAGGCCTTACTTATTGTTTATTTCTGGTTATAACTTTCCTTTTGGAAGACAGGCATTTTCTTTTCTTTTTTTTTTTTTTTGTCTTTTTTGAGACAGTGTCTCCCTATAGCCCCAGCTGGCCTGGAACTCACTCTGTAGACCAGGATGGCCTTGAACTCACAGAGATCTGTGAGTTCTGCCTCCCGAGTGCTAGGATTAAAGGCATGCACCACCCCGCCTGGCTCAAAGACAGTTCTTAGCCGCATGGGTGCTGGGAATCAAACCTGGGTCCACAAGGATTTATCTCATGAACTCCAAGCAGAAGTCCAAACTGGATCTCTTTTGCAGAGAAAAATCCAGTGCCCCTTCAAGTTCAAGACTAGCCTGTGCTACAGAATTAGCCTGGGTAGCTTAGTGAGATCCTGTCTTAAAATAAAAAGCAAAAAGACCCTGAATATATAGCTCAGTGGTAGGGAACTTGCCTAGCACACTTGAGATTCTAGTCTGAATGTCAGTCCTGCAGTGAAAGAGAAGGGGAATGGAGGAAAGGAGGGCAGGGGTGGGAGCAGAAGAGAGAAGGGAGAAGAGAGAGAGGAGAAAGGAAAAAGGAAAAAGAAACCGGCAATATTCCAGTAGGATTCTCCTAAGTACAGGAACTGCATGTCAGGGATCTGAAGTCAAATACCCCCACGTCATGACCTTGAGCTGATCCCTCAGTCTCCTCAGCTGCAGAGTGCATCTCCGCAGAAGAGCACTCAGGGCCAGGGTTCCAGATTTGGGCTGCCTGAGGAATCCGGTGCCTTGTTTTGAATCCAGCTTCACCCCATCCCAGTACTATGGTCCTAGCTAGCCCAGGGAAGTTACCTCATTTACCTTTCTGTCTCAGTTATTCCATCTGTTCAGAGTGTTATCCCACCTCATAGGCACGGTGGGAAGGTTAAATGGGACTATGTCAAACTCTCATCACAAGGCCTGGGAAGGTCCATGCCCTCTGGTCATCATTGCTGCTTCCAGCAGTGGTGGTCAGCCCAGTGCATCCCATCACCCTTGCTGGACCGTCTCCAAGGCTCCAGCACTAACAATTTCAGAAACTGTGGCTTTCTGCTTTGTTTATTTTGTTGATAGGAATTGGGAGGCCAGGTTAATAAAGTGACTCACTTGGGAAGAGGAAGGTGGGTCTCTATTTTGTGACCTCTGTCCCAGTCCCTGGTCTCCCTAGACGGTATTGTGGATGGTGGAGGTAAACCTGCAGTCTGGGCTGTTTGAATTAGGGTGGGAAGGGAGATAAAGGCTAGCTTTGGAATACTCAAGTCACAGAGATGGTGTCGACTTATTTATTTAAGTGGCAAATCATACCAATTACCAACTGCAGAATGTGGGCAATCAGAGCCCTCCTGTTCACAGAGCGCTTTGATTGTCGCAGCTGGGTCATACTCCTGATCTCATTTAGCTGTAGCAGGGCAGTGAGCGGGGCATGCGAATAGGGTGTTGTTTATCCTCATTTGACAGCAGAGAGAGGAAGGGATTGAAGCAAGGTCACACATCTTCTGAATTTTATTAATTTTATTTATTTCTGTATGTGTATGAATGTACTGTCTGCATGCAAGTTTGTGCACCCGTGTCCTGCAATGCCGCGGAGGTCAGAAGAGGGTCTTGGATTCCCCTGGAACTGGAGTTCTCCTGGAACTGGAGTTTCAGACGGCTCTCGGCCGCCATGTGGGTGCTGGGGATCGAACCCGGGTCCTCTGCAAGAGCAGTCGGTGCTCCTAACCGCTAGGCCATCTCTCCAGCCCACACATCTTCTGTAGAGCTGGGCTGGCCCCAGGGGCTGGGCTCACAAGGTTGGCGCTCTTCGAAGAGCACAGTGCCTGGTCCCCAGATCTCCCCAGTGGCTGTGCTTCTCTTGGGCAGGAGCTGGCTCAGCAGAGAGGCATGGGGATGGGGACCCCAGACAGCTGCTGGTGGCCCTGCTCTGTTACCCCGACATCAGACAGAAAACCTCCAGAGGGGGGAGGGGGGCTCTTCCATTGATACTTCCTGGCTCCATGGCCCTATGGGGTCAGAAGAGGTTTGTTAAATTAATAAATGACAAATTTGCTCTTTTACATTTTTCAGGCTTATTGGAAATTAAATCTTTAAATATTTTTATTTACGATTTTTTAATTTATTAATTTTTATGTGTATGAGTGTACTGTCTGCATGTAGGTTGGTGCACCCGTGTCGTGCAATGCCACGGAGGTCAGAAGAGGGCATGGGATTCCCCTGGAACTGGAGTTAAAGACAGTTCTTAGCCGCCATGTGAGTGCTGAGAAATGAACCCGGGTCCTCTGCAAGAGCAGTCGGTGCTCTTAACCACTGAGCCATCTCTCCAGCCCTTACTATTTTTATTTTATGTGTATGAATGTCTCGTCTGCATGTAGGTAGGAGCACCTGTGTCTCGCATGCCTGAGAAGGCCAGAAGAGGGGTCGGATCCCCTGGAATTGGCTGTTAGCTACCATGTGGGTGCTAGGAATGGAACCTGGATCCTCTGCAAGAGCAGCCAGTGCTTTTGACCTCTGAGCCATCTCTCCAGCCTCTAATCTTAAGTCTTTTGAAGGGATGATAACCCATGAGTACTCCCTACATGCCAGGTTTGGTGTGGCACCAGGTACATAGGGAATTATCAGTGAATATTTCATAAAAGGGATCATACCACCAAACCCAATTCTCTCATGGATGAAAAAAAAGCAGAAATGCCGGGTGTGGTGGGGCACGCCTTTAATCCTAGCACTCGGGAGGTAGAGGCAGGTGGATCTTTGTGAGTTCAATGCCAGCCTGGTCTACAGAGCAAGTTCCAGGACAGCTGGGGCTACAGGGAGACCCTGTCTCAAAAAGACCCCCCCAAAAAAAGCAGAAACAAAGAAGGGAGGTGGAGATAATGGAAAACTATTGTTCAGTGGGTATAGACACTCAGCTTGGATTTACAAGGTAACAAGAGTTATAAAAACACATGGTAGCCATGGTTTGATGTGGTTGACCTGTGCACTTAAATTAGTTACAATGATAATTTTATGTTACCTGTGTTTTGCCATAATTAAAAATTGAAGAGAGGGCTGGCAAGATGGCTCAGTGGGTAAAATGCACTTGTAGCCAAGCCTGGCAACCCGAGTTCAATCCCTGGGACCCACATGGCAGAAGGGAGGACCAACTCTTGAGAGTTGTACTCTGACTTTCACACATGGGCCGTGGAATCTGTGCCCACACACATGTACACATAATATAAATAAATACATGAATAATAAATTTAAAAGAGAAATAAAAATAAACATTTCTAACTTGAAGAAACAAAATAAAGTAAGATGGTGTTTAGGTGAAGGCGTCAGTGACTTACGTTTACTTCAGCAAATTAAAAAAACAAACAAGGTTTGGCTATGCCTTGCATTGGACCCTATCCCCACTCATTCAGCTTACCTGTCCTGTGCCCCAACTGGGTGCCCAGCCCTGGACCTGAGTTCTCTGGGGGAGGCATTAGAGCTAGGGTAGATGGGATGAGGAAACAAAAGCCTTCAAACTCTGCTTCAACCACCATGTCCTTTGTGTGGTGTCCTTTGACTGTCACAAAGACTGGGAGCTGTGTCAAATCAGCGAGGCCACAGGGCAGAGCCAGTTATACAACCTTAGTACATAACGAGAGCAAAAATAGCCACCGGTTCCCAAAGCTCACCATGTGCCAGGGGCCTGCCAAGGGCTCTGCATGCCTCTTCCCTTTTATAATCCTCACTAGGACCTGTGAGGTCAATCCCGTGGCTGTCTCTATTGACAAATGAGGAAACAAAGTCACAGGCTAGATAAGTAACTGGTTCATCTGTTCAATGACAGCCCTGGGCATGGGATACAGAATTAAGGCTTGATTTTTTTTTTTTTTGAAACAGGGTCTCATGTAGCCCAGGTTGGTTTCAAACTTACTATGTAGCCAAGGATGACCTTGATTTTCTGATCCTCCTACCTCTATCTTCTAAGTACCAGGATTACAGGCATGTGTCACCATGTCTAGTTTAGGTAGGTACCGGAGAACAAACCTAGGGGTCCATGCATGCTAGAGAAGCACTTACCAACTGAGCTATCTACATCCCCAGCCGGTGGCTTGAATATTGTGCTCTGAAAAGCTACACCTCAACGTGTTCCCTTGCTGGCATTCCATAGACAGGGAGATGGCACGTCCCAGAGAATCACTTGACTCTCTTAAAGTCATTCAGTCAGGTGATGGGAGAAGGGAACTAGGAATCCAGGACTCTGACTTTCTAAACTGGTGCTTTTCCACCACACATGGTGGTATGGTACGAAGCACCCCCAGAGGAATTCTTACCCAGCCCGCATCCCTGTCCTCTTCTTTTATTCTTGTACTTTATGACGGTCATAAAGTACAAGAATCAAAGAAGAGTCATGAAGTCTAGAACTCCTCATTCTCAAGCAGACCTTGTGTGGTGGAAAAGCACCAGTTTAGAAAGTCAGAGCCCTGGATTCCAAGTTCTCTTCTCCCATCACCTGGCTGAATGACTGGAAGCAGATCTAAGGAGGAAAGTTCCTGTGAAACTTGTTTGTTAAGGAAATGCCCTGGCTAGGCTTGCTGGTGTATAGCTATAATCCCAGAGTTTGGAAGGCTGAGGCAGAAGGATCTTCTGAGACCCTGTGTCAAACAAAAGAAAACAATCAATAAAAAAGGAAATACCTGAGGAGAATAGAAAAGGGAGCTGGGAAAGCAGGGCAAGGTGGGGGGTGGGGGGTGGAGGGTGGGGGGTTGGGGGTGGGAATCTAAGCGAGCTGCTGCTCCAGCCCCAGGGCCTCAGCCCAAACCCAGAGGGGAACATGACTTGTGCCCTAGAGTTTGTTCCAGCTCAAGTGAGACGGCTGCCTTTTCTCTCATCTTGGCTGAAGGTCACCTGGGTGGGTATGGGCTGTGTAACTCCCAGGCACTTGCCATGCTCTGTAGGTGGGAAGTGTCTTCAATGGTCCAGAGCAAGCCCAAGGGAGGGGCGGCTCAGAATGGGTCATGGCAGCGGCATGGTCATGGCGGCAGAGTCTAAGGGCTGAGGATACAGTCAGAGGCAGAGCACTTTCCTAGCATGCTCAAGGCCCTGGGTTTAATCTCCAGTACAAGGAAACATTAAAATGGAGGTAGGGGTCTGCTGGAGCATTCTAATATCCCCTGATCCATCCTGAAGGCTCAACCTTATTATTATTTTTTTTATTTAATGTGTATGAGTGTACTGTCTGCATGCAGGTTTGTGCACCTGTGTTGTGCAATGCCGCGGAGGTCAGAAGAGGGCATCAAATTACCCTGGAACTGGAGTTAAAGACGATTCATAGCCGCTGGGAATCGAACCCAGGTCCTCTGCAAGAGCAGTCGGTGCTCTTAACCATGAGCCATCTCTCCAGCTCCTCAACCTTATTTCAAGTTTCCCATCAAGCACTGGGAAATGGGTAAGAGTCCCTGTGGGTTGGAGCCCCAGGCATGTTAGGGAGTGAGAACTTTGAGGGAGGTAGAGAGCCTGCAGATACCACAGTTTGGCAGGGCTGGGGAACTGTGCTGTTGTACATGCATAGCCATGCATGCTCTGCCTCCTGGAGCACAAGGGCATGTTCATGAGAGTGTGCATGTGGAGCACACTGCTATACACAGAACCACACAAAGGACTCATGTGTACACATGCAAATGCTTTCATGTAGCCCATGCACACAGATGAATACTCTTGTAGAAATAACCACAGACACAAATGCATGTTTGTATCCATGTATTCCTAGACTCATATCAGAAGTGTAGCTGGCCAAGGTCCTTTTATTCCTACTCTTGAGGGAAGGAAGAGACAGGGGTAGGCAGGAAGTGTCCAGAGCCAGGTCAGTTGCAGCTGGTCACAGAGGACTGACCTTTGACTGCAATGACCCAGGTCACACCAGACCCAGGGTGCAGACTCGTGTTTGTCCAGGGTTGCCTGTGAGCCCTGATAAAGATGTCTGGGAGCTCAGCTGCTGCCCCACCCCCAAGGTTCCACTCCTACCTTAAAAACAAGCTAAGGACGGGCGTGGTGGCGCGTGCCTTTAATCCTAGCACTTGGGAAGCAGAGGCAGGTGGATCTTTGTGAGTTCAAGGCCAGCCTGGTCTACAGAGTGAGTTCCAGGACAGCTGGGGCTACAGGGAGACCCTGTCTCGAAAAGACCAAAAAATAAAAATAAAAATAAATAAGCTAGAGACCCTCTATTTCTATTGGCCTCTTGATAATCAGCCCCAAACCTGGCCTGCCCCTACCTCGTGTGGTAAGACCCAGCAGGGCTTTCAGAGCAGAAGTGAATCAACTCTGGCACTGAGGAGCACTCTGCCTGTTGGGGGCCACAAACATTTGGAAAGTCATCAATGGTAGGCTGGCAGGAAATTGGCTGTGGACATTCAGCAGAGGTACCTAACAACCTCAAGGGAGGTGGAGTCAGAGAAACCTTCTAGAAGTGGATGATGCCTTCCATGACTTGAAAGACCAAGAGGACTTGGCCTGGGTAGTAAAAGGTGTGTTAGGCAGAGGGAACAGCGTGTGCTATTTCTAGGGAAAGCAAGGTGCCCCAGAGAAGACGCCTCATCCTAGTTGGAAGGGAGGAAGTGACTGGCAGAGAAGAGAGTAACCGGTGTGGAGTGTGGACAGCCAAGGCCCCAGGCATCCAGAGGGCATAGGCAGGACATGGGGAAGTTTGCCGCAGGGGACTGGCATGGCCAAATGTCTCCGGAAAGGCGCTTCTGGTTGCACCACGGAAGGAGGGCTGGGATGGCTTAGGACAAGTTGGAGATGGCTAATAGGTCAACTGACCACACAGGGGCTGGTGGAAACTTTGCAGGCCAAGAGGTCACATTGGGGGTGTTATGCAAGTACAACAGAGGAGTACATTCCCACCAGAAACCTGACCGACTAAACTTGAAGTAAATAATTGAGTATAATTTTTTGAGGCAGAGGTCGCTTTTTTTTTATTAGTGTGTGTGTGTGTGTGTGTGTGTGTGTGTGTGTGTGTACAATTGGAAGTCAAAGACCAACTTTCAAGGGTCATTCTCTCCTTCTTCTGTGGCTTCAAGGGGATGGAATCCGGGTGGTCAGGTTTGCACTGCAAGTATTTTTGCCCACTAAGCTCTCTCACTGGCCCTGGAACTCTCGGTTAAAGGATGACACTTGGCTTACCTGGGGCTCAAAGTCCTATTCCCTGTCATCTGATTGACTGCGAGCACTTATTGATACCCCCCACCCCAGGCTCACAGTCATTCCAGCTCAGGCTGCCATTTGCTGACCCTGGTCTAGGCTAATGGGGCCTTGGGATGTGAGTGTGAAAAAGGTGGTGCTTCCCTCCCTTGGCACCCCAACAGCCACTTCTACCATTACTAAGCATTACTTGATTCCTGGGAGGCATGGAGATTGGCCAAGACGCTGGGCATAGGAACATTATGTAATTGTGACATCTCAGGGCAAGACCTATGTGCTTCTTGGAATCGCATTATGTACAATTATATGGAGAGTGACTTTCTGGATATCACACTGCAAGCTGTGGACAGAGCTGGGATTTGAATTCAGGACTCAGAATCTCCCATTGTTGGTTCTTTAATCAACCACCTTTTCTTCACATGGATCCCACCATCATGGAGGGGCAGAGGGAGCATGGGGCTCTGAGTGCCAGCTCTCATCTACCCAAGACAAGGGGTACCCAGGCCTCTCCCCTCTTTCTACCAGCCCAGTGGCTGGTGAGCTTTTCTAACTCACTTACATTTGCATGTATAACTTCCTGATGAGGATGGAGTCTAAGGCTTAGATAGAATAAATAACTTGTTTGGTGTCATAGTAAGTTGAAAAATGACACCCAAAGGATGCCCATGTCCTAAACCCTGGAGCCCATGAATGATAACTCTATGTGACACCAAAGAATTTATAGATGTGGTTGTTATAGATTTGGGGAAGAACTTATCTTGGGTTATCTGGGTGAGTTCCAAATGCAGTTGCATGTTTTGTTATAAGAGAGGAAGAAAGACTTTCCTAGAAGCCAAGATGACATAACAGAAGCAGCAAGAGTGGAAGACGTTACTGCTTCAGAATGGAGAAATTCCGTAAGCCAGATAATGTAGCTCTTGCAGAAGGCAAGGAACATGTGCTCCCCTGCATGCTCTGGAGGGACGCTGGCCCTGCTCATACTGTGTACGAGTGACACTATTGCACCAGCCTCAGGCTTCCAGCCCTCAAGACCTGTTTTGCTTTGTCATGCTGCGGTGCTGGGAATTGAATGCAGACCTTTGTGAATGCTAGGCAGGGCTCTACCACTGAGCTGCACAAATAACTAACATGGTATTTTTTTAATTACATTCAATTTATCTAGCTTGCATATGCCATGACACATGGCGTGGAGGTCATAAGACAACTTTCAGGAGTTGCTTCTCTTCCACCGTGTGGGTTCCAAGAATCAAACTCGGAACAGCAGTCTTGGAGGTGCCTTTACCTGCTGACCCGTCTCATTAGCCCCAATGTCCGGCATTTTAAGTAACTGAGTTTTTTGGTCACTTGCTCCAACAGTTTCAGAGAACAAAATATAGCATCCTGTAGCAAGTTTTTTCAAATAAAAATTTATTTTTATTTTATGTGTATGAGTGTTTTGGATGTATGTCTGTAAGTGCACCACATGCATGCAGTGCCTACAAAGGTCGGAAGAGGTGTCAGATCCTCTGGAACTAGAGTTACGTGTGGGTGCAAGGGACTGAACCCAGGTCCTATGCAAGAGCAGCCTGTACTCTTAACTGCTATCTCTCCAGCTCCTCCATAGCAGGTTTGGTTTGGTTTTGGTTTTGGTTTTTGAGACAAGTTCTCCCTGTAGCCCCAGCTGGCCTGGAACTCCCTATGTAGAGGAGGCTGGCCTCCCTCTCTCAAAGATCCACCTGCCTCTGCCTCCTGAGTGCTGGGACTATACTGTGCCTGAGATAGCAATTTTTAAAAATGTAAATGAACTTCCAATTTTAGATTTACAGAAAAGTAGCAAGAAGGTACCAAGATCTCTTATATACCCTCCACCCTAAAATGCCACCTATGGAGCATTTACATTATTGTATTTTAACCAAGACTGGTACATTATTATTAATTAAACTCCATATTTTAGTGACTATTTTTTTTTTGTCTTTTTGAGACAGGGTCTCCCTGTAGCCTTAGCTGTCCTGGAACTCACTCTGTAGACCAGGCTGGCCTTTAACTCACAGAGATCCACCTGCCTCTGCCTCCCAAGTGCTGGAATTAAAGGCATGCGCCACCATGCCCCGCTTGACTATTTTTTTTTTCTAATGATTTCTATCTGTCCTGAGACCCATCCAGGATGCAAAATCTGTTTTCTCTCACTTATGAAAGCTCTCAGGGCTTGAGAAATGGCCTAGCGGTTAAGAGAGCCGACTGCTCTTGCAGAGGACCCGGGTTCGATCCCAGCACCAACATGGTGGCTGAGAACCGTCTTTGACTCCAGTTCCAGGGGACTCAGACACCCTCTTCTCACCTCCGAGGCATTACATGACATGGGTACACAAACCTACATGCATACAGTACATTCATACACATAGAATAAATTTAAAAAATTAAAAAAAAGAAAGCTCTCAGGTTCTTGTTTCTGATGACCTTTAGTTTTGAAAAACACAAGTCAAATATTTTGTTGAATGTTCCTAAATTGTGGAATTTCTGAATTGGATTTCTCTCCCTTTTTTTCCCCTCCTGATTTTCTAGGGATTATGAGGCTTAGGGGGAAGACAGAATGGTAAAATATCACTCCCACCCCATCATATCAAGGGTGCACATTGTCAACATGACTTATCACTGGTCACATTGGTCAGGATCACCTGCCCAAGGTCATGTTTACCAGGTTTGTCCACTATGATGTCACTCCCTGAGCTTCCCCTGCCCCCAACTCTTTGCACACCCTACCCTTGGAAGCAAGTTGCCATCTGGCTGACCAGGGATCCTCCTGTCTCTGCATTCCCCCAGTGCTGGGGTCACAGGTGGCTATTACGTCCAGATTTTATACAGATACTGTGGATCCAAATGCAAGCCTTCAAGCTTGTGTAGCAAGCACCTTATGTCTAGCCCTATAATTAATTATAGGGTCTTGCTGTAGCCCCAGCTGGCCTGGAACTCACTATGTAGACTAGGCTGGCTTTGAACTCACCTAAATCTGCCTGCCTCTGCCTCCCAAGTGCTGGGATTAAAGGCATGCACCACCACGCCCAGCACCAGCCCTATAGTTACTTTTTAAACATTAAATTCTGTGTACTGAAATTCACTTTGTGAGTTTTAAAGCAACACACCATTGTCATGTAGACACCACTCAACACCATCTGTATTTGTTCTATATCCTAAAAACATCCTCGTGCTTCTCCAAAGACTACTCGAGCCCTAGCAATTGCTTGTCTGTCTTACGTCTCTGTATTTCGTCTTTTTCCAGAACACAGAGTCAATGGAATCATACAGTGTGGGGCCTTTGGGACTGGCTTATTTTACTTAGCAAATGCACTTGAGTTTCCAGTGCTGCAGTGAGAATCAAGTTTTAACCTCTCTGTGTGCGTAGTATTACACTGTATGAGCACACTGCCCATTGTTTAACCATTCACCCACTCACAGTCCTCTTATTTGGGGTTCTGATAAATAAAGTGGCTACAAATATCCACATGCGGGTTTATGTAGGGACTTGTTTTCTGAGGGGTTAGGTGAGCGCTGAGGAGCAGTTTGCTAAGTTGTCCATGAGAAACTGCCAAAGTGGCTGTGCCATTTTTAATAAGTTCAGAGTCCAGTGACACCCCTTCAATCCAGCTTTTATCATCTTTCCTTTGTTTTCCAAGGAGACCACACCTCACAAGACAAAGTGCACAGCCCTGTAGACAGCAAGGTGGCCAAACAACCTTATATCGGTTGAAACTGATTGTAAATGTATTGCTTGTCTCAGTTTTCTTTTTTTCATTTTCCTAGTGACTTATATTGTATTTTACAAAATGGATGGGCCCACAAAAGATTAGAGACAAAGAACAAAACCTCAGTCCTTTACTACAGATACTTTGAGAAGCATGGTCTAGCCCAAATTCAGACATCTGACAATTTTCCCCTAAAAAATTAGAGAAAGGCAGGAGGACTGATGGTTGTTTGGGCTTGCCAAGGAGGAGCCTTCAAACATGACATCTTTCAGCCTAATAATAATAATAATAAAAAGAAATCAGAAGCTGAAGATGCTAAAAGATATATGTGTCATGCATATATGCATATTTTGGAGTGATGCAGATTGGAAGGAACAACAACAACAACAAAAGACTGGGTCAAAGAACTGACTGATACAGTGAACTGCTCAAAACAGTAAACTTATGCATCAAAAATTTTAAAAGAAAGTGAGAAAAAGATGAAAAACATTTTTGGCACAACGCATGAGCTCTGGTGGGGTGGGGTGAGGTCGGGGGGCAAGAAACGGAGAATGGGACTAGACTTGATTGGAAATTTTGTATGAAATGAACAAAGCTTCAATAAAAGTTGGCTTTAAAAAAATTAGAGAAAGGCTTCTTTTGCTCCTTTTTTAATAATTTTATTTATTTCCATATGTGTATGAATGTACTGTCTGCATGCAGGTCTGTGCACCCGTGTCGTGCAATACTGCGGAGGTCAGAAGAGGGTGTCGGATTCCCCTGGAACTGGAGTTCTCCTGGAATTGGAGTTACAGACGGTTCTCGGCCGCCATGTGGGTGCTGGGGATCGAACCCGGGTCCTCTGCAAGAGCGGTCGGCGCTCTTAACTGCTAGGCCATCTCTCCAGCCCTCTTTTGCTCCTTAATAATTGATATTTTACTGACAGGGCCAAGAAGTTGTGGCTATTTTTCTATATTTTTTTATTTTTTTTTATTTTTTATTTTATTGTCATACCTTTTTAAAATTTTATTTATTTTTGTATGTGTATGAATGTACTGTCTGCATGTAGGTTTGTGCATCCGTGTCGTACAATGCCACAGAGATCAGAAGAGGGCGTCGGATTCCTCTGGAACTGGAGCCAAAGACAGTTCTAGCCGCCATGTGGGTGCTGGGGATCCAACCCAGGTCCTCTGCAAGAGCAGTTGGCTCTCTTAACCGCTAGACCATCTCTTCAGTCCCCTCTTTTTCTATATTTAAAAAAAAAAAGCCAGACATAGTGGCACATACCTAGGATCATAGTACTCCAGAAGGAGAGGCAGGAAGGTCAGAAATTCCGAGTCATTCTTGACTGCATAGCGAGTTACAGGCCAGCTAGGGCTACAGGGAGACACCACCAAAAATAAATAAATAAATAAATAAATAAATAAATAAATAAATAAAATAAAAAAAGACTCAAAATGAGCTTACCACCTGACCTAGCCATACCATTTCTGGGTATATACCCACAAGACTCATCCTACCACAGAGATACATGTGCAGCCATGTTTGCTGCAGCTCTCTTCACAATAGCAAAGAGCTGGAACCAACTCAAGTGCCCCTCAACCGATGAGTGGATAGAGAAAATGTGGTACATCTACACAATGGAGTTCTATGCAGCTGTAAAGAAAGATGATATCATGAAATTTGCAGGTAAATGGATGGAACTAGAAGATATTATGTTAAGTGAAGTAACACAGTCCCAGAAAAACAAAAGATGAATGGTATCCCTCATCTGTGGATGCTAGCACCAAGTACCTAGTTGTAAGGCAAACTGAGCAACATTAATGTTATATTCCTCATAATCTGAAAACAACTGTGCTCTTATATTGTGAATCCCTAGATAGGTTCTAGAACTAACCTACCATTTATTTTCAGACTATGGATTTTGGTATATGATGGTGGGCATGTATACATATAAATCAAGAAATATGATATGTAAATAACACACAGTTTGTTTCAGAAGATACAATTTTACTATAGGTGCAATGTATCATGCTGGTGTAACTTAGCCTTTCTGGGTGCTTAATGACCATATTTAATGCCCATATCAATTTGGCCAAGGGACCTAAGCCAGAGTACAATCTATAAAGAGGAAAGTCTGTTCATACTTCAAAAAGGGGAGCCTGGTCTAGCAAGACCTGACTTTGTCCTCAAGTGGATGGAACTGGTAAATGAAAAGCAAAAAGGAGCCAGGGGCTCCCCCGACCTCCAAAACCTAACCTGAGGACCAGATCCTTAACTGACCTTGAGAAAACAAAAACCTTGGTTAATCTGGGCTGTGTGGCCTTAAGCATCCAAAAGGAAAGTATAACCAGAAATAAATACTCAGTAAGGCCTGAGAAATTGTACTTCAGATATAAAACTTGAGATCTTAGTAAATATAGAAAAAGAAAAAAGAAAAAAAGAGAGAGCACTATTGTTTTTGCCTGTCTTCAACTCTTACTGGCAAGTGCATCTACTCTGTAGTTGCCACTGCTTTTGCCATTCTTCAAAGACAGGAGACACAGCTTTTTAACCCTCCAATATGGACTAAAGACTCGTGTCTCTCCAAGAATCCTCCAATCCTTCAATGCCTGATGGGGACTGCATAGATATCCAGCTAGTGGACTGAGCAGCCACTGGGATTTTAGCATCTTCAGATATAGACTCAGGCTGTATCATGGCGGCTAATACAGGAAGATCAAGACAGGATGCATGCTTACTGGACCTCATTTGGATGACCATGGGAGGGAAAGACCCCGGTGTAGAGCACAAGGACAAGATTGATGGTTGTTTGGGCTGGCCAAGGAGGAACCTTCAAACACTTCTTTAAGAAAATCATGACATCTTTTAGAAAAAAAAAAAAAAAAGAAAATCCTCTAACTCGGGTGATAAGGATATGTACATATGTATATACTTATGTATGTGTGTGTATATATATATATGTATATAAGCAACACAAGTTGGAGGGAACAACAACAAAAGAATGGGGGAAAAAAAGACTAAAATAGTGAAATTTCCCCCAAAACAATAAGCCTCTGCTTTGAAAAAAAAACTCTGGAAACACTCAGAAAAAGATGCAACACATGTATGGCAGAGTGCAGGAACTTAGGTGGGTGTGGAAAGGGAAGTGACTCTAAATTCGATTGAGAAATGATATATGGGAATAGTTTAATAACAATAATAAATTAAAAAATAAATAAAAAAAGAAAGAGCTATGTTATTTATATGGGACCCCCAGCTAAGCATGAGGAGGCGATGTCACTAAGACAGATGCCCAGTTCAGCCTGTCCTGCCTCCCCATGCCAGAACCAGGGTCTTCGAGGGCTCCTCCAGCTTTGGGGAGGAATTCTTGCCCCACTAACATTGGGATTCTACTAGACAGCCAGCAAGGCAAGGACCTGTCTCCCTTGACCACCACTCTGACTCTAACCCCTGGACCATTGGGAGGGCTTGATGGAAGGTTTGCTAAACGCAGACCTAACCATCAGCTGTCCTTTCTCAGAATCTCACCTCGCACCCTGCATCACATGGTTGGTCATTGCCAGTGTCCCCACCGTGTCCCTCCTGACTGCTTCTGCTCACTCAGCAGTTTCCCTCTGACACTCTCCTCCCTCCTTGACTTGTTCTGTGTCTTAAGAAAGCACGGCCTCTGTGAGAGGTAGAGCCTTGGCCCATACCACGTGGCCACTGGCTTCATTGTGCCGACTGACCCCTGTCCCACTTGCCACTCCTGCTTCTCAAGTCAGCATAAAGCAGTATCAGACAGGCTGGGCCTTAGCAGGCCCTTTGTCCCCTTGGGTGACGATATCTGAGAACTTCTCCCAGTTCAAAGGACAATCTGATTTCAGGGGAGACTCCAGCTGTCTCCATCACTTGAGGACCTCTGAACCTCTATCACACTGACAAATCCTGTTATCCTCCATTGTGCATATTCATATGTACATTGGGATGGAAGAGACTGTCTTCACCATATGGGGTGGCCCAAGGGTGCCAGGAGGTGTGGGGACATGACAGATTAGTAACAGAATCTCTGTATGTGTAGAGTTAGGGAAGCCAAGTGCTGTACCAGTATTCACTGATCTCAGAGGCTTAGCTCATGAAAAGACCCTTTCAAGCTGAGTGCACAAAGCCCAGTGTGGCCCTTCCTGCTTGGGCTGTCCTCTTCTGAGCTCAGGGCTCCACACTCCTGGTCTATGCTGCTGACATCTGTAACAATGGGATTCTAGGGGCTTATGAAAGATGGCAACTCCTCGTCTTCAGGCCTCCCTCCTCCTGTCTCCCATCCTGGCATGTTCCAGTCTAAAGGCTATCCTGTACTCGTTGCCAGACAGGAGTGGCCTAGGGTTGGAGTAGCCCAGTATCTGAAGGCTCATCTATTATGGTGGCTGCTCCCCGCCACCTCCTTGTCCTCGCCCTTAGATGGACTGTGAACAGGACTGAGTGACCCACATCAAACCAACAGGCTGAGGCAGAATGGACAGTGTGCCTTCTAAGTCACATAGACCCATGGAACATGGTAGAATCGTCACTGCATGCTGTTTGTCCTGGGACTCTCATTCTTTTGGAATTCAGCCATCATCAAGTACTAAAGAGGCAGTCAGGACGAAGTCAGGCCCAGTGTCCTCCACTTGTGAGAGAGGCCCTACCATCCTGGCACATACAGCTGTCCCAACCTCACCTCCCGTGTGCCCAAATGCTGTTGCACCAGAGCTGAAACAAACCATAAAATTGGCAGAAATAATGACTCCTTGCTGCCTTCAGCCAGTTGGTGGCCCTGGCTCAGTGGCAGATAATGCTACAGGCCCATGGTCAACAACTCCTTCGCCATCTTGCCCTTTCTTCAAGGCCTTGCCTATGGCTACTTCCTCCAAGTCTTCCTTGGGCCGGAAGTTATCATTTCCTTCCTCTGACTTCAGCGCTTCTTCCTGCTGTGGTCTTTGCCCCACATTGCTAAACAATTCCAGGCACTTGCATGAGACACTGGGCACCTGTGTCACCGAACTCTTAACTCTCAGGTACTGTGTAACATTCCCCAAAGCATGTGGTGTGGCTCGGTGAGTAGGAAGCTGCTCACACCACTGCAATGGGACAGTGTGATTCTGATTTGACAGGTGCTAAAACTGAGGTTTACAGGTGGGTGACTTGCAAGGATTACAGAAAATGGGTAGAGCCAGATCGAGATCCTAATTCACACTTCTCCGGGTGACTGCAGGAACTGCTCCTGAGTGGGAAGGGTCTGCTCCCCATGCAAGAGGAAGGGCAGTCAGTACCCTTTCAACCCAGCCATTGCAGGTCTCCCACTATGGAGGTGTATCTCCAACCCAGGAATCCAGGATTCCCCTGGACAGGGCATCATCCACCTATGGTCACATAGCCATCCACACCTCATCTCTGCCTTTCTCTGCACTAGTCTGCCCACAGGCACGCCCTTCCCCCTTCCTTTCCAGGACGGCAAACTTAGGGTGATGAATCAGAGAAGGAAGAGATCAGCATGATCCTGTGTGGCCCAGGCTGACCCAGCCACTGGTGAGTCAGGGCCATGGAACCAGGCTCAGGGCTGACACTGAGGCTCCAATCAACTCCCTTGGTTGGGAGAAAGAAAAGAAAGAAAGAAAGAAAGAAAGAAAGAAAGAAAGAAAGAAAGAAAGAAAGAAAGAAAGAAAGAAAGAAAGGAAGGAAGGAAGGAAGGAAGGAAGGAAGGAAGGAAGAAAAGAAAGAAAGAAAGAAAGAAAGAAAGAAGAGAGGAAGGAAGGAAGGGAGAGAGAGAAAGAAAGGAAAGAAAGGAAGGAAGAAGAAAGAAAGAAAAAGAAAGGAAGGAAGGAAGGAAGAAAGAGAAAGAGAAAGAAAGAGAAAGAAAGGAAGGAAAGAAAGAAAAGGAAGGAAGGAAGAAAGAGAGAGAAAGGAAGGAAGGAAGAAAAAGAGAAAGAGAAAGAGAAAGAGAAAGGAAGGAAGGAAGGAAGGAAGGAAGGAAGGAAGGAAGGAAGGAAGGAAAGAAAGAGGCTAAAACAGAACGGTTCCATTTATTGAAGTAAGCCGTATGGATCCTTCCTTTTGCACCAAGGCTAAAGCTTGTTACAAATATAAGAGCTTTCCTGACAGAGCCAGTGTGATATGAGAACTGAGACTCTTAAGTTTTCATTTCAAGGTTTGAGAAACTGAGGCTCCAAAGAAGGGGCGGATCTTCAGTCACACAGTCACACAGTCACAGTCAGGGACTGAGCTCTGTTCTGTCCACCTTCTGGTCCTGGTAGCTGCTCCATAGCTCAGAGGACTCAGAATCTGGGAGGATGTGGGGGCTTACTGGCTACCCCTCCTCTCCAGCTCAGGGAGGAAGGGGGTATCCAGGGTATGGGATGAGGGCCACACAGAGGGGAGGCCTGGGGTGCTGGCTTCTTTTGCACTGCCACTCAAAGGGTAGGGACCGTGTTGTCGTCCCTTTCCCCTGGATGCCATCCTTTGGCCATCTTTGAGTGATATGACAACAGTAGATGGAGACCTCATAAATGATTCCCTGCCTGCTTCTCTCCCATTCCACAGATGGACAGACAGAAGCCAAGGAAGGGAAGACCTCAGAGATTTAGCTGCCAGCACGCAAAGCCGGGGGCCAGAGGCTGCCTTCTGTTCTACCTGGCCAGCTGTGGCTAGGTTTGCAGAAGTTCAGGGAGCCTGTGGAGACCTGCTCAGCACCACTTCCTGGAAGCCTCCTCCAATCACAGAGCCTCCTATGGGCTGGCCCCGCCCTCTGCGGTAGCCCCTCCTCTGGCTGGGAGCACTCAGCAGAATTCCAGGTGCTGCTCAGCTGGGATGTTGAACTTGAACTTGTATTCCTCAAAGAGGCTGCACAGCTCCTCGATGTAGAGATGGTGGAGCCGGTCCACCTCCTCCTCTGAGGGGTGCGGTGTCATCTGCACCTCGATGGGTTTCCCAACTGCAAGAGACGGAGGGGGACAGTGGCCCGGAGTGAGGACCGCTGGGATCAGAGGGATCCTGGGAACAGGTTCCACCCCCATGATCACATGACCATCCTACAGCCGGTGTCCCACTGTCAGCCTCTCCTACCCTAGTTTCAGATACTTTCTCTCTCTCTCTCTTTCTCTCTCTCTGTCTCTCCCTCTCTCTGTCCCTTTCTCCATGTATGTGTGTGTGAATGCATGTTCATGTGCATGTATAAACATGTGGAGACCAGAGATTAATCTTGGGTGTCATTCCTCAGAGGCCATCCACCATGTTTATTGAGACAGTCTTTCGTTGGCCCAGGGCTCCCAGATTAGGCTGGGGTGGCTGGCCAGTGAGCCCTGGGGCCTTCCTGCGTCTACTTCCCAGTGCTGGAATTACAAGCTTCACACATGTGCTACCACACTCAGCTTTTTGTCATAGGTACTGGGAATTAAACTCAAGTCCTTATCTTTATGCTTTCCTGACAGCCATCTCCCCAGAACTCAGGTGCTACGTTCTAAGATGTTAGGGCCATTCACTCCCAGTATACCAGCAACCAACTTTCAATACGCCAGGCAATGTATATGCACTTTGCACGCGTTCTCTCCCTATGCAGACCAAACCTGCCATCATTCCTACTTGACAGGTAAGTACAAGGCTTGGAGAAGGGAAGAAACTCATCTAAGTAATCAGGTGGAAGTAGTACCTAGTTTAAACACTAGGGGTGCACTCCACCTCAAGGGCCTCCCAGGTGACTCTGCGAGTTCAAGGTGTCAGAGTTGGAGGTGCCTGAATTTCTAGACTAGGGGGGAGTCATGGCCCAGGCAGCTCTTCTCACCCTGCTGTCATGTGCAGTGACCTGAAGTGCTTCCTGGCTGCAAGGAGGAATCAGGAAGACCCTCAGAAAGCTTCTGATTCTGCCTGACTGGGAAGGCAGCACCCTGCTCTCTCCTGGAAATAGCTCTGGAGACTGCAGCGGCAGCATTCTGAGTCATGAGAACATTGCCACACGACCCAGCAAAGCTGTGATGAAAGAGCTACCAAGTCTGTGCTGAACTTACAAATGGATGGATGGATGGATGGATGGGAGGATGGGAGGATGGGAGGATGGGAGGATGGGAGGATGGGAGGATGGGAGGATGGGGAGGTGGGCAGATGGACAGAATTGAAATGAAGAGGTCTCTCTCTATACATGTCAGAGAATCCAAGCAGAAAACAAAAAAGTTGTACCAATAACTGAAAGCAATGATGTTAAATCTATGCACCAAAGCCCATGGTCATTTCTTACAGGAAGGGGCAGCCCCTGGAGTCTAATTCAGAGGCTATTAATGGCCAGATTGCACAGAACATTTTTTAAATTCTGCTTTTCTTTTTTTGTGTCTGTGTGTTCCTGTGCATATGTGTGTGTTCTTGTGTGTGTGCGCACATGCGCGTGCACATGAATATGTGTGTATGTGTGTGTGCGTGTGCATGTGCATGCACGTGTGTGTGTGTGTAGGCAAGAGATTGATGCCAGGTGTTTTCCTCAATCGGTTTCTACCTTATTTGTTGAGACAGGGTCTCTCACTGAGCCTGGGACTCATGGGCTGATTGGCTGGCCAGCAAGCCTCAAAGATCCTCCTGTTTTGGCCTCCCTAGAACTGGGGTTTCAGGGTCCCACCCCCCATGCCTTGTGCCTAGCTTTTATCCAGGTGCTGGGCATAAAACTTCAGTCCTCATGCTTGCTTTTCAGTTATTTGTGTGCAGGGCTGGGGGATGGCTCAGTCACTAAAGTATTTACTAAGCAAGTATCTGCTCCAACTCTTATTTCAGATTGCCTTCTGGTAGGATTATCTGTGAGTGAGTGAGTGAGTGAGTGCATACATCCCCATCTAGTATCTGACACATAGCAGGACCCCTGCCCTCTCCTTGAGAACTGAGAATCCGTACTCAGCCACAGGTGAGCACATGTCCAGTGCATCTCCAAGTTCCCTGGTAGCAACCAGGTTCCTCTTCCTGAAGCCCGCCCAGCCCTGCCTGGCCCCACCCAGCCGGGATCTCCGCTCACCTACAGTGGTGATGGGCTGGCGGAAGGGCATGAGGCCGAAGCTATATTGGAAGATGCCTCGGCCATGAAAGAGTGGGAGGGAGAACCCCATGGCCTTCTGTAGAGAGTTCTGGACACAGCGCAGCCAGGAGCCGGTGCCATTCTCGACTTGGTTAAACAGATTGTTCTCCCCAAAGGAGAAGACAGGCACCAGCGCTGCCCTGGGGGACACAAGACAGGGTCTGGGGGTGAGCCTAGGGAGGCATGAATGGCAAGATCACCTAGCAGGAACCGATGGCCAGGACTCAGAGCAGGGGACAGAGGCCTGGACCAGAAGCAAGAGGCCTGGGTTATTCAGATGGTTCCCAGACCTACCCTGACTCCTCCCTGACCTTTGGCAGGGCCCCCTCAGGCCCCCAGCCTCCCATGCAGCTTCCGTGACAGGTAGACCAGAACATTTCAGAACATCCTCCTGGACGTAAAACATCTTCCTACCCCAGCTGACTCAACTTCCTCAAAGATGCCTCTCCGCAGGGTGGCAGAGTCCTGCCTACCCTCCCATCCCTTGTCCGAGTCCCAGAAGTCTTAGCTCTCAAGTCAGCTTTTGGAAGCATGTCATGGACCTTGGGGATTAAACTCGAATCCTCATCTACCTAGTCCCAATGCTTTCCCCCCTCCCTTCCCCCTTCTTTTATGGAAACTTTTCTAGGAATTTGGCTATGAGACACTAGATTATCATTTTCATTGTGTGCCTGAGAATCTCCTTACCAAAATAGAATCTGCATTATCTTTACCATCTCCCCACCAAATTACCAACCTCCAACTGAACCCTGGGTGTTCTCCCCGGAGTTCCATACCCGTGCGTCAGGGCAAGCCTGATGAAGCCCTTGCGATTCCGCAGTAGTAGCCTGTAGGCTCCAGGCCTGGCATCCAGTGCCTCTTGGGCGCCCCCAATGATGATGGCCAGCAAGTTCCCACCGCCCTTCCTGTTCAGAATGTGACCAGCACTCCCCTTGTCTGATGTGACCAGCCCTGGGGAGACAGGAAGGTGGTTGGATATGAGGTGACCTGGCAGGACTATGAGGACAGGTAAGACCCATAAAAGTAGTGTCCACAGGGGCTCTTGGCCCCCATTGCACCCTACTCCAGCTGGGAGGTGCGGAGTCCTCCCACTTCCCCACCCCCTTGTGGGCTCAATACCCAGAATAGTCCTTCAGGAAGTTCTTCTTTGGGTCTAGCCTTCTTCCCCAACTGCACATGCTCTTGGGAACTGCTGACAGCCCTCCCCCAGATACCTCCCCCTACTGACCCAGGGTTCGGGTGGAGACTCACCCCCAGACATGATGTAATCCCTGAAGAAGGGAACCCAGAACCAGAAGGTCAGCATCATCAAATAGGAGCGGATGCCTGGGAAGAGTGAGGGGAAACCAGTACTGCTGGTACACAGGTTGAGGAAGGCTCCTGCGGCCAGCACTCCATGGGGGTGGAAGCCCGCGATGTAGTTCCGAGAAGGGTCGAGCTCAGAAGTCTTAACCAGCTGCAGGGACAAAAAACTGGTGACCCAGAGCAGAACCCGCATGTCATCCTGACTCTGGTGCTCACTAGGGCCACTGTGGACCTTTGGGTCTTGGGTTCATAACTCTGACCACTCTAGGTGTTTCCAAGAAAAAAGTGTTGAGAGAGTGGGGTGTGGTATAGGCCAGCAGCTGGTGATACCTTGGTTCAGGCTGTGTCACAAATGCAATGTTGGCTTTGGACAAATTGTCCACCCCACTCCCATCTGTGAATGGAACATGTGGCCTCATCCCCAGAAGGCCCTGTCCCTCCTGCTGAGAGGAGACTGGAATTCCAAACTCCTGGACAGGATGTGATGAAGGACAAGAGGGTCACCTGAGGGATCACCATGCCAGGGGAGCCCTGTCTTAAAATTTTTTTTTTAATTTATTTTTATGTATATGAGTGGGTTTGCCTGCATGTAAGTGCACCACATGTGTGCATTGCCCACCTCAGCCTGAAGAGGGCATCGAATACCCTGGAACTGGAGTTACTGACAGTTGTCAGCCGCCACATGGATGCTGGGACATGAACCCTGGTCCTCTGCAAGAGCAGCCAGTGCTCTTAACTGATGAGTTGTCTCTCCAGGCCTGGGGGTCCTGTCTTAACCTCCTTAACCTCACTCAGAAGACGCAGTGGCCCATCCACCCTGGGAATGAGTGCTCAGAGCTGGTCAGCAGATTCCAGGCAAGCTGAAAGAGCATGCCACAGAAGCTGGGCCCTGCAAGTGTCTCTGCAGTCCCCAGGCCAGACCCTCACTCCAACTTTGTCCATTGTCTTTCCTGGACCAGACCAGGACGAGACTCACCTGATAGGTCAAGCCTGTAGTGTTGAGGCCCTAGGAGTGACCACCAGAGGAGGAGTGAGAGTCACGTGCCGTTAGGCACTTCTATGTGAAGTGGAGTGGGGACAGAAGGGCAGAAGGGGCT
Source organism: Rhizomys pruinosus (assembly GCA_009823505.1). Classification (NCBI taxonomy): domain Eukaryota; kingdom Metazoa; phylum Chordata; class Mammalia; order Rodentia; family Spalacidae; genus Rhizomys; species Rhizomys pruinosus. The sequence continues at coordinate 920,548 of VZQC01015208.1, read as the reverse complement.
GAGGAGATCGGGCAATGGGTAAAACAACAACAACAACAACACACTCACTATGAGCATGAGGACCTGAGTTTGAATCCGCAGAACCCACATAAGACAGATGCACAGCTCAGGTAATTGTAGCAAAATGGGAGGCAGAAACAGGAGGAAGATGCAAGAAGAGGCCAGAGGGCTGCTAGAGGGTGCCCTAGCCTGGATAGGCAGGAGGGAAACAAGAGACGCTGACCCGAATAAGGTGGAGGTGAGGACCAACACCTGAGGCTGTCCTCTGACCTCCACTCGGGGGCCATGACACACACATGCATGTACGCTGCTCTTTGAGCCAGGCGTGGTGGCATACACCTTTAATCTCAGCACTGTAGAGGCTGAAGCAGACGGATTTCTATGAGTTCAAGGCCAGCCTGGTCTACATAGTGAGTTCCAGGACAGTTGGGATTACAAGGAAACCCTGTCTCAAAATAAAATAATAAAATATAAAGTAAAATAAAATAATAAAATAAAAAGGTTGCTCTTCATGAGTGATGTCTGAATATAAAGATTGTTGTTGGAGCCATGTTATAAGGTGATCAGTCCCTTGCCACTCTGCAGAAACCATGTTCTTCTCTTCTCAGTGCCCTGCCACTCTGGAAGCTACAACTGTTAAAGTGGAGAGCAGCCCAGAGCCCCTGTCCTAACTGGGCAGGAGGCTCCCTGGTAGGATTGCCAGCACCAACCATACCCGCTGGAGGTGGGCAGCCCTTTCCACTGCGGCTCAGCTTTGCTAGGGGGAAAGCTCTTCCTGTCTACAAGCTGAGATTGCATTGGGCAACTTCCCTAGGGGTTCTTACTGCAGCGTTTGGGATCACAGAGGCCAGCCTCAGAGCAGCACAGGAGCAAGAATGGGGCCCCAAGCCTGCAGAACTTCAAATACTCCCATCCTTGACCTTGACATGACCTCTGAAAACCCCCACCACACATACAGCCTACCCAGACCCTCTGAGTCACTTGCAGGGTGGAGACTGCTGGCTTTTTCTACTGGGAAAGGTATTTGCTCAGGATGGTGTTTTATTATTTTTTATTTCTGTTATTCACGTGCTGGATCGCTCCAGTTGTCAACTTGGCACACTTGGAAGAGAAGGAACTTCAACTGGGGGATTTCTTTTATGGGATTTTCCTACGAGCACACCTATGAAGCACTGTCCTGATCATCCAGTGATGTGGGAGGGTCCAGCTCACTGTGGGTGATGCCACCCCTGGGCAGGTGGTCCTGGATTGTATGACAAAGCAGGCTAAGCACAGAGCGCACATTCATTATGACTCATTTCCCCTCTCCCCAGCACTGGCGATCCTTATCCAGAGGAGCAAGCCAGTAAGCAGCGTTCCTTCATGGTCTCTGCTCAGTTTCTGGCTCCAAGTTCCTGCTTGAGTTCCTGCCCTGACTTTCCTTGATGAAGGACTTTACTGTAAGCTGAAGTAAACTTTTCCTCCCCAAGTTGGTTTTGATCAGAGTGTTTTATAACAGCAACAGAAAAAGCAACTATAACAATGTGCATGAATGAATGTTTTGCCTATGAGAGCATGGTGTGCATGCAGTCCCCAAAGAGACCAGAAGAGGGTGCAAGAGAGCATTGGATCCCGTGGAGCTAGAGTCCCACACACATGGTTGTTTGCCACTATGTGGGTGTTGGGAACTGATTTCCCGTTCTCTGCAAGAGCAGCCAGTGTTCTTAACTGCTGAACCATCTCTCCAGATTTCTGGTGACATTTAAAATCATTCCTTATTCCGTGTATGGGAACACTTATTATTTCTAAATGTCCATTCTCTGCCTGTGAGAATGAATTCTGCACCTCTGTGAAAGCAATTGGAAAGTGTATCAAAATCAAAAGAATTGAACTGACCTCTCATCCCAGTAATTCCACTGCTGAGGAATTTACAGAATTGCTTTGCAGTTTGGCCAAAAGCTATCTAAGCAGTGCTATTAATGGAAGCATCATTTTTTTTTAAATCTCAGAAATTTGGCATTCACTCAGACATCCACCAACAGGGCCTGTCTAAACAAATTGGGAAATATGCACACAGGGGACTGCTGCAGCTGCAGGGGGGTACAAGGCAGCTCTGTCCAGCATAGGAGACGATGGCCATGACAGCTGGTTAAGTGAAAAGCAAGGGGTAGGAAATGACTGCCTGTGACTGCACCAAACTGTGATGGTGGAGTTGCTTCCCAGGATGGAACTGCGGAGACACACATGGCACAGAGTCGCGACTCTGGGGACTTTCTTCCTTCGTTTGTTTATTTGTTCCTTTCCCTCCTTCCTTCCTTCCTTCCCTGTCTCCTTTCTTTCTTTTCCTCATCCTTCATTCTTCTCTCTCTCTCTCTCTCTCTCTCTCTCTCTCTTTCTCTCTCTCTCTCTTGTATGTGTATGTGTGTGTGTGTGTGTGTGTGTGTGTGTGTGTGTGTGTGTGCGTGCATGTAGGACTGAGGACAACCTCAGGCATCATCCTCAGGAACACCATCCATCTCCTTTGAGACAGTCTCTCCTTGGCCTGGAACCCAGAGGAGGCTGTTCTAGCTGACCAGCAAAACCTAGGGGGCTTCTCCTGACACTACCGCCCCAAAGGTGGGATTACAAGTGAGCATTATAATCTGGGATTTTTACATGTGTCCTAGGGGGGTCAGATTCAGGTCCTCACATCTGTGAGGCAAGCACTTTACCAAGTGAGTCAGTCCCCAGCCCTACAATGGGGACTTTCATACTTAGCTTTTTGGTTCCCTTTGGAATTTTGAACAAGAACACATTACTACTTCAAAAAAAATAATAAATAAACAAATGAATAACTGTGCCCTTGATAATGGAGCATTTGTGTATAGGGAGCTATCCCAGCAAGTGTGGGGATCTGTTTCTAGGCAAATGGACCACTATTTTGCATGTGTGTTGACAGGTACACATGAAAGTGCATGCACTGTGGGGGTCCAATCTGTGCCTCCCCGGACATGGCTTCTACTGCTATCTTTCTATGCCGTAACCAGTCTCTGCCACCCATGCCCACTGTCCCAGCATCACTGTGGAGACTGGAGACCATGTGTTCCACGTGTCCGTATCTCTAGTGCAAACCTGGGATGGAAGAAACGCTCTGGAAGGAGAGGCATGAGTGAGAAAAGGAAGGAAGCCAGTGGGCAGGACTCATGCAGCCTCCTCAGGAGGAAGGCGCTACAGCCCCGATCCTGTCCTGACACATCTCCTGGGCTCCATAGCAGGGGAGAGAGCACTGAGCTGAGATGCCAAACAGCCATCCCAGAACTGCGTCCCCTGCATCCTGGGTGCCCCGTTTCCTTTCATTCCACAGGACAATGATGCTGTATCCCTGGCAGACTTGCGACAGCTTCCCGTGAGACAAGGCAAAGGAAGAGAGAAGTCGGTGAAGTGTCCTGGTCTCCCTGCTGCTCCCTCCGTTCTGCCAGAGGAGGGGAGGGCAGCCATGCAAGGTGGTGGCTGTCTAGGTAAACCCTGACTGGGCACCTGACTTGAGGTTGGGTACGGCCCTGGGCAGCGGGGGCTGGAGAAGGGGACAGCTGGGTTGTTAAGCTCTGGGATTTCTTTCTTTTTATTGATAACATTTATATACCATAAAATCCACCCCTTTAAAGTGTACAGTTCAGTCCACTTTGAAATGGTTCTAATGTTACCACTAACAGATAGAATGTGGGAAAGGGCTAGGAAGCCTCTGCTCCAGGCTGGAACTTTCTAGTTGAGAGCTGCAAGCTACTGCCATGGGGTTCTTGCATCAGCAACCTACCTCACTGCTCCAGGGCAAGTGGACCAATACTAAAGGGGCGGTGGTTTCTGGTCTATTTATGCACCTAGACTACTATTCAGGAAAGCAGGGTCTGATTCAGTAGGTCTGCTGCTGACCTTGGGCATATTAGTGCTGATTGCTTGTATATCTGTGAATGTGAGCAACCACGTACGTATGTGTGTGTGTATGTATGTAGGTGGTGGGGGTGGGCTCATATGTGTAAGCGTGTATGTGTGTGTGTATGTATATAGGTGGTGGGGTGGGCTCATGTGTGTGAGCGTGTGTGTGTGTGTGTGTGTGTGTGTGTGTTTGGTTGGTTGGCTGGGTGAGTGGGCTCATGTATGGGGGTGTTTGACTGAGTGGGTGGTCGTGTGTGTTTTGGGTGGGTGGACTCATATGTGTATGTGGGTAACCTTGTGTGTGTGTTTGGTTGAGTGGGTGGACACAAACATTTGTGTGTGTGTGGTTGGGTGGGCGCATGTATGTGCATGTAGAGTTCTGTCTTCTCCTCCACAGCCACATGGAGGGATGAAGGGAATGCTGGGTATTCTGACTCTGCCATGACCCGTGTGATTCATGTAGCCCATGTGGGCCTGGGTCAGGGTTTGGCCTCCTCAGCTTCTCAGTTAAGTTTTCTGCCCTACCTTCCTGCCACAACCATGGGGTCATTTAACTGATACTGCAATCTGTGGACATGTTCTCTTGTTCCTAAGCTGAATCACACACACACACACACACACACACACACAGCCTAAACAAGACACATCTCACAATTCTAACTGAAGATGTGTTTTTTTTTTTTTTTTTTTTTTTTTTTTTTTTTTTTGGTCTTTCGAGACAGGGTCTCCTTGTAGTCCCAGCTGTCCTGGAACTCACTCTGTAGACCAGGCTGGCCTTGGCCTTGAACTCACAAAGATCCACCTGCCTCTGCCTCCCAAGTGCTAGGATTAAAGGCGTGCGCCACCACGCCCGGCTGAAGATGTGTTTTTTTAAGGTCCATATAGTACTATTAGTTTAACCACTGAGAATATTGTAGAGTTGAAGAAATGCAGATTGTGCCAAGCTCTGAGAGCTGCATAGAGTGCCCAAGCAGGTGAACAGTCCCAGGACTGACTCTGTGCTGTCAACCCACTTTATCTTCCATGGTCACCCTGGGAGGAGTACTGGCATTGGTGCCCCAATGAATAGAGGAGGAAACTGGGATATAGGTTCATGAGCTTGCTCCTGCTCACATAGTTACTAAAGGGACAGAGCCCAGTCTGAACCAGGCTCCACATGTGAACTCAGCTAGATCTGGGCCCTGCAGGAGCCCTTGTGTAAACAGTGGTGGGGATTAATGGAGTGTGGGTGTGCCCCAACCCCACCCAATCAGTCACATGGCTTATGCTTAACAAACTGGGTCGGCAAAAGGAGAAAGAGAGGCAGGTAAGGGCTCAGACTTCAGAGACTTAGAGGCTGCAGCGGTTTTATACCAAGAAAGAGTGCAGTGTGAAAGCCTAGGCAGCAGGGGGCACTATAGCAGGTAGAGGGGAGAAAAGGGGAAGAGGGTAGCAGGACTTACGTAGGGGAGGAAGGAGGACCCAGACCCCAGGCTCTGGAGCAGTTGTGGCCACCGAAGTGAGCTTACCACCTCCCATCCCTCTGTCTGAAGACATTTTTGATTGTCACAGCTGGGAGATGGTGGTATAGGTTTGAAGTAGGTAGTTGCGGGGGATGAGAACGGTCAAGACAGAATTATCTAGTCCTGCTTGTTAAAGGACTGAAAAAGCCTCCTGGAAGCTGGGAGGGGCAGGGGAGGAACAGGAGGCAGTCTCCACTATCCCCAACTGGCTCTGAGGAGGATCAATGTGGTGTGGGCAGCATTTCCTGAGCCTAGGTCATGGCCGTGACCACAGAACTTGGTCTTTCTCAAGGTCTTGGCCTGTGTGGACAGTGTTTGCACTGGGTGATGCAATCTCCACAGGACACCCAGCTCCTTTTGCATGTGGGATGGGGTGGGGACAGCTCTCCCTATGCAAATTGCCTGACTCTCCACCATTAGATCTTAAGGAAGCAGGAAGGATGCTTTTGAAAGCTCTAAGCTCTGTACACAGTGTCCTAACTTTGCTCGAAAGTTCGAACTCCAGGAGCTTGTTCATAAAAATCAAAGTTCAATGACCAGAAGACGACCCGCATTTGACAGGGGACTACAGAGACTCATGAAAGCCAGGAGAGCCTTCACAGAGCTGGGATGGAACTGTGCTAAGAAGGAAGGGAGGGTGTCCGGGGAGGTCTGCGGGAAGGAGTGCAGTCTGCAGGCACCCCCACTCGCTCCCAGTCCAGGCCAGCACAGCCCAAGCTACCAGTGTCTCGTCCTCTGCTGACCACTCCTGGTCCTGGGCACCCTTGGCAGAGCCTGCAGTAACAGGGAACTTCTGCAAATCAGATGTAATGTCCTACAATTACAATCATGTTGGAGGCTGAGCATCCTCCTCAAAAGCCCACTGGCTATAGAAGGATCAAGAAGACCTCAATATCACTTCTGCCAGCCCTGCAGCTAGAAAGCTGGGTGTCCAGAGACAAATGTCCTGCTTAGAGCTCCAAGCTACAGATCGGGGAACACTGATTTAGCAGGCTCAGTTCTAGGAAGTAGCCGCTAGGGGGCCTCAGCGCAGGCTCCCTTCTGCATTGCTCACACTGAGCTCTGGACTCCTGCTTAGGAGCCCCCTGGACAAACTCCTGGGCTCTGTCTGGGCCGCCCTCTTTACGGGTAGCCTTACTTCTGGTGAGCTCAGGATTCAACTCACAAGTGGGAATTGAGGCCCGAGCTGCAGGAAGGCTTCTGTACAGCCGTCACTCATACCACCCCAGGCTACCCCCTCCCAAGGGAACTCTGATCTTCCCCACACAATGGCTGCAGAGAGGAGAGACTGGCAAGAGATTCAGAGTCACAGAGCTCAGAGGTCCGGAGGTGGGGACAGGGGACTCTGCCTATGTCTTGCCCATGGTAGGTCCTTGCAAAGGAAGCACATCTGAAGCGTGGAGGGGAATGTCCCTTACTTGAACCCCCGAAGCTGGCCCAGGTGCCCTGACCTCTGATAGGAAGGTGCTCAATTTTTACTGAGCGGCAGTCTCTGCTAGGCCTTGCTGCCCTCGGCTAGCTCTACCCCTTCCCGCCCTGTTCTTTCCTTGGAGGCTCTTCCTGTCCACCAGGGAACTAGGGGCTGTGGCATGCCACTGTTACCCAGTCCTTTTGGCCCCCGGGATTCTCAAGAATGTACAGAGCAGGATCTTTGACTTTGACCTGGTGTCCCATGGTGCAAGCAAGTTGTTCAACCTTTGTAAACCTGTCTCCTCCACCTCCTCCCCTTCTGCCAGCTAGGGATCTGATTCCTGGAGGGCAGGAGGAGGCAGGGCTCCTGAACTGGGAAGAAGCCAGGCCCAGGTGAAGGTCAGAGCATGCAGACTCCTGCCAAAATGTCCCAGTGACTCAGTGACACAGTGTTGGACTAGCTACTGAGACTCTCCAAGGGCTTTGCCTGCGGTCTGAATCCACATTGCCTGGGAAGAAAGATGGCATCTCCACTTTACATATGACCAAATACAGGCTCAGAGAGACTGAGCAACCTACTTCAGGTCATGCAGCTGCTATGTGGCATACCAGGATCAAGACCCAGTTTGTCTGGCTCCACAAGGCATGCTCCAGTTGCTGTGGCCTGGCTTCCTGCATCCCCACTGCCTTCTCGTCCCATCACTGCTCGTGACGTTCAGGGTTGAGTTTATCTACAACCCATTGAAGTGGCCCCAAGATCTCCTCACCAAGTACAGGAATCTGCTCCACTCGGGACCAACCTTCAAGCCCAGGGCCAAGTCATAATGAACACAGTGTGCTAAGGACCAAAGATGAAGGATTTGAGGACACCCAGGTAGGAGGGGTCAGTCAGCTTGTGGCTCCATAGGGACACTGAGGCCTGCATGGGACAAGGTCTTGCCCAAGGACACAGCCTGCCAGAGGCAAGGCAGGACAGAACCTGAGGACAGTCCCACATCATGCAATTGCTAAAATTGTAAGAGAACTTTCTGGATGACTTAGGTCATACCCTTGAGTCTCTTCATCTGATGAGTATAATTTGGGGTCAGATGATCTCATAGAACCTGCTGTTTGTCACGTCTACCTCAAACCTGGACTGCGGATGGCTTTGCTCCTATAAGATATGGATGGCCCCTTCAAAGCACTTGCATCCATCAGTCCCCATATTGGCTCAAGATCCCATGGCCAGAGAGGAGCGATGCTCTTCTAAGAGCCCGGTAAGTGGCGAAGCCCAGGCTCCTGCCTCCAAGTCAACATTCTGTTCTGCAGGCCTCGTGTCACCAGAGTTGAGTGGCCCCGGGGCCTTCCGATCCAGCCGGGTTACTCACAGAGACTGGGAAGTAGTCCTTCATGTATCTCCAGATGGCCCAGCGTCTGAAGAACTCGATGGGCCGCCCCCCTTGGTGAGGCGTGTCCCAGTCCAGGTACCACCAGGTGGCATACAAGATGGACAAGATCCAGAACCTTGTGAACAGGAGGCCTATGAAGATGATGATGCAGATCTGGCCTGGGAGAGAGGCAGGAAAGTGGGAAAGTGAGGGGCCTGCGGGCTGCAAAGGAGGCAGAGGAAACCCGGCCTAGCTCTTCTGTGACTGCTCTCCGCAGCAGCAGCATCCTGTCCAGCCCACAGCAGTGGGAGCAGAGGACCAGCTTCCATGCCCTTGAGAAGGAGACACATCAGGACCTGCCCCATTGCAGCAGGGTCCAGTCCAGATAGGCCCAAGTCCAAAATAATTTTCCTGATGCACCAGGCTTCTTTCCCTTCCCAAAGAACCATCTGCATTCACCAAGTGCTCAGTAAACGGGGTCACTGACCTCATGCATGCTAGGCACAAACTCTACCAACTGAGCTACACCCCTAGCCCTCAGATTCTTAATGAAGGCCAGGGCCCAGTTGTGCTGTCCAATTGAAGGAGTTGGGCTCGGCCTGCTTCTCATGACAGGTTTGCGGGGGGGGGGGGGCTCATAATCCAAAGTGAACAGTAAAGATTCAGAAGTCAAGGAGTGCAGACTGGGGCCACAAATAGTCTACATAGAGTATCTACAAAGTAGCAGCTGCTGGCAGGCCAGCCTCGAACAGCCAGCAAAGTCTTGCCCCCAGGAAGCCAAGTGTTATGCTTAGGACGCTTTATGTTTTGTTCTAACAGGTTTTATTTTGTTGTTCTTTTGTTTTGACCGGTGTGGTGGCGCAGGCCTTTAATCCTAGCACTCAGGAGGCAGAGAGGCAAGAGGACCTCTGTGAGTTCAAGGCCAGCTGGGGCTATAGGGAGACCCTGTCTGAAAAAGACAGAAAAAAGCAAAGAAGTAAGAAGAAAGAAAGAAAGAAAGAAAGAAAGAAAGAAAGAAAGAAAGAAAGAAAGAAAGAAAGAAAGAAAGAAAGAAAGAAAGCTGCCCACTACTCTACCATCCCCTGACTCTGGTTCATCCAGCATTCATTCATTCATTCTACAAATAGGCTCTAACTCTTCCAGGAGCTGCAGCCACAGTGAGAGCTGATGCAGACCAACAGCTTGAAGGGACCTTACTCTCCCATGAGAGAGAATGAGTGGTAGAGAGAGGAGAAGAAACTGAGAAGAAACAGGGACCATTTGGAAAGAATTGGACTCAGGGCTCCAAGACTGGTGATGCTCCTGGCTGACTTTTCTAGCTACTTCTGTGCCATTTTGCAAAACCACCTCTCTCTCCATCTTGAACAAGCTGCTCACTTCACGGGCACCGTCCTTTCTTCCTCCTTTATGTTTGTCCTTTCTGGGACATGAGGTTCTCTGCCAGCCTTTAGACCCTCATTTTTTTTTGCATGTGTATGTGGTATGTGTACATGTATGTATACATGTTCCTATATATGGAGGTGTACATGTGTGTATGTAGAAGCTCAAGGTTGGCATTCAGTGTTTTCCTCTGTCCCTCCCCACCTTATGTATTGAGTCAGGGCTTCACACTTAACCCAGGAGCTCACTAATTTGTCTAGCTGGGCTACTGTGGGGATCCCGTCTCTGCCTCCCAGGCACTGGCATCAGCGGCAGGCCACCATGCCCACCTGGCTTTTACATGGGTTCTGGAATCCAAGCTCCAGTCCCCATGTTTGCTCAGCAAGCTCTTACCGACTTAGCCATGTCCGCAGCCCAACCTTCACTCGTCTTTAAAACTCTCCTTGAGTCGCAAGTCTGTGGACCCCACCCCTGCCATGCGGCCTCTCCCGATCACCTCGGTCTGTTAGGACACTTCCCGCAAAGTAACTTCCTCTTTCTGTGACTTCTTCCCAGCAGTTCCACTGTCAATCAAGATCGACTACTTCCAACTCCTTTCTTAAGCTTTGTCTTCCAGATGGTCCAAAGTTCAGTGAACACAACCAGCCAAGCAGGGGCAAGACCTGGTATCAACACACACACACACACACACACACACACACACACACACATGCAAAACAAGGATGGAAGGCTAAAGATGTAGCATGATAGTAGAGCATTTCCCTGGCATGTGCAAGGTCCTGGGTTCAATCCCCAGTACTTCAAAACAAACAAACAAAAATCAGTGTAAAGCTGGGTGTGATAGTTCACATGTATAACCCCAACAGTTCAGAAGCTGAAGCAGAACTGCCTTGATTTTTGAGGCCGACCTGGGTGATAAAGCAGGCTCAAGGCCAAGCTGGGTGATAAAGCAGGTTCAAGGCCTAGCTGGATTACATGGTGAAATCCTGTCTCCAAACAAAATAAAACAAAACAAGACAAAAATCAAAGTCTGCATGAACAGACAAATTGGAAAGAAATATGGTGTATAAGCACAATGGAGCTTTGTTCAGGACAAAGAACAGTGAAACTGTGCTGTATTAGTCAGTTTTCTGTTGCTGTGATAAAACACCAGACCAAGGAACTTATAAAAGGAAGAGTTTATTTGAGCTTACGATTGGCGGTTCCAGGGAATTAGTTCATTGTGGCGGGAGGCGTGGTGGCCTGATCCGGAGCAGCAAACAGAGGGTCACATCTCGCAAAGAGCACAGGAAGCAGAGAGGAAGCAACTGTAGACCAGGCTTGTTAAACTCACTAAGCCTGCCCCCAGTGACACACTTCCCCCAGCATGGCCACACCTTCTAAGACCTCCAGAAACAGCACCACCAACTGGAGACAAATGTCTGAATACCTAGAGCCTATGGGGGACACACATTCAAACCACCACATTCCACTCCCTGGCCCCCATAGGCTCCTGACCATATAAAATGCAAAACGCATTTAGTCCAACCTTAAAAGTCCCCATAGTCTTTACCAGTTTCAATGTCATTCAAAAGTCCACAGTCCAAAGTCTCTTCTGAGACTCAGGCCAATCTCTTAACTGTAAGCTCCTGTAAAATCAAAAGGCAAATTACATACTCCCAATGTACAGTGGAACCGAATACACATTCCCATTCCAAAAGGGAGGAATAGAGGCATAGTGAGGAAATACTGGACCAAAACAAGACCGAAAACCAGCAGGGCAAAC
>VZQC01015208.1:733401-907431 GCA_009823505.1 Rhizomys pruinosus | reverse complement strand
TATATATATATATATATATATATATATAACATGGAAGCAGAAGGGGGAATGTTTGGGGGAAGAAATTAAAGGGGGAACAAGGGAGAGTAGTGAGGGGAATGAATCTGAGCAAAGTAAAATGATGCACATACATTAAATTGTCATAATGAGACTCCTTTAAGTATGCCAACTTAAAATAGTAATCCTTTTTAACTGGTGTGTATATGTGTATGCATGTTCATGGTATGTATGTACATGCAAATATGTCCATGTGTGTGAAGGCCAGAGGATAACCTTGGGTGTCATCCTCAGGAAGACTGCCTCATTTGAGACAGGGTCTCTCATTGATCTGAAGCTCACCAATTAAGCTAGACTGACTCAGTAAGCCCCTTTGATCTTCCCGCTGCCGCCTCCCCAGTGCTGGGAGTACAGGCCTGGGTCAGCATGCCTTGAATTTTTATGTGGGTTCTGGTGATCAAATTCACGTCTTCATGCTTGCAAGACAAGTGCTTTACTAACTGAGCCATCTTTTCACCACAGAAATAAAGAAAGGACAGGCCAGGCAACAAGTGTTTTAGACTTCATGGCTCAAGAGGCAAATTAGGGGCTGGAGAGAAGGCAGAGCAATTAAGAGCACTGAATGTTCGATTCCCAGCACCCACATGGCCGGCTGGTAGCCATCTGTAATTCCAGTTTCAGGGGATCCAACGCCCTCTTCTGACCCCCTCGGGCATTGCACAACACAGATGCACTTGCATACATGCAAGCAATATAGTCATACACATAAAATTTTAAAAACCTATTAAAAATAATAATAAGCAAAATTAAATTAAAAAGCGGTAAATTTGAAGACATTATACAGGTGCGTTAGTTGCAGTCTGAAATGTAATCTTCTAAAAATATAAAATCTAGGTTGAGTGTGGTGGCACATGCCTGTAATCCTGGCACTAGGGAGGCAGAAGCAGCCAGATCTCTGTGAATTCAAGGCCAGCCTGGTCTACAGAGTGAGCTCCAGGACAGTTGGGGCTACAGAGAGACCCTGTCTCAAAAAGACAAAAAAAAAAATTAAAATGAAAACTACTCTTGGATCTTAGACTGTGAAGAAACGTTCAGGCTGGGTTTGGCCCATGGGCCCTGATTTGATGACTACTGACCTAGTCTTTGGTCCTGCCTCTGATATGTCCCCTAACACCTCCAACACAGCAGACACAACTGTAGGTACAAGAACCTTTAATACTCAGGCTGGACTTTGTCATCCCCCTCCCTCAGCTGCGGCTCTCCTTCGCCCTCAGGATAAGGAGCAAGGTAAAACCTCCCAGAACCCTTTCTTCACTGCTCTCCGGCGGCCCCTGTGTTATGCTCCTGACCTTACTAGGCCTTTGTAACAGGGGGCTGGTGTGTGTCACAAGCTGTAGGGCAGGGCTGATCACACCTTCTCTCGGACACACTCCTGAGGCAGGCTGAGTCTTCTGTCCCTCATTCCCTGTGAGCTTGTGGCTCTGGGCTCCCCGTGCCCCTTGCCTGAGCTTTGGCTTTCCACGCTGTTTTCTATGTCCTTCAGCAGTTTTCTATGTCCACACCTCCTCCCAGTGTCCTCTGCCCCCACCTTCTCTCTGCCTGTTTAACTTTTCTTCCTCTGGAAGGAGGAGCTAGGATTCCTGATCTACAGGTTTTACAGAGATAAACCGTGTGGCTACAAAATCGTTAGTCGGTCCAAAGGGGCACACATGTGTGAGTGTATACACACATGTGTCAGTGTGTATACACATGTGTGAGTGTGGACACAAGTGCATGCAGGCCAACAGCCAGCAGTGCTGGTCCTTACCCGGGTCTGGTGCCAGCAGAAGAAACAAAGGGTCCCACGAGCTCTGTCTCTCCCTTCCCTGTCCACAGTCCTAAGCCCTCTTTCAAATGTTCCCTACAGCAGAGCTGGAGGCTCAGTCACGTCAGTGCTGTAGGGTTGGGGTAGGGACAGAACCAGATCTACACAGGGCAAAAAATAACCCATCTTTCTGCATTTCATTGGCAAAGACCCTATGTGTTGACATGGTCACCCCATCCTGCAGCCCATGAAGCACAGCTGTGTGTGTGGGGTGGGGGGTCTTCCTGTTCCCTTCTTTCCAGCCCCACTTCCAGCCCACTATTCTGAATGACAAGTTGGAAATCTACCCTCTCAGAGCAGCCTGAAACAAGGAAAGCTTTCCCAGCATCTAGATCTGTTCCCATCCCGCAAGAACCTGCAGCAAGAACCTAGGGTGACCTACAGCAAAGTTCAGGAAACGAAAACCCGCCGCCAAGACCGCCGGCCAGGCCCTCCCGCAGGAGGCTCTGGCCGGCCCCGCAGGAGGCTCTGGCCGGCCCCGCAGGAGGCTCTGGCCGGCCCCGCAGGAGGCTCTGGCCGGCCCCGCAGGAGGCTCTGGCCGGCCCCGCAGGAGGCTCTGGCCGGCCCCGCAGGAGGCTCTGGCCGGCCCCGCAGGCCTTTCTGGGTAAGCTCTCAGCAACAAAACATCACGTGCTCCAGCGGGGGCTGCCGTGCCTCTCCCATGTGCCCGTGGGCACCTCTTACCCAGGGCTAGGAAGGAGAAGATCCACTGCAAGACTGCAAAGGTCTGCAGCCTGCGCTGCCACGGAACGAAGAGGGGTGCGAATTCCACCATGCTGTCCTGGCTCCCGCGGTTCCGCACACCACTGTGCTCGAGGCTGAAGGAGCCTGGCGAAGAGGGCCCCAGCCCTGCCCAGTGCCAAGCCCTCCCTGCCCCGCCTATGCAAGATCCTGTTCCCTAAGAGAAACCTTTGAATCCCTCTGCTGGGACCTGGCCAGAGGAAGGAGAAAGAAAGAGGTGTTCGCCCTTATCGGTCCTCTTAGACAATGCTTTATCTGCCAGCCACCTTTTCGGACTGCTTTAATTTGCTCTAGGTACCACATGCGGGGTGAAGCCCCGGGTGGGATGCAATAGCAGCCGCCCGGCCACCTTCTGCACGTGAGGCTATAATTCGCTGCCTTTCTCTCTCCCCACCTCTGCTGCAGCCCCTTCATAGCTAATATGCATCACCATCCCTCTGAAGAGCTGTCCCGCAGCTCCTCATGATCTAAGGACTTCTGATTTAAGTCTCTCCTGCTAAAGGTTCCACCACTGTCCAGCAGAGCCACCCTGGGAGACCCTTACAAACATAACTTCGGTGGGGGGAATTCATCCAACCATCCCATCATCCATATGGAAAACTCCTAAGTGTACAAAGAGTAATGCAGTTTCACAAAATAAAAATAGTCCTGCTCTCACCACTCAGATCAAGTATGAAGAGCATGGCCCAGTGTTCTTTCTGTCCTTGTCCTTGTCAGTCACGCACAGCTCCTCCCCTTCCTGTGGGCTCTCTACCACATCTGTGCCTTCATATATATATATATATATATATATATATATATATAATTTTTATTTTTGTGTATGAGTAAATTGCCTGCGTATATGTAAGTGTACCCATGTAGTGCAATACCCAAAGAGGTCAGAAGAAGAAAATCAGATTCCCCTGGAACTGAAGTTATGGACGGTTGTTAGCTGCCGTGTGGGTGCTGGGAATCGAACCTGTGTCCTCTGCAAGAGTAGTGCTCTTAACCGCTGAGCCATTTCTCCAGCCTCATTTATTTATTTATTTATTATTTTATGTGTATGACTGTATGGCTTGCATGCAGGTGGGTGCACCAGTGTCACGAACACCTGTGGAGGTCAGAAGAGGGTGGTAGATCCCTCAGAACTGGAGTTATAGACAGTTGTTAGCTGCCATGAGGGTTCTGGGAATTGAACCCAGGTCCTTTGCAAGAGAAATCAGTGCTCTTAACCATCTCTCCAGCCCCATTTTTATGTTTTTTTAAACAAGACATCTTACAGCCCAGGCTAGTGTCAAACTTACAATGTAGGGAAGGGTGACTTAACCTTCCTATCTCTACCCCTTGAACACAGGAATTACAGACATGTGCCTCCATACTTGGCTTACGTGGTGGTGTGATCCAACCTGGAGCTTCATGCGGGCCAGGCATGTACTCTCTCAGTTGAGCTTCATTCCCACCCCACTCTGGTGTGAATGAGAATGTCTCCCGTAAACTCCAAGTATTTGGAATTTTGTCCCCAGTTGGTGGCGCTGTTTTGGGAAGTTTTAAGAGGTGTGGCCATACTGGAGGAAGCTGGTCATTGGGGGTGGACTTTGAGAATTCTTAAACCTTGCCAGATTTCCAGTCACTCTCTGTTTCCTGTGCCTGCTTGAAGATGTGAGCTCTCTGCTCTCTGCAACAGCCATCTCCTGCCACCATGCCTCCCTGCCATGATGGACTCTGATTTCCTCTGGAACGGTGAGCTCAAATATTCTTCTTTGTCTAAGTTCCCTTGGTCACAGTGTTTTATCACAACAACAAAAAAATAACTAATACAATCACGTTTTTTTTTCTTTTTCATTTAGTTTAATGTTTGGATTTTTGAGGCAGAGTTTCACATAGCCCTGGTGACTAAACTCACTACCTAGCCAAGGGTGACTTTGAACTCCTGACCTTCCTGCCTCCTAAATACTAGGAGTATACACCGCCACTCCCAGCCTTATCTCTGTCTTGGAACTTTATAAAAGGTGAATTATACAATGTGTATTCTTTGGAGACTAGCTTACTTAACCTCCAGATTAGGTTTCTAAGAGTGGCCTATGTCCTGGAAGGGTAGTGCGTACTTCTCTTTGTTATTTAGTATTTTGTGCAATGACTATTCAATTTATCCAGTTCCTGCTGATACATTTCCGGGATGTTACTGTTTCTGACCACTATGGCTTGTGCTGCTATGAACATTCTTGAATATCTTGAAATTTTTTTCATTACATTAAAAAATTTTGTGCATGTGTGTATGCGTGTGTGTGCACATGCATGTTATAGGATATGTGTGTAGGTCAGAGGACAACTTTGTGGTGTTGATTCTCTCCTTCCAACTTTACACGGGTTCCAGGTATTGTTCTCAGGTCTCCTAGTTTGGCACCAAGCAGCCTCTACCTTTTGAGCCATCTTGCTACCTCTTTGTACATCATGTGGTACAGTTTCATGCATACTTCTGCTGGTATATGCCTAGGAATTAAGTTGTTGTATCTCATGGAATAAAGCTACATGGTGTTTCGAAATAAATAGCAGTACAAATTTAGATGTCTATAAGCCTGATGTGAAAACTCAGGTTGCTGCCTATTCTTTCTCAACATAGTAATTTTTGTTCTGTTCTGTTTCAGTGCTAGATTTTTTTTTCTTTTTTTTTGGTCTTTTTGAGACAGGGTCTCCCTGTAACCCCAGCTGTCCTGGAAATCACTCTGTAGACCAGGCTGGCCTTGAACTCACAAAGATCCGCCTGCGTCTGCCTCCTGAGTGCTAGGATTAAAGGCGTGCGCCACTGAACCTGGCTCAGTACTAGATTTGAACCCAGGACCTTTGCCCCTGCACTCCACTCCCAGTGCGCTGTAACTGTGTTTATGAATGTTCAGCAGTGCTTCACTGTGCTTATAAAACCATTTCTCTAAAACTACTAAGTCCTTTATTGTATGCTTTCTGACCACCTGGGTATCATTTTCTGGGAATTTCTTGTTCTAGTCTTTTGTTGAGTGAAATGTCTCTTCTCCATCTATTGAGATGCTGCTTCTGCTGTTTACAGCCTCCACTGCCGGCTTCTCTTACAGCCTGGCTCCTGCTCCATGCTGGTCTCTGTCCCCCTTTCCCATTTCCCTTCCTTCAATCTCAACATGGCCAGAGGACTGCTGCCAATGTTCACACTGGGACGCAACACCAAACTGTTTTCCAAGATGGATGCACTGATTTTCACACTTCCCTGGGGCATCCCGATGCCTGGATAGCTTTAGTGTCAGCCTGACATACCTGGGTCGATGGAGCCTCAGTTGAGGAATTTTATTCATTGGACTGGCCCGTGGCCATGTCTGTGGAGTATTGTCTTGATTGTTGAGTGGGAGGGCCTAGCCCACTATGGGCGGTGCCACCCCTGGGTAGATGGTTCTGTACTATATAAGAAAGCAGGCTCAGCTGGGCGTGGTGGCGCACGCCTTTAATCCTAGCACTTGGGAGGCAGAGGCAGGTGGATCTTTGTGAGTTCAAGGCCAGCCTGGTCTACAGAGTGAGTTCCAGGACAGCTGGGGCTACAGGGAGACCCTGTCTCGAAAAGACCAAAAAAAAAAAAAAAAAAAAGAAAATTAAAAAAAAAAAAAAAAAA
Organism: Rhizomys pruinosus; assembly: GCA_009823505.1. Classification (NCBI taxonomy): domain Eukaryota; kingdom Metazoa; phylum Chordata; class Mammalia; order Rodentia; family Spalacidae; genus Rhizomys; species Rhizomys pruinosus. The sequence continues at coordinate 901,219 of VZQC01015208.1, read as the reverse complement.
GAAAGCAGGTTGAGCATGGACCAGAGGAGCAAGCCAGTAAGAAGCATTCCTCCATGGCCTGTGCTTCAGTTCCTGCCTCCAGGTTTCTGCCCTGAGTTCCTATGTTGGGCTACCTCAGTGATCAACTGTGACCTGGGAGATGTGAGCCAAATAAACCCTTTCCTCCCCGAGTTGGTTTTGGTCAGAGTGTTTTGTCACAGCAATTGGAAGACAAACAGAACATATGGGACAGCTGCCCTGTGATCATAATCTCTTGGAAACAGGCTGGCAAGCTCTCCAACACTTAGCATGGGCACAAGGCCCCTAGGGAAACTCCCATGGATCCCATCTTCTCTGACCCTAGATGTGACCATATTTCTTATTTTTTCCCAGGTGTGAAATGGTATCTTGTATTATGTTTCTTATTGTTGATGCTGAAGACCTCTTTATTTGTAAGGTATTTCCTCTCTGTGAAAAACTTGGTCTTTATTTTTCTCCATTTCTTTATTCTTGTGGGCTTTTTAAAAATATGTGTTTGGGGCTGGAGAGATGGCCTAGTGGTTAAGAGCACCGACTGCTCTTGCAGAGGACCCGGGTTCAATCCCCAGCACCCACATGGTGGCTGAGAACCATCTGTAACTCCAATTCCAGGAGAACTCCAGTTCCAGGGGAATCTGAGACCTTCTTCTGACCTCCGCAGCATTGCATGACACGGATGCACAAACCTACATGCAGACAGTACACTCATACACATAAACAAATAAATAAAAATTTAAAAAAATATGTGTTTGAAGGGGCTGGAGAGATGGCCTAGCGGTTAAGAGCACCGACTGCTCTTGCAGAGGACCCAGGTTCGATTCCCAGTACCCACATGGCAGCTGAGAACCGTCTTTAACTCTAGTTCCAGGCGAATCCGACGCCCTCTTCTGACCTCTGTGGCATTGCATGACACAGGTGCACCAACCTACATGCAGACAGTACATTCACACACATAAAAAATAAATAAACTGGGCATGGTGGTGCACACCTTTTAATCCTAGCACTTGGGAGGCAGAGGCAGGCAGATCTCTGTGAGTTCAAGGCCAGCCTGGTCTACAAAGCAAGTTCCAGGCCAGCTGAGACTAAAGAGAGACCCTGTCTCAAAAAGACCAAAAAATAAATAAATAAATAAATTAATTAATTAAAAAAAGTGTGCATCATCATGCCCAGCCTTAAAAAATGTGTTCGAAGATTTTTTTTTTTTTTAGAAACAGCAGCCTGGAACTTGCTATATATAGGCCAGGATGCCCTCAAACTCATAGCAATCCTAAGATTACAAGTTATGTACCACTATGCCCAGCTGAAAGCTCATATGTGTGCTCATGTGTATTTTCACATGCGCACACTGGTATACTTGCACATACATCATATAGAAGTCAATATCAGTGTTTCAACTCCAGCAATCCCCACGAGTCTACCTGGTCTCTGACTTTCTAGCACTGGTATTACAAATGCTTACCTCTATGCCTAGCTTTTGACATGGTGTTGGGGATCCGAACTCATGTCCTCATGTTTGCACAGCAAGCCCTTTACCAACTGAGCCACCACCCAGCCCCTGAAGACTTTTTTAGATACAGTTATGGCTACATGGATTGTAAACCTCTCCATTTTCAGGTTTTCTTTTAGATGTTATTTGATGATCAAATATTCAAAGTTCCAATATGTTCACATGTCTTATTACATATTGTTTGGTCTGATTAAGAAATCTGTTTTCCAGGGATGGAGAGATGGCTCAGTTGTTAAGAGCACTGATTGTTCTTGCAGAGGACCCGGGTTCGATTCCCAGCACCCACATGGTGGCTAAGAACCATCTTTAATTCCAGTTCCAGGGGAATCCCTTGCCCTCTTCTGACCTCCACAGCATTGCACGACATGGGTGCACCAACCTACATGCAGACAGTACATTCATACACATAAAAAATAATAATAAATAAATAAAGAAATCTGTTTTCTGGGGCTGGAGAGATGGCTCAGTTGTTAAGAGCACTGACTGCTCTTGCAGAGGACCCGGGTTCAATTCTTTAAGCTGGGTGTGGCACACGCCTTTAATCCTAGCACTTGGAAGGCAGAGGCAGGCATATCTCTGTGAGTTCAAGACCAGCCTGGTCATCTGGATTTTAATTCATATTGTATGAGATTGGCTCCAATGTACCTTTTAACATATGAAACAATTTTTGCGGGTTCCACTCACGAACATCCTCTGTAACACGGTGTGTCATCTCCATCATCTGACACATGCCAGGTCTGTGCCTGTCCTTCTCGCTCTCCCATTAAATCATCTGACACATGCCAGGTCTGTGCCTGTCCTTCTTGCTCTCCCATTAATCCATCAGTTACTCACCTTCACCAGTGATGCCCCATCTTAAATATGGAGTTCTAAGATCTGGGAGGGGAAGGTATTCCTTGCTTTTCTTCCTTACAACTATCCAGGCTGAAATTAGTCATTTACTCTTCCATGTATATTTTAGAATAATCCTAATTTATTTTTTCAGTGCAGAAAATCAAACCTACAGCCTCATGTACGCCAGGCAACTTCTCTATCACTGGAAAATGAGGTTGAACTACATTTCCAGCTCATGATCTTAATTTCAAAGGAGTGGCTCATGACATGCCAGAGTGTCAGGAATCCATAGTTTATTTTGAAGAAATATATGTATTTATTTCAATATAAGAATGCATTCAATTCATAAATTAAGAGGAATTGGCTTCTGTATACTGATCTTGTATCCTGGAATCTTAGTATTCTTATCCATTAGTTTCAGGAGCTTTATTGTAAATTCTCTAGGACTTTCTCCATAACCATGCTACTGGTTACCAGCTTAAGACAGTTTCACTTCTTGCTTACCAATCTATGTACCTCTTATTTCTTTTTCTTGTCTTAGTGCAGTGGCAACTAATTGGTCAGAGGACATCCTGGGGCTGGGAGATGGCTCAATGGGTAAATTGCTTGCTACCAAGCACAAGGATCTGAGTTGGGATCCCCAACAACTATGTAAAAGCTGGGTATGTAGGCACGTGCTTGTAACCCCAGGGCTGTGAGGACTGAGACAGGTGGATCCTGGCAGCTCTCTGCCCAGCCAGTCTAGCTGAAATATCAAGACTCAGGTTAGTGAGAGACACTTTCTCAAGAAATGAAGGGGACCACAAACCCAAAGTTGACCTCTGGCCTCCACACATGCATGCAAAGGAGAACACACTACACCACACACACACACACACACACACACACACACACACACGGGCATGCTTGCCAGGTTTTAAGGTCTCTCCCCATTGAGTCTGATGTTAACTATAGGTTATATATATAGATGCAATTTATCAAACTAAGAAAATTCCCCCTTTGTTCCTATTTTTTAATTGTTGATCATGAATGGATGTTGGCTGTTTATAAATGGGTTGTTGTTGTTGTTGTTGTTGTTTGGCTTTTTGGCACAGGGTCTTCCTGTAGCCCCAGCTATCCTGGAACTTGCTATGTAGACCAGGCTAGCCATGAACTCACAGAGATCTGCCTGCCTCTGCCTTCCAAGTGCTAGGATTAAAGGCGTGCACCACCACGCCCAGCTGGTAAATGCTTTTTAATCATATCAACATCTCTTTCTTTATGCCTTTGATATAGAAGATTTTTCTTTTTTGATGCAGGGCTCAACTATGTAGCCTCACCATGGAGCTGGCCTTGAACTTCCAACCCTCTCACACCTCAGCCCCCAAGTGCCAGGATTACACGTGTGCTGAACTCATTTTTTTCCTAGTCTTTTTTAGATGGGGTCTCTTTGTAACCCCACCTGATCTGGAACTCACTATACAGACCAGGCTGGTCTTGATCTCACAGAGCTTTGCCTGCCTCTGCCTCCCAAGTGCTGGGATTAAAGGTGTGCACCACCATGCCTGGCTTGGACTGATTTTTAAGTACAGAATTAAGGTTCAGAATGCAGAGCCCAGAGCAGCACCTTCCCACTCTTGTAGTGACCCAAAGAAACGTTTCCACAGCAGCGTTCTGAGCTTTAGTTCTGCTTCTGACACATTTTTCTCTCAGATGCTTTTCTTCTTGGTTAGAAAACCTTTGCAAAAGTTGCTTCCCAGAACACTTGGTGACAGTGACCTTGCTAGCTCCATACTGGATGGTGAAGCCTTCAGAGCCTGCCAGGCAGTGTCTGTTTATCCTCTGTGTTTCTGCCCACGTGGTGATAAGAAACTGCAGAGGTTAACTTTTCATCATGAAAATGCCAACATTACCGTGACCATTTCCACAGATGCCATCAGGTGTTGCTTTCTTTCTTTCTTTTTTTTTTTCTTTCTTTCTCTCTCTCTCTCTTTTTTTTTTTTTTTTAAGGTAGCAATCATTTCTGTCAGGCTTTGGTCGCTAAACAATGTCATCACGTGCGGTGTTACTTTCATCCTAGCTGTCAGTCTTTTATCCTTAGAGGCATTTGGCTCCCTTTTCATCTTTTATGTCAGAACCAATTATTTGGCACCAGAAGCCTCAAAATGAGATCTAAGGGTATTTTTTCTCCTTATTCCTGTTTCCCTAAGTAACTGGTTGAGAAAGGTCCTCTCCTCCTGCGTCTTCAGGTCGGTTTGTGTTCAGTGTTACAGTGTCCTTGCTGTCTACAAGCTGGTTTGAAGTGGACAATGTGAACAGGAACAATTATTTATATGTCCCTTGGCTCCTGGAATTCATCCGGCTTCTCCTGAATGCTGATTCTTTTTTCTGCTTCCCTGAAGCAGGTCGGAGCACGTTTCTGAATGCAATATTGCTAGGCAGTAAGAGCACTGTTTCCTTCCTCAAGCAAAGAAACACTGTGGGCATGTTCAGGGAACCACCCCAAGCTTACGTTGCCAGTTATTGGGAAGGGCTGGAACATGGTATTTATATGTTGTGTAAAGATTTTGACTTATTGATTCTTAATAAAATTTTATTAGAACTAAAAAAAATGAATTAAGGTTCAGTTTTGGTCCTTATTACCCCTGAAAACTGCAGAGTTTTCTTTGTCCCTTATCACACCTTCTATTCTCTAACTCTAACAATTTCTTTCTTAAACATCCCATGAAATCCTTAAGCTCAGAAATCTCCTATCTTCAACATGGAGACAACACGACAGGAATTTTTTTATGATACTAGTGATTAGACCCATGCCTTCCAATCTCAACCATAACCCCAGCTCTGTTTTTACTTCATATTTTGAGACTGAGACTCACTAAGTTTCCCAGGATACCCTTGAACTTACTCTATAGTCCAGGTAGGACTTGAACCTCTAATTCTCCTGCCTCAGCCTCTCAAGTAGCTGGCCTTGTGGGTGTGTACCACCATCATGGGAGAGAATTGCTTATTTTTTTTTTATTTTGCCCTTAGAATTGTTTTATTAAATCATAATGTCCATGGCTTCTTTTATTTATTTTTTTTTTTTGTATAATGCTGGCTGGCCTGAAACTCACTATGTAGACCAGGCTGGCCTTAAAGCTGGCAGAGATCCATCTGCCTCTGCCTCCTGAGTGCTGGGATTAAAGGTGTGTTCCACTATAATGGATACAACAGCTTCTTAACTCTAAATATGCACTATAATTTTTTAAAAGATTTTAAAAAATCATGTGTGTCTGTTTATGTGTGGGTATGTACATGTGAGTGCAAGTGCCCACAGAAGCCTGAGGCATTGGACCCCTCTGGCTGGAGCTGTAGAGGCTTATGAGCTGCCAGGCATGGGTTCGGGAAATGAAGTGTGTGTCCCTCTGCAAGAACAGTAAGTGCTCTTAATCCCTAAGTCACCTCTCCAACCCACACAGGAAAAAAAACATTTTTGAGGAAAGTCATTTCTTTATTATACCATGATCCCAGCTAATAGTTTTCTAACAGTTTGAGAAAAAAATCTTTCAAAGAGTTTGATACATTGCCTGAAATTTACAAATTTAACATTATCAAATAAGGCATGTTTCTATATTCTTACAATGACCACTAGAAAGAAACTTTTAAAAAGCTAGTATCCAGGTGTGGTGGCTCACACCTTTAATCCCAGCACTCAGGAGGCAGAAGCGGGCTGATCTTTATGAGTTCAAGGCTAGCCTGGTCTACATAGGGAGCTCCATGACAGCTGGGACTAAAGGGAGACCCTGTCTCAAAAACACGAAAAAAAAAGGCTAGTAAGCTGTGTCAAAGGCATATGCTTATATTCCTTCGTGCTCCATAAGGCAACGTGATAAAATAATCCCGTTGAGGGGAGAGTTCTGTAAAGACCCAGAAGAGAGTGGAGGGAGGGATACAGAAGAGAAGTCAGCAGGCGCAGAGGGAGCGCTGCTCCCTCTGCCGGTTATTCTGAAACACTGCAGGCAAGATGGAACCCCAGGACCGGTGACGGCTCAGAAACCCAGAGCTATCCAGAGCTCCTTCACAGAAACGGCAGACATCTGGTATCTTCCTTTATCATTCTCTATGTTATATTTTGAGACAGGCTCTCTTACTGGAGCTCACCAGTTCCACTAGATTGACTAACCAGCAAGCCTTGGGATCTTAGCACTGGAATCATATGTGCACGCCCAGCTTTTTTTTTTTTTTTTTTTTTTTTTTCTTTGTCTTTTCGAGACAGGGTCTCCCTGTAGCCATAGCTGTCCTGGAACTCACTCTGTAGACCAGGCTGGCCTTGAACTCACAAAGATCCGCCTGCCTCTGCCTCCCAAGTGCTAGGATTGAAGGCGTGTGCCACCACGCCCGGCTTCGCCCAGCTTTTTACATGGAAGCTGAGGATCTGAACTCAGGTCCTCGTGTTCACTGCAACCACTGTCATCTCTGTAGCCACACATTCAGATCCTTAGAAGGTCCAGTTATTTCTACCTGAGACACAGCTCTCAAATCTTTCTTCTTCTGTCTCTCCATCCAGTACCGCTCCACCCCTACCACCTCACTAGACCTTGCTATGACCTCCTCCCCCTTCTTGCAGCCTTCAAGCCCCATCCAGCCCTTCCTCCTCACAGCAGTAATCATAGTAAGCTTCTAGAACTTATGCCTGCTGGTGTTGCACGTTTGCTCAGGCAGAGGAGGGCACAGATGGGGCTTTGTCCCTGTGCAGTGGTGGGTCCCTTCACCTTTGGCCCTTGTTGATTTTCCTAAGAGGCCACAGATGCTGATGACAATGGCCCCAGCATGACCCTGCCTGCCCAACCGTGACGCTCAGTTTCACTGGGAAACCAGCTGCAGCTGTTTTCTTCCACAGTTGCTGCTGTGACCCGAAGGGACCTTGTTCTGCCAGGCCAGTGTAGTTTATCCAAGGCCTTCCTAGACCAGAAGCCTACCCTCAACGTGACAAGAATAATGGATGGCCCCAGCATTAAATACCATTTACTATCTTAAATGTTTGAAAAGGAATTTTATCATCTTGAGCTTTGAGATGAGTACATTATTCATTTTGTTTTTGTAACTTGAATTTAGATACATAATAATGGAGTCAGAGTTGATCTGGGATCCCCTGGATTAGTTGGCATAACACTGCATTTGTGGACATTTCATTAAATGTGTATTTATTATCTACTTGGGGGTATGGTATGTGTGTGTGCATCTCTCACTGAACCTGATCTAGCTAGCTTGTTTCCTCCCCAGTGCAGGGTTTATAGACATGTACCACTGTGCCTGGATTTTTAGAATGTTTTATTTTTATTATTTTTATTTTATGTGTATAAGTGTATTGCCTGCACACATGTAAATGTACCCATGTTGTGCAATGCCTGCCAAAGTCAGAAGAGGGTGTCATCAGATCCCCCTGGAATTGGAGTTATGGACAGTTGTTAACTGCCACCTGGGTACTGGGAATTGAACCCAGGTCTTCTGCAAGAGCAGTCAGTGCTCTTAACCACTGAGCCATCTTTCCAGCCCCCGTGGCTGGATTTTCCCATGGGTGCTGGGGATCTGAACTTGGGTCCTCATGCTTGAACAGCAAGCACTTTACTGATTGCACCATCCCCCGGGCTAAATGTGTATTTATTTTGATGCTACTGTTTTTCTGCTCACATTTTGGTACCAGTACGTTCTTCTCTGGGCTTAAATATTTGTGTAAGTTCTTGAAAAGCACATGAGTTTGAAGTTATGAGACTATTAAAGGGCCTCCAGTCTCCTCAAGGCGGCCTGGATCCCAAAGACTTTAGTGCTGCATCACATCAAAGCTGGTGGCTGGGGAGGGAGGGGCTGCAGCCCCCGACATCCCCAGCACCAAGGCCACACCTGCTTGGCCCTAAGGGTCCTGGGTAAGGAGTAAAAGGGGGACAGAGGTTTGGTACAGTGGGGGAAGACTCCTGCTCCAGGAGGATCTGGGCAATTCTGAGTCCTCGCCTGTGCTGTCCACTGTCTTCTCTTGCCAGCCCAACACACCCCTGCAAGACTAAGTGATGCTGGCTCAGTTCCAGGTCTCTTGAAATTCAGCTCCTCCATGGGGCCCTGAGCCACATGGAGGGAGACCAGAAACACAGCTCTCTCACATGTTGGTCTCATTTTTCTTTTGTTTTGTTTTCTTTTCTTTCTTTCTTTTTTTTTTTTTAATGCATGTAGGTAGGTGCACCCATGTTATGCAATACCAGTGGAAGTCAGAAGAGGGCATCAGATCTCCTGGAACTGGAATTACAGATGGTTGTTAATCCACTGTATGGATGCTGGGATTCGAACTCAGGTCCTCCACAAGAACAGCCAGTACTCTTAACCTCTGAGCCATCTCTCCAGCCCTTTCGTTTGTCTCGTTGTTAGTGTCCCAAACTCTCAGGGCGGGAAGATGCAGTGAGCAGCAGGGTTGAGGCCTGGGATCATGTGACAGACAATGGTTTCCTCCCCTCCAGCTATTTCTGGCCCACAGTCTACTCAGTCTCTGAGTTTGGCCAGGCTTCCTTCCCCAGTTCAGCGGACCTTGGGAGCACCCACGAGGCTGGTCCTAAATGAGAAAGACTATAGCAGACTATAACATCTGTTTGCCTCATAGTGAAATGTGCCGGACACAGTGCTGGGGGCTTTATGGGGTGATGCTGTCGCTCAGCCTGCCTGGCAGGGCCGTTTCTCCTTTTCCCCACAGCCTCTGCTTTCCCTCAGTGCCTCTGGCTCCCTGTCCTTCAGCGAAGGCAGCCTGCACTTGTTGTCTGAGCCAGGTTCAAGTTTGTGTTCTTTCATATTCATCAAGTGCAAATTGACTAATGAAAATCTCCCTCCCCTGACCATTGCACTGGATCATATATTTAAGTCCAGTGACTGAGCCTGATTTTTAAAATTGAAAAAGAAAGTTTGTAGTTACTTAATTTGAACACTCATCATGAAAATGTCTGTGTCAGAGAACAAGCTTAATGGATTTCAGCTAATGCATTTTCCTTATAGAAAATGGATGGCTGGTGTCCAGTTTTTGTTCACACTGCAGTCATGCTGCAAAGATGGCAGCACTTGTTCTCCCACATTTTCATGTCCTGTTCACATAACTGTGGACAATGCATTCCTGCTTGAAAGCAAGGAATAGGGTTTCTAAAGAAACTTTCAGCCACCACCCTCATGAGATATATCATCCGCACCATCTCTATCTCCATCACCACCACCACCACCTCGCTATCATCATAGTTGTTGCCACCACTACTCATTGCTACCACTGCCATCACCACCTCCATCATGACTACCACCATCATCATCACCATCATTACCATAATGGTCACCACCATTATCCATTACTACCACTGTCACCAACCACCACCACCATCCCATCACCACCATCACCATTACCACAACCACTACCACAAATGTCATCATTACTATCACTACCACCACAATCTCCACCACAACCACCCTACGTCTACCACCATGATCATCAGCACCACCATCACCTCCATCACCGCCACCATCAGCATCTCAACCACCATCTGCACCTGCTGCAGATCCCATGACATCACTAGGAGCTTAGTGCTATCATTCCTTTGTCAGAGAAGACTGAGGCCCAGTGAAGACAGATAAGCATTTCTCTTAAGACATCCGGTAAGAAACTGGTCAGGCCTCACTGACTATACAGTCGGATTTGTTTTCTCTCCTGTGTTTTGCTTGTCGGCTCTTGCCACCTCCTCATCTCCAGTGCTTCTTAATTCCTCGAAGCCTCTCGGGGTTAACTCTTCTGTTTTCATGCCCGTGTTTTCAACCATGAGCTCCATAATGCATGAGGCTCCCTGCACAGCAGCACTTAAGTTATGAACTGATGTCTGCTTCTCTCTACTCCTTTCAGACTTGCACCCTTGGGGTAGGAGGGGCAGAGTCTGTCTGTTGGTCAATGTGTCCAGTGTTCAGGGATGGGGTCATTATTTTCCCAGAAGTTTGTTGGGTGAACCAGTGAATGAACGCATGGATGGATAGAGAGAGAGAGAGAGAGAGAGAGAGAGAGAGAGAGAGATTGGCAGAAGAGAAGGTAGGTGAATACATGCATTAATGAAAAGTTAAGGGTAACTTGCAAATCTACATGGCCAACCCCCTCCATCCCGTGTCTCCAAATGCCTACCATGACGTCTCACTTGGCTCCCATGCTATCATCAGAACTAACCCTGTTCAGCCCTGACCTCTACCCTAGCTAGCTCCTTCTTATCGCTCTCTGCCACTGATACTGTTTTTCTTTTCAATGTTCCCTTCCCTGGGCCTCTGATTGATCCATTTACTCAGCACTTTTTTTCTATCCAACTGCTTTCAAATATAATTCGAGGAATGGAAAGAGTAAATAGGACAAGAAAGATCCTGGGGAACGTGAGAATTTTGTGGCTAAATGTAAGGTGGTTGAGGGGGCATTACACAACAAACAAGTTTGTTAAATGAGCAAGGTAAATTTTAATGTGCATAAAAAATAAGAGTGACAAAAATGGACTAAGGGCCCTTGCATCAGGTACGACGTGTAAGGAAGGTGTGTCTGGAGATGAGCTGTTAATCAACACCCAGGCAATGAGAAAAGCTAGTCATCCAAAGAGCTGAAGAAGAACATTCCAGGCAGAGGCTGCAAAGGTCCTGATGTGTTTCATCCACAACAGAAAGGCCACAGGGTGTGTACAGTGACAGCAGGAGATTGGGAGAGCGGCAGATTGAAAGAGATGCTCTCAGACCTGAGAGCAGTCATCAAGGTCTTGAACGTCACAGTTAGGAGTCTAGATTTTATTTTAGGAGCAGTGGGAAGCCACAGAAGGGTTAGCAGAGGAAAGACAAGATCCCTCTGGCAGGTGGATGAGGAGACCCAGGAACAGGTGATTCACAGGTGAATTACATCAGGTCAACAGGAAAAGTTCGACTCTAACTCCACTTGCACCACCCAGCACAGGGAGGCATCACCAAGCTTCTTGTCAACTCATCATAACACTACTGGGTGCCCTGATCAAAAACAACAAAAACAAAAGAATGGATCCAACTCATTTATGAACATTAACATAAAAAGTCCTCAACAATTTAACAAATGGAATTCTAAAATGCTACCTCCAAACTGGTGTGCTACCAAAGGCAACCACAGCCGAATAGGAATAACTGTTCTTCTAATTACATATGTTGACAAATCAAAGTGGAAAAGATATGATCATCTATAAAGAGCCCAGAAGATCATTTTATAAATTCATCATCTGTTCTTGATTTTTTATGAGGCTTTCTGAGTCAAATAAAAGTTGATGGATAGTTTCTAAATATTTTATGTCACAAGTCAACATCCTGCTGAATTGTGAATTACTGGAGCATTCTTATTAAAGTCATAAACATTAATTCTAGAGATACAGTAGCGGTGATTAGGTAAAAAGAGAAATGAACAGGATAAAAATGAAAAAGAATAAAAACTGTCATTTATGTGAACAATAAATTTAAGGCAATCTATAACTTATTATATCTAAGGAGTTTCATAAGATCTCTGAGAAAATATCAGTGAATGCAAAAAGTTTGACAATAATGTTGAATTCAACCATGTTGAGTTAGTTACTTTTCTCATTGCTGTGACAAAATACCCAATAAAACCAACTTAAGGGGGAAGGGAAGTGGAGAAGGAAAAAAAAAACAACTTAAGGAAAGGGGGTTTATTTTGGCTTGAGTGTACAGTCCATCATGGCAGAGCAGGTGCAGTAACTGGTCACATTGTACCCACATTCAGGAAGCAGAGAGAGAGAGATGAATGCTAGTGCTCAGCTTCTCAGCTTTCTTTCTTCTTCTTCTTTCTTCCTTTTTTTTTTTTTTTTTTTTTTTTGTTCTTTTTTGAGATAGGTTTCCCTGTAGCTCCAGCTGTCCTGGAACTCACTATATAGTCCAGGCTGGCCTCAGAGATCTGCCTGCCTCTGCCTCCCGAATGCTGGGATTAAAGGTGTGCACCACCATGCCTGTCTGTTCTTTCTTCTTTTATAGGTCCAGTCCCATGGGATGGTGCCACCCACATTCAGGACGGATTGTCCCTCCTCAGTGAAACGGCTCAATGGCTCAGAAAACACCACCGCAGACACACCGAGGTGTTTCCTAGGTGACTCTAAATGCAGTCAAGTCAGGATGATGATTAGCCATCACACCCATAATTACAATGATGGATGCAATTTTTAAAAATATGTCCTTTCAAAGAAATACTGGAAAGATGTTCTACATAACAAACTTAAAGGGAATGCAAAGTAAAATAATGATAAATGCTATAGCTTGGATCTTGACTGTTCCCCAAAACCCATGTGTTGAAGGTTCCCAGTTATGGGACTACTGGGAGCTTGTGGAATCTTAAGACACAGAACTTTGTGCAAGAAGTTAGGATATTGGGAACATGTCTTAGGAATACTGGAACCTACTTGTTCTCTCTCTCTCTCTCTCTCTCTCTCTCTCTCTCTCTCTCTGTGCTTATCAGCATCATGAGTGATTTGGCATCTTCTGCTTTGGGCTCCCTGCCATTTATGCTGCCTCACAGCAACCTTAAAAACAAGAGGATTGGGGCTGGAGAGATGGCTCAGCAGTTAAGAGTGCCAACTGCTCTTGCAGAGGACCTGAGTTCGATTCCCAGCATCCACATGGCGGCTAAGAACCCTCTTTAGGCTGGGCCTGGTGGCACATGCCTTTAATCCTAGCACTCAGGAGGCAGAGGCAAGCAGATCTCTGTGAGTTAAAGGCCAGCTTGATCTACAGAGTGAGTTCCAGGCCAGCTGGGGCTATAGGGAGACCCTGTCTTAAAAAAAAAACCGCAAAACAAAAACACCAACAACAAAAAGCCAAGGGGAATCAAGTAACCATCATCTGCAACCTATGACACTATGGGCCAAAATAAACATTTACTCCTTATAAGGTAATTGTCTCAGGCATTTTGTCACACTGTTTAATGCATCACTGCTCATCTATTGGAATGGCTAAAATAGAAATTACTGGTACTTTTCAATGCCGACAAGGGGGTAGAGAATCTGGCTCTCTCCTCCATTGCTAATGGAGTGTAATGCAGTATAGTCACTTTGGAAATAAGTTTGGCTGTTTCTTCAAAAGTTAAACATACATGCTGTAGAACTCAGCAATTATACTCTTGAGCATTTATCCCAGAGAAAGGAAGGCATGTTCACAGAAAAAGTTTTACAGGAACATCCATAGAGGTATAATACCTTAATATATCCAAACAAGAGATAACCTAAATGGTCTTCCATAGGTAAGTGATTAAGCAAAATATAGCATATCTAAACAATGGAATACTACTCAGCAACAAAGAGGAATAAACTATTGATACATGTGACGATGTGGATGAATCCTCAGGCAGTATCTGAGTTTACTTCTCCATTGCTGTGACAAAAGACTTTAATCAATACCAACTTAGGGAGGAAAGGGTTTATTTAGTTTACATTTCCCAGGACACAGTTCATTACTGAGGGAGCCCAAGGTAGGAACTCAGGGCAGAAACCTAGAGGCAGGAGCTGAAGCACACAGGCCATGGAGGAACACTGCTTACTGGCTTGCTCCCCTGGCCAATGCTCAGCCTGCTTTCTTATACAATACAGAACAACCTGCCCAGGGGTGGCATGATCCACATTGGGCTGGGCCCTCCCATATCTCAACAATCAAGAAAATGCCCCACAGATATGACCAGAGGCCACTCCAATTCAAAACCCAACTGAGACTCCCTCTACCCAGGTATGTTAAGTTGACAACTAAAGCTGTCCAGCATGGGCAGTAAAGTCAACCTCAAAGCTTACATCTGCAAAAACTGCACCTATATAATATTCTCAAACATCAAAATTTTAGAGATGGAGAACAGCTGAGTGGTGGTGGAGTCATCGGGAGGGTATGACTAGGGAGAGGTAACACAGGAGGTTTCCTGGAGCTGATGGAACAGTTCTGGGTCTGATTGTGGTACTAATTATGTCAGTCTGTAGATGGGATGAAGTTGTCATAGGGCAGTACAGAAAGACATGCCAACAAAACTCATGGGAAGTCAGGTGACATCCAAGTAAAGTCTGCAGTCTACTTACCTGTGAAGAGACAGAGAGCTCAGCATGCATATGGGGACCCAATGGGGAACCACAGACCTTCAGATACAACCAGTGTTCCAAGAGAAAGGAGTGATGTGGCCGAGACTAGTCTGAGAAAGTAGCTTCAGGGGCTGGAGAGATGGCTCAGCAGTTCAGAGCACTGACTGCTCTTGCAGAGGACCCAGGTTTGATTCCCAGCACCCACATGGTGTCTAAGAGCCATCTTTAAGCTGGGTTTGGTGGTGCATGCCTTTAATCCTAGCAGAAGCAGGCAGATCTCTCTGAGTTCCAGGCCAGCCTGGTCTACAGAGTGAGTTCCAGAGCAGCTGGGGCTATAGGAAGACCCTGTCTCAAAAAATAAAAAAAGAAAGAAAAAGAAAAAGAAAATAGAAAGTAGCTTCAGTAGAAGGTAGACTTTCAGTAGAACAGGGGCTAGCTGGCTAACTTTCTTTTTTAAAAAATGTTTTATTATTTTCATTTTATGTGTATGAGTGTATTCCCTGCATGTATGTAAGTGCAACTGTCGTCCAATGCCCGTGGAGTCAGAAGAGGGCGTCCAATCTCTTGGAACTGGAGTTATGGATGGTTGTTAGCCACCATGTGGCTGCTGGAAATTAAACTCTGAGTCCTCTGCAAGAGCAGCCAGGGCTCTTAATGCTGAGCCTCTCTAAAAGCTGCTTATGGCTTTACATCATTCAGAAAAATGTTCAATACACAAAGAATACACATTTGTTCGTGTACATTTGTTCATGTTCATGTACATTTAAGAAAAGTACAAAAGCATGCATTCACGCTGTCGTCCACACAGTGGCAATAGTGAGGAAAGAAAGGCAGGGAGTGAGTGGGTTTAAGAGTCATCCCCAAGGATTCCCACTGGGAAAATCTGAACAACATAAACATCAAAATAATAAGAGAGGTTAATAGATTCAACCTATTGAATTCATGCTGGTATAAACAAAGCTGCCAACTAGTAAATGTAGACAGAATAATGGAGTTAGAAACTCATTATTTGGGAACATTGCAGTAGTGTGACAGGCAAGAGGTCCCGATTGCTGTTAAAATTAATGAATGCAAAGTCAATGAGCAACCAGACAGCAGCAGAGTGTCAAACTATCCCGTTTAGCACCATTATCTGGATACGCTAATAAATGAAAGAACTGGGAAATATGGGGACATAATAGTTATTTTTAAAGTATGTCTTTAAAATGTTGTCATATGGTGGTCTCAAAGAAAGATGGACATTGCAAGACTTATTCTGGATCAAATCTGTTGTGCCTACTTGGGTTTACACAACAGGACACCACAGACTGGGTAGCTAAAATAAATATTTATTTCTCATAGTTCCAGAGCCTGGGAATCCCAAGATCAAAGTTCTGACAGATGCAGTGTCTGGTGAGGAACATTTCCTGGTTTGCAGATGTTGTAAACATGTGAACCCCAGACTCTTCCTTCTTAAAAGGACACTTCTCTGGTCATGGGGTTCCGTCCTCATGATTTTATCTTCGCCTCGCACCATTTGCAACCCCTTAGGGTTATAGTTTTAATGTATGAGTTTTTTTAAATTATTTATTTTATGTGTATGAGTGTTTTGCCTATGCGTGTGTAAGTGCACCCATGCATGCAAGGCCCACAGAGGCCAGAAAGGGCGCTAGAGTCCCTGGAACTTGAGTCACAAGCAGTTGTTAGCTGCCATGTGGGTGCTCAGAACTGAACCAAGGTCCTCCTCAAGAGCAGCTGGTGCTCTTAACCAATGAGGCATCTCTCCAGCCCTTTAATGTGTTTTTTTTTCTTTTTGAGACAGGGTCTCCCTGTACCCTCAGTTGGCCTGGAACTCAGTGTGTAGATCAGGCTAGCCTTGAACTCACAGAGATCCACCTGCTTCTGCCTCTTGAGTGCTGGGATTAAAGGCATGCACCACCACACCCCAAATACAGTCAGTCTATAACAGCATGCGGCAATGAGTGTGTGTGTGTGTGTGTGTGTGTGTGTGTGTGTGTGTTTCCCAGCTTCTAAGATTTGTAACATTCATTTATTCTAGGATTCTAGGACTGTGGCATTTCATTGCTCTGCAATTCTAGGATTCCAAATAAATATTTTATGATTCTAAGATCCTATCATTCTTTCACTCTGATTCTAGGATTCAAAGATCCCATTATCTCACTATCATAGTGTTTCTGTGGTCATGGCAACCACAGCAAAAGCAGTGAGGGTTCTCCTTCAAGGCTCACACAGCATTGTAAGTGAAGCCTTGTGACTGGACCTCACTCTTCCCTGGTTGTGTTCCTAGTGGTGGGGGGAAGGCACCCAGCACTTCACAGTAAACACAGGCTATGACTTATTAGGGAAGGGTCTAACTTGCCAGGGGGGTTTTAAGAATTGATTAGTGGGTGTTGACTTTGATCATGCTTTCCAAAGTAAGTCTGTATGAGACATGCTGTTCTACTATGATATGTTGTGTGCAGTAGCATTACCCCCACACACCTCTGGTATTAAACCAGTGCTCACTCCTGGGATTAAACACTATTAAATAATCTTTAATTTTTTTATTTGCATGTATGTATGTTTGTAGGCATGTGTTCCACAGTGGAAGCTGGAGGACCAACTTTAGGAGTTGATTCTCTTCTCCCACCATGTAGGTCCTGGAGAGAACTCAGGTCATCAGGCTTGGCAGCAACTGCCTTTACCCACTGAGTCATCTCACTGGCCCAAGAATTATTTTCATGTGCAGTTTTTAATTCTGCTTGATGATGTTTCATTTGGGATGTTTACATCTGTGATTGCCCTTTTAATCTTTCTTCATATCATCCTTGTCTTTGTTCTGATATACCCATTAGATTATATCAGTTTCTTAACTGATTTGGGAGTTTTCCATTTTTTCTTCTTCTGTTCTATACAATAATTTATGTTCCATGAAAATTTTGTGGAACTCAGTTACAAAGCCAAATTAATTAGATATTTCAATTTTTGTCTCGTTTTGATTTCTTTTGTGGATAGACTTTTTTTTTTTTTTTTTGAGACAGGGTCTCCCTGTAGCCCCAGCTGGCCTGGAACTTGCTCGGTAGACCAGGCTGGCTTTGAACTCACAGAGATCTGCCTGCCTCTGCCTCCCAAGTGCCGGGATTAAAGGTGTATGTCACCACACTGGCTTGTGGGTACATTTTCAACTACTAATTCAACTTATTGAACTATTCAGAGTATCTAGTCTCTTAAATCAGTTTTAGTCAAATATATTTTCTCCTAGGAAAATTATCTATTTCCTCTAGGAAGTCATCTGTTGCTACATAAAAAATTGCCCCAACCAGGCATGGTGGTGCATGCTTTTTTTTTTTTTTAATTTTTTTTATTTATTTCTGTATGTGTATGAATGTATTGTCTGCAAGCACGTCTGTGCACCCGTGTCGTGCAATGCCGCGGAGGTCAGAAGAGGGTGTCGGATTCCCCTGGAACTGGAGTTCTCCTGGAATTGGAGTTTCAGACGGTTCTCGGCCGCCATGTGGGTGCTGGGAATCGAACCCGGGTCCTCTGTAAGAGTGGTCGGCGCTCTTAACCGCTAGGCCATCTCTCCAGCCCGGTGCATGCTTTTAATCCCAGCACTCAGAAGGCAGAGGCAGGTGGATCTTTGTGAGATCAAGGCCAGCCTAGTCTACATAGTGAGTTCCAGGACAGCTGGGGCTACAGGGAGACCCTGTCTCAAAAAGACAATAAATAAATAAATAAATAAATAAATAAATAAATAAATAATTGCTTCCAAATTCAGTCCCAACTAAAATCCAGAAAATCATTTTATGGACATGAAGCTGTCATCTAAGACAGCTTTATTCTATCTGGTCACATGTAAAATGAAAGGGTAAAGTCTCAATGATGTTCATAATAGGCATCCTCCCTTCAATTTTCAACCTTCCTTTTCATCTTTGGAAATTATTCTGAGAAAGACATTAACCACTGGGGCATGGTGGCACACGCCTTTAATCCCAGCACTCAGGAGGCAGAGGCAGGTGGATCTCTGTGAGTTCAAGGCCAGCCAGGTCTACAAAGTGAATTCTAAGACAGCTGAGGCTCCAGGGAGACCTAAGCATCAGAAAAAAAAAAAAAAAAGACAAAAAAAAGAAAGACAGCCAAATCTGCAGAAAGTTGGGCATGCTGAGGGGAGGGAGGATGAGGGCAAATTATGTTGTTTATAGAAATGTATCTACTAGTGACTAAAAAACAGTGACAGGCATTATTTCACTTATGGAATTCAAACTGAATTATGAAAAAGCAAAGACTCGAAGATGAGGAAGCGCAGCAGATAATCAATTAGAGCCATCTCCTCATCCTGTTTGCTGCTAATATTTAAAAAACAAAGGCTGTGTTTTATAATCAGATGCCAACCATAAACAACTTTCTCCCCCAGAAACACCAATGTCCCAAGCTTAACTGATGTTAAAAAGTGACAGTTATTGAAGGTCAGATGATGTCACTAGAAGTGGGGAAGAGAAAGATAGTGTGACACTGATTGAGAGACACAAAAGATGCATCAAAATGTACTTAGGGGCTTGGGAGATGGCTCAATGGGTAAGAGCATTTGCTCCCTAAGCATAAGGACCTGAGCTCAAGTCTCCAGCATCCCCATGAAAAGCAGGTGTGGCCAGGTGAGTGCCTGTAACCCCAGTGCTGTGGAAGCAGAGACAGGCGGGTTGCAGGGGCTTGCTGGCCAGCCAGCCCAGCTCCAGATTTAGGGAGACACTGTCTTAAAGGAAGAAGGCAGAGGGTGATAGAGGTGCACCCAGACACAGAAGCACACTTGTACATACATGTACACATACACCACACACATGTAAATAAATAACAAATTTTGTGGGGAAAAATCTTTTCTTTTCTTTTCTTTTTTTTTTTTTTTTTTTGGTCTTTTTGAGACAGGGTCTCCCTGTAGCCCCAGCTGTCCTGGAACTCACTCTGTAGACCAGGCTGGCCTTGAACTCACAAAGATCCGCCTGCCTCTGCCTCCCAAGTGCTAGGATTAAAGGCGTGCGCCACAACGCCTGGCATTTATTTATTTCTGTATGTGTATCAATGTACTGTCTGCATGTAGGTTTGTGCACCTGTGTCGTGCAATGCTGCAGAGGTCAGAAGAGGGTGTCGGATTCCCCTGGAACTGGAGTTCTCCTGGAATTGGAGTTTCAGACGGTTCTCGGCTGCCATGTGGGTGCCGGGGATCGAACCCGGGTCCTCTGTAAGAGCGGCGCTCTTAACCGCTAGGCTATCTCTCCAGCCCTGGGGAAAAATCTTTTCTAAAGGTACTCAGAGGACCAAGAGGTCTTCCAAAGAAGGCTTCTCAGCTTATTTGGGGAGTCCCACCTGTGGATCTTCAGGGTGGGCCTTTTGAATACTGGAATCCTGACAGGTACCACTGATGGAGCCACTGTTATATGCCAGGTGCTGCATTAGTTAAGTTTAGTTTAGTTTTCAGAACAATATGGCAAGTTCAGAATTGATACCTTCATTCAGAGATGAAATAAAGGGTGAGAAGGTTGCCATAATTTGTCAATAGCCATAGAGCAAGGGCCACAAAAGCCAGACATGAATCCCTGCAGACTTGATTTTACTCCAAGCTTCAGTGGTGAGTTCTTAACTGTCCTCATGAAAGCACTCAGAAGCAGCTAGCATCAACTCCATTCTTCAGGGGGTCCTAAAGCCTAGAGATAACCCAGCTCGCCCAAGTGGCAGAATGTCAGAGCCAAACCAGGTCCGAAAGATTCCAAAATCATTTCAACTCCAAGGTAGAAAACAAGGCAGGAAGGTGACAGGGATCCCCTGAAGAGAAGGTCCTATCCTTTCCTAGAGACTATCCCCTTTCCAGAATATTCTTTTCTCTGCCTTTCCCCCAATGTAGTCTCTGGGGGTTGAAAACACCACTTCTAAGGATTTCCTAGAAAAGGAACAGCCAGGACACCACTAGCCTTGAGCCTCTCATTCCCACACATCTGGGCAGGCCCTGAACATAGGCACAGCTTTGCTCAGGTGCCAGCAGCACTGAGGTGAAGCACAGTTTCTTGACTAACCCTAACAATAATAGCAGAGCAGCTCCCTCTTTTTAAAAAGCATCTGTTCAGGCGTTGGAAAAGATGGCTCAGGGGTGAAGAGTAGGTACTGCTTTTCCAGAGGACCCATATCTGGCAGTTCACAACCAAGTGTAACTGCAACCACACATGCATCCACATACCTGACACATTGATTTATAAATAAAATAAATGAAACAAGAAATAAAACAGCTATTCTGATAGAGACATTTCACCAAGGGCTTCCTCCATAATTTTTTTTTAACGCTTAATATCTCCACTCTTCAATGATTTGGGCCTATTTTGCAAAAGAGGAGTCTCAGGACCCTGGATGTGAAGCCACCCACCGGTTCAAGGACATTAAGTCATCTGGAGCTTGGGACTTGAACCTACCAAGGCCCCAGTTCTACTGTTGCCTGGGAACCGAGCAGGGAGGAGCTGCCAGAGCGAAGGGAGGAGGGGAAAGGGAGAGGGCAAGCTCTTAGCGGCGCTGACGACAGCAGGTGATTTTTTTCTGCAGCGCGCGCACACTCTCAGCATCTTTTCTTGATCCCCCCCCCTCCCCGCCCCTTGCCGAGCCGCAAAAAAGGGTGGGGCCGCCTCTCTGCAGCAGAGAAGGCGGCAGCGGCAGCGGCCGCAGCATCTCCAGCGTCTCCAGGGGCATCGGCGGACGAAGCTCTCTGCTAGTCCGGGTTGGAGGTGACCGCTGCCAAGCCCTGCTAGCGGCCAGCTGCAGCCGGACGACGCGGGGAAGGAAAATCGAGGCTGTCTGCGGATCCTGCCCAGCCCACTCTCTGCGCTATGGCTTAAATTCACCTAGCCTAGCATCTCCTCGCTGGGCTCGGCCGGGGTCTGCACCACACCTCGCCCTCGCCGGGGAGGACGCACCCGACGCCGTAGGCCTGCACTCCAGGTCTCCGGGCGTCTCTCTGATCCTTCGCCAGCCTCAGCAGCTCCTCTGCGGAAGGCGGTTGCAGCCGGTAATCGAGGGACTTGACGGACTTTACCGCAGCCCTACGGCTTCCCCCGGTGCTCTTTAGAGGGAGGAGGGCGAGGTAACACGCCTATAGGCGGAGGACGCGGTGGGAACTACATTGGCGGGTCTTAGTGGGGTCTAAAGGGAGATTAGAGGTTTGCTTCAGGGCCACAAAAAGAAAGAGCGAGGGCCAGTGTGGCAGCTAGCATCATGGCGTGGCCATGCATCACGCGCGCCTGCTGCATTGCCCGCTTCTGGAACCAGCTGGACAAGGCGGACATTGCGGTGCCGCTGGTCTTCACCAAGTACTCGGAGGCCACCGAGCACCCGGGCGCCCCGCCGCAGCCGCCCCCCGCGTCGCTGCAGCCCGCGCTAGCGCCCCCCTCGGCGCGCGCTGTCGCCATAGAGACGCAGCCGGCCCAGGGCGAGTTGGATGCAGTTGCCCGGGCAACAGGGCTGGCGCCCGGGCCTAGCGGTGAACGCGAGACTGCAGCCGCCCCCGGCCGGAGCGGGCTGGGCCTGGGCGCGGCCTCCGGCTCCACTTCCGGCTCAGGCCCAGCGGACTCGGTGATGCGCCAGGACTACCGCGCCTGGAAGGTGCAGCGGCCCGAGCCCAGCTGCCGGCCGCGCAGCGAGTACCAGCCGTCCGACGCGCCCTTTGAGCGCGAGACCCAGTACCAGAAGGACTTCCGCGCCTGGCCGCTGCCCCGCCGCGGGGACCACCCCTGGATCCCCAAGCCGGTGCAGATCCCCGCCACCTCTCAGGCTTCCGCGCCTGCTCTCGGAGCGCCCCGGCGTCGGCCGCAGAGCCAAGAGCGCTGGCCGGCGCATGCTGCCACGGAAGCCCGGGAGCAGGAGGGCCCTGCAGTAACCGGGGTCCTGGCGGCCGGCAAGGCGTCCGGCGTAGACCAGCGCGACTCGCGCAGGAAGGCTGGGCCCGCCTGGATGATGCGGCGTTCCGAGGGGCATGAGCAGACACCTCTGCCTCCAGCCCAGGCCCAGGCCGAGGAGGGTGGGCCCGCAGCTGGAAAGGCGTCCGGTGCAGACACGCGCGACACGCGCAGGAAGGCCGGGCCGGCCTGGATGGTGACCCGCATGGAAGGGCACGAGGAATCACCGCTGCCCCCAGCACAGCCCCAGACCCAGGAGGGTGGGCCCGCGGCTGGAAAGGCATCCGGTGCAGACCCGCGCGACACGCGCAGGAAGGCCGGGCCCGCCTGGATGGTGACCCGCACGGAAGGGCACGAA
Source organism: Rhizomys pruinosus (assembly GCA_009823505.1). Lineage (NCBI taxonomy): Eukaryota > Metazoa > Chordata > Mammalia > Rodentia > Spalacidae > Rhizomys > Rhizomys pruinosus. The sequence continues at coordinate 878,524 of VZQC01015208.1, read as the reverse complement.
GAGTCGTCTCTGCCCCCAGCACAGTCCCAGACCCAGGAGGGTGGGCCCGCAGCTGGAAAGGCATCCGGTGCAGACCCGCGCGACACGCGCAGGAAGGCCGGGCCCGCCTGGATGGTGACCCGCACGGAAGGGCACGAAGAGTCGCCTCTGCCTCCAGCACAGTCCCAGAACCAGGAGGGTGGCCCAGCAGCTGGAAAGGCATCCGGTGCAGACGAGCGCGACACACGCAGGAAGGCTGGGCCGGCCTGGATGGTGCGTCGCTCGGAGGGGCACGAGCAGACACCCACTGCCCATGCCCAAGCCACAGGGCCCGAGAGTGGCAAGGGGCGCGCTGTGGCAGATGCCCTCAACAGGCAGATTCGCGAAGAAGTGACGAGTACGGTGAGCAGCTCCTACAGGTGAGTCATGGCCAGCAGCCCCCCCTCCCAAGTCATGATCAGCCTTACCCCCTCCCAGGGACTCCCCAACGGCTCATTCTCCCCCAGCCTGCTCACATTCAGCCCCCTCCAGTCCTGAACCACACCCTCTTCCTAGCCACATTCCAGACACGCCGCCCGCCCAGACTTCTCTGCCCAGATCTATGGGAAAGCCTTTTATAAACCCTCTGTCTTCCCTGCTTGTACTTTACCACCCAAGCCACATTTTTCTCCTTGTTATCTAGCTCAGCACCCTGCCCAGGAGACCCTGTCAGTTTCCTCCTAGCTAGCCTGTGCTTTCTTCCTGCCACACCCAATTCACCTGCTGCCTTGGCCTGGATATCCCCCTAGTTAGCTCTACAGTCACCCACCCATTTGTTTTTAACGTCCAAGTAACTCTTTCCCCTCCCTAGCCCATTTCATCCCCACCCCCTTCGCAGCACTCAAGGACCACACCCTTTTCTAGATTCCCATGACATCTTTACAAAGGACCCTCCTCTACTGCTAGTGCTTTAATATCTCCCCCCCCCTTCTTACTAGCTTTGACACATTAAGCAAGTTTCATAATGAACCTTTCTGGTCCTCAGGTTCTTATCTGTAAGATGTAATCAGTAATAATTATCTTAGGAGTGTTCACATGTGTCCTGATTTACAGTTAAATATTCAGTATATTTTTGAATATTGACTGTATGTGAATATTGACTGTATGCCAAGCACTGTGTTAGACATTGGGAGGATTCAAGAGAGATGACTCAGGGACTGGTCCTGCCCAGACATAGTGGTAATTAGTTTTGTTTCCATTCTGACCTACCCAAAGCTTCATTATTGTAATCCCTGCTTCCTGGATATCGCCAGACCTCTCTCCTAGAGACGTCTCTTTCCTTCCTCTGTGCTCTTTCTGTTCTCTAGATGTCTTTCATACCCTTCAACACTAAGAACTCCCTCTTTAGCACATTGACTTTTTTTTTTTTTTTGTAAATGAATGCCTTCAGGCATGAAAACATCTCCCATCCCCCACCATGGATTTTTAGAATTCTCTGTGCGGCTGCCTCAATCTTTCCAGGCTGTTTTCTCACCCTTCGTCCAGCCAATGTATATTTCTGAATATTTAGCTTTTTAGGTTCCTTTACGTACGAACCAACATCGGTTTGCTGATGAGGGCCTGGTTGACTCCAAATGTGTAACGTTGGGCTTGGGGGCTCTTAGGAGGCAGATGTATGTGATAAGTGATTGAGCTGGGGGTGTGAAATATGGCTTGTGGGGTTCTTTCATCAACACCACAGCCAATTAGGTGCCTTTTTCCTGCAGGAGTATAGTAGGAGTGTGGCAGGGAAGGCTACGTAGTTGTCCTCTACCAAGGCCTTGTATGTGGCCTCAGGTCAGACTGATGTTCTTCTCCCGTGACCATGATAAGCACGCCCACACAGGCTGCCGAAAGACTAGCGTATGCAGGAATTATCTATTACTAAGACAAAACCTGACACCTGCCTCAGAATTTCATGCTTTCCTGAATTCTGCCTCCCCCTGGCTCGCTCTCTCTCTCTCTCTCTCTCTCTCTCTCTCTCTCTCTCTCTCTCTCTCTCTCTCTGTTAACTGGTATCACAACCTCACTGGTCTCCCAGAAGTGGTACATCATTTCCTTTTAAAGCTCTGGGTCAAGCTAGGACATACATAGATCCTTTTCCTTGGACAGCCACAGGGAGGTAGAATTTTCACAATAATTTTTATGCAAGTAAAGGAGGATCAAAGGAAAGAAAGGAAAGAAAGAAGCAAGGAACATTTTAAAATCACACCCAAAACCTAGATCTAGGGTTTTGTTTTGTTTTGTTTTTTGTTTTTCTGCCATGGCTCTCTTGTGTATACAGCCCTACTGCATTATCTGAGAAGCCCAGGCTGGCCTAACGATGGATTCCTGCCCTCTTTTTCCTAGTTCCAGTATACCCTGGGGCAAGTGGAACCTTATCAGCCACCAGGCAAGATGTGCCCTTTCTCACCTCCATGCAGTCCATGCCAGTCCAATCCAGAGAGCCCCGGTTCCTGCCCTTTCCTGCATGGTCCTGTTCAGTTTGCTTCCATGCTGGGACTTGCTTTGTTGGGGGGGGGGGGGGTGCAGACAGCCAAGGGATGAACGTGACTGTCAGCTGCAACTCACTCTAAATTTTGGTCTGTACCTTTGTACAGACAATTTCTCCTGAAACAAAACCACAAACTGTGCATTGTGTCCTGCTTTACAGTTCAGATGACACACTTACTGAAAATGGTTAGACCATTCTCTTGCAGCTGATAAGAATGACCACTTATATCAGCTATCAGAATTCTATCAACCCATCAGGGGGGGGAAAATCTTTGAACATCTTAATTTAAAATAAATTCATTTTTCCAGGTGTCATGGCACATGCCTTTAATCCCAGCACTTGGGAGGCAGAGGCAGGGGGATCTGTGTGAGTTCAAGGCCAGCCTGGTCTAGTGAGTTCCAGGTTTTGGTGTTTGTTTGTTTGTTTGTCTTTCTGAGACAGGGTTTCCCAGTAGTCCCAGCTGGCCTGGAAACTCACTGTGTAGACTAGGCTGCCTTTGAACCCACAGAGATCCTCCTGCTTCTGCCTCCCTGGTGCTGGGATTAAAGGTGTGTACCACCACCCCAGCAAGAAATGAATTTCTTTAATGATAATTTGTATGAATGGCAAATTTGATGTTAAATTTATTTCATTTTTTTATTTCTGAAGAAAAATTAACCAGTAATAGGGAAATGTACTTTGGATGAAAGTAAATGTGATGAAATAATAGATTTTATAAATTAAATATACTGTAGAGAAAAATGTTTGGAAATATAAGCTTTTCTATGATTGATTTTTCCTTCCCTATTGTCTGACATTCTTTTCCTTGCTGTGATTTTGTATATCTCCCGATTTAAGCATGCCCGGGTCCACTGTACCAAAGAAACCAAGTTAGGTTATTTGATAATTTGATTTATAAAACCTTTTTTTCTGTCACTGTACATAAACGATGGTGTCTTTAGGGTGTTTCCTCTCTGGGGCTTTCCAAATGACATCTATCACATGACAGCAATGTGAGCTGTTTGCTTTAATGGAAAGAAAAGGACCTATGATCCATCATCCTAATATATGGGTCTGTAATGTAAAATATACACTCAGTATTCAGAATCATGTATATGCTAATATGCAGTCAGTAAATAACATCAGCTATCCTGGGATACTATGGTTTTAAGAAATCTTCCCTATTTAGTAGCTCATCTGATTTATAACCCATTCATACTAGCCTGGGATTTTTGCATTCAAGGGATATCTAAGGTATCTTTGGAAAATTATTCATAATCATGAGGTTGATTAATTTTGAACAGACCCTTTTTACATAGATGATGCTATAAAATTGAGACCCATATCTTTTTTTTTTTTTTTTGGTCTTTTTGAGACAGGGTCTCCCTGTAGCCCCAGCTGTCCTGGAACTCACTCTGTAGACCAGGCAGGCCTTGAACTCACAAAGATCCGCCTGCCTCTGCTTCCCAAGTGCTAGGATTAAAGGCGTGCGCCACCACGCCCAGCGAGACCCATATCTTTAGTACCACGATTTTTATGTTGAGAATGGATATTACTGGGAAGCCATTTGTGGCTTTAGACCTGGCATCCTCAATTAGGGAATAGATGAGTCATAAGGAGGGGATTAAAATTCCCTTCCTGGTCAACCCCATTACCCTGGCAGTCAGTTAATAGGGATGGATGGGGTAGCAGGTGTTCCCTGTAGAAATGCTAATGAGAAACTTTTCTGAGAGGCACTAGGAGGTAGAATTCATAAACCAGAGGCAAAATATTTGAAAAATGGGAGCAATAACAAAGAAGTCAGAAAGAAAAATGGCCCTCGATGTCTCCTTCCAGCCTTGGAGGAAGGTTAGAGAGGCACCATGACTTGGCTTGTGCCCCGGGCCCCACCCGCCCACTCCTCTGGTTTCCCCTGCCTAGGTCGTTTCAGATGCTGAATCTTCACACTGTCCTTGGTCCTGCTGTTCAGAATTGTTTTTTTGTAGTCACAGCGTACCATCTGAACTCTTGTCAGATACACCTGCCCTATATCCTCAGATCATGACCGCTAGAAGAGCAGTATTTTTGTCATTTTTATGTCTCACAGCCTAATGTTGAACCTAGATTTGTTGTTGATCCTGTGGAGTTTTAAGGACTTAGGGAAAATTTTATTCACCTACATACTGAGTCATTTCCTTCAGTTTCATGGAACTGAACTTAACACATAAAATGACTACCAAGCCATGCCAGCCAGGGTGCTGGGGGTACCAAATGGGTAAGCCCTAATCCTACATAAGGAAGTCATGTTTTTAATTGGGATAAAATCTGAATCTTACCTAGTTATACCAGAAGGAAATGTTCCCCTGGGGATAGCCAATGATGCCTGCAAGGGTCTCTGCAGATGCCTTCACCCAGGGCAAGCACATCAACCTTGATGCATAGTGTGCTCTTTAAAAATGTTGATGCGGGGGCTGGAGAGATGGCTCAGCGGTTAAGAGCACAGACTGCTCTTGCACAGGACCTGGGTTCGATTCTCAGTACCCACATGACGGCTAAGAAGCATCTTTAGGCTGGATGTGGTGGTGCACGCCTTTAATCCTAGCACTCAGGAGGCAGAGACAGGTGAAATCTCTGTGATTCAAGGCCAGCCTGGTCTACAGAGTGAGTTCCAAGACAGCTGGGGCTACAGGGAGACACTGTCTCAAAAATAAATAAATAAATTAATTAATTAATTAAATTAAAAAAGAAAAACTAACTTAAAAAATGTTGATGCAGGGACTGGAAAGATGGCATAGTTGGTAAAGTAATTGTTGTGCAAGGATGCACACCTGGGTACAGATCTCGTGTAAAAAGGCTGGTCGAGCAGCATGCATCTCCAACCCTAGATATGGAGTAGGCAGAGGTAGGCAGATCCCTGGAGCTTGCTGGCCAGCCAGCCTAGCTGAATCAGTGAGTTCCAGATTCAGTGAGAAACCTTCTCTTAAAAGATAAGTGTGTAGCCGGGCGTGGTGGCACACGCCTTTAATCCTAGCACTTGGGAGGCAGAGGCAGGTGGATCTTTGTGAGTTCAAGGCCAGCCTGGTCTACAGAGTGAGTTCCAGGACAGCTGGGGCTACAGGGAGACCCTGTCTCGAAAAGAAAAAAAAAAAAAAAGATGAGTGTGGTGGCGCATGCCTTTAATCCTGGCACTCAGGAGGCAGAGGCAGGCGGATATCTGAGTTCAAGGCCAGCCTGATCTACATAGTGAGCTCCAGTCTAGCTGGGACTAATGGGAGATCCTGTCTCAAAAAGACAAAATACTGCTACTACTACTACTACTACTACTAATAATAATAATAATGTTGAGAGTGACTGAGAAAGATACCTATTGTCAACCTCTGGCCTCCACACACAGGGTTTGACAAAAATCAGCACACAGAGAACTTTCTGGAGATTCAGATTCCTGGACCATGTCCTCAGATATGCTGTTTGGCAGGTTTAAAGTGGAACCTCCCAAAATCTATTATTAACAAGCATTCTGGACAATCTAGATAATGTCAGACTTTAAGGGATTTTTAAAGGGATGAGTTGCCCATATACAAACTTGCTAAACTTGTTTCTTATTCAAGTCTTTTATGCCTTTCACTTGTATTTTATAATTTTCCTCCATAAAAATCATATATGGGGCTGGAGAGATGGCCTAGCGGTTAAGAGCGCCGACTACTCTTACAGAAGACCCGGGTTCGATCCCCAGCACCCACATGGCGGCCAAGAACCGTCTGAAACTCCAATTCCAGGAGAACTCCAGTTCCAGGGGAACCCGACACCCTCTTCTGACCTCCGCGGCATTGCACGACCCGGGTGCACAAACTTGCATGCAGACAGTACATTGATACACATACAGAAATAAATAAATGCCGCGCGTTGTGGCGCACGCCTTTAATCTAGCACTTGGGAGGCAGAGGCATGCAGATCTCTGTGAGTTTGAGGCCAGCCTGGTCTACAGAGTGAGTTCCAGGACAGCCAGAGCTACAGGGAGACCCTGTCTCAAAAAAGACCAAAAAACAAATCATATATATGATCACATATAGTTTTTTGAAGTTTTGTTTTTAGCTTAGTCTATAATAACCTCTTTAGATTTTAACTTCATGTATAGAATGAGTTAGGGACCAAATCCTCCAGGTCTGCAGAGATGGCTCAGCAGTTAAGAGTGCTTGCTGCTCTTGAAGAGAACCGGAGTTTCATTCCTAGTACCCACATTGAGTGCTCACAGCTGCCTGTAACTTCAGCTCCAGGAGATCTGACTCCCTCTTCTGGCCACCTTAGCATTCACACATGCACACATATACACATACCTGTACACATACACATATATAAAAATAAAATAAATCTTTATAAAAGAAACTCCCTCCCTTTGCATGTGGAAAGCCATTTGTTTATCCCATACTGTTTTTTTTAAATCATTTTTATTTTTATGTTTTAATATATATTTTGTACAAGATTATCAAATCTAGACCCATGTCCCTGACTCTATCCCCCCACCCCACCAGAGCTCATGTATTCTGCCAAACATGCTTTTCATCTCTTTCTCAGTCTTTCTCGATATTCTCCATGTGGAAGTTGACTGTTTTGAGCAGAAGTTCACCGTTTCAGTCAGTTCTTTGATGCAGTCCTTTCTGTTGTTGTTGTTGTTGTTGTTTCCAATATGCATCACTCCCAACTGCTTGGACAAAAGCTCAAGGGGCCGCGCACAAGAAATACTTACAACTAGGTAATTGGCACTAGCATCCACAGATGAGGGATACCATTCGTTGTTTGTTTTTCTGGGACTCTGTTACTTCACTCAGCATGATGTCTTCTAGCTCTAGCCATTTTCCTGCAAAGCTCATGATGTCATCTTTCTTTACTGCTGCATAGAACTCCATTGTGTAGATGTACCACATTTTCTCTATCCACTCGTCAGTTGAGGGGCATTTGGGTTGGTTCCAGCTCCTTGCTATTGTGAAGAGAACAAGAACTGCAATAACATGGCATGCATGTATCCTGTGGTGGGTGAGTTTTGAGGGTACATGCCTAGGAGTGGTATGGCTGGGTCGGGTGGCAAGTTCATTCCAAGTCTCCAGGTTCTCACACTGCTTTCCATAGTGGCTGTATGAGTGTACATTCCCACCAGCAGTGGATGAGTGTTCCCCTTTCCCCACAACCTCTCAAGCACTTGGTATCATTTGTTTTCTTGATCCTAGCCAGTCTATTGGGTAAGATATATCTTAAAGTGGTTTTGATTTGCATTTCCTTAATGATTAGTGATGTTGAACAACTTTTTTTTTAATTTATTTTATTTATTTTATATGTGTATGAATGTACTGTCTGCATGTAGGTTTGTGCACCGTGTTGTGCAATGCCACAGAGGTCAGAAAGAGGGTGTTGGATCCCTGGAATGGAGTTTCTGGAACTGGAGTTACAGACGGTTCTAAGCCGCCAGTGGGTGCTGGAGACGACCCGGGTCTCTGCAAGAGCAGTCAGTGCTCTAACCGCTAGACCTCTCTCCAGCCCTGAAACATCTTAAGGTTTTCTCAGCCATCTGTAATTTCCTTACTTGTGAAGTCTCTGTTCAGTCTTTGGCTCATCTATTGAGTGGGTCATTTGTTTCCTTTCTTCTTGTTTTTTTGAGTAGTTTTATATTCTTTCGAAATCATGCTTTGTCAGATGTTTCTGCAGTGAAGTTTTCCTCCCACTCGTGGGATTCTCTTCACTTCCTTCCTTGATTGTTATCTTTTGATGTACAGAACCTTTTGAGTTTAATGAGGTCCCATTTGTCAATTGTCACCTTAATTCTTTGGCAGCTCCTATCTGTTTTGGAAGTCTTTCTCGCCCTATGCCTTGTAGTTCTCTGCCAACTTTTTTTCTATGCACTTAAGAGTTTGGGGTTTCATGTTGAGGTCTTAATCCATCTGGAGTTGATTTTTGTACAGGGCAGGGGGTAGGGATTTATTTCATTCTTCTACAAGTGGTGATCCAGTTTTGCCAACACCACTTGCTAAAGATGCTGTCTTTTCTCCATTGTGGCTTTTTGGCCCCTTGTCAAATATGAGATGGCTAAAATTGTATGTGCTCAGGTTGGATCTTCGATTTTGTTCATTGGTCAACAGGTTTTTTTTGTGCCAGTACCAGACTGTTTTTTATGACTATAGCCCTGTAGTATAGTTTGAAGTCTGATATAGAGATCCCCTATGTGCTCTTTTCACTCAGGGTTGTTTTGGCTAATTCGGGGTCTTTTGTTTTTCCAAATGAATTTAAGGACTTTTTTTTTCCCAAGCCGTTTGAAGAAACTTTGGGGATTTTAATTGGAATGTGTTAAATCTATACAAGAGTTTGGGTAGAATGGACAATTTTTTACAATGTTAATTTTCCCAATCCATAAGAGCAGGGAGGTTTTTCCATCTTCTGTGTCTTCTTCAATTTCTTTCTTTAAGGGTTTAAAATTTTTGTTGTAGAATGCTTTGGTGTCTTTGGTTAGGTTTTTCCTAGTTATTTTATTGTTTTGAGGCTATTGTGAGTGGGAAGGTCTCCTTGAATTCCTTCTCCAGTTGCTCGTTGTTGGTGTAAAGAAAGGCCACTGATTTTTTAGGTTAATTTTGTATATTGCCACTTTGCTGAAGCTGTTAATCATTTCTAGGATTTTTCTGGTGGAGTTTTAGCATCCCTTAAGTAAATAATCATATCATCAGCAAATAGGGATAGCTTTACTTCCTCTTTTCCAATTAGTACTCCTTTAATTTCCTTTTCTTGCCTTAATGCCCTAGCAAGGGTTTCAAGCACTATATTGAAGAGAGGAGTGGTGGAACAGGGGGCAGCCTTGCCAAGTTCCTACCCTTAAGGGGAATGCTTCTGTTGTTTCCCATTTAGGGATGATATTCGCTGTGGGTTACCTGTATATGGCTTTAATTAAATTGAGGAATGATCACTCCAATTCAATTCCCTCTAGGACTTTAAGCTTGAAGGGATGCTGGATTTCTTTTTTTTTTTTTTTTTTTTTTTTTTTTTTGTTTTTTGTGGTTTTTGTCTTTCAGTCCATTTATATTGCTTGATGATGTTTATTGATTTTCATATGTTGAATCATCCTGCATCTCTGGTATGAATCCAACTTGGTCTGATGGATGATCTTCTTGATGTGGGTTCTGTTATGCGATTTGCCAGTATCCTGTTTAGAATTTTGGCATCTGTGTTCATTAGGAGATGGGTCTATAGTTCTCCTTTTAGTTGTATCTTTGCCTGGGTTTTGGTAATAGTGTTGGTGTTGGCTTCATAGAAGCAATTTGGAGAGAATTCCCTTTGTATCCTTCTAACATTTCAGTAATAATGGTTGTAGGTCTTTTTTGAAATGTTTTATAGAATTCTGCTATGAAACCATCTGGGCCTGGGCTTTTTTTAGTTGGGAGGTTTCTTATTACATCTTCAATTTCTTCATATATTATGGGTCTGTTTAAGCTGTCGATCTCTTCTTGGTAGAGCTTTAGTGATTCCTAGGATTTCAGATATTCATCCATTTCTTCTAGGTTTTCAAACTTTGGTAGAGTATAGGATTTTGAAGTATTCCTGTATGATTGTCTGGATCTTTTCCTTGTCTGTTGTGATATTTCCCTTTTCATCATGGATTGTATTAATTTGGAGTTGTTCCTTCTTTCTTTTGGTTAACTGGGTTAGAGATCTGTCTATCTTGTTTATTCTCTCAAAGAACCAACTTTTGGATTCATTGATTTTTTTTTGTATTGTTTTCTTTGTTTCTATTTCATTGATTTCTGCTCTGATTTTTGTTTTTTCTTTCTGTCTGTTGCGTTTAGGTTCATCTGTTGTTGCCTCTCAAGTGCTTTTAGCTGCAGTGTTAGATCATTCACTTGTGCTCTTTCTGTTTTTCTAATGTAGGCACCCAGGGCTATAAACTCCTCTTAGGACTGCTTTTAAGGTATCCCATAGGTTTTATTGTTGTGTTGTACTGTCATTGTCATTCCAGTTCCAGGAATGCTTTTATTTCTTTCTTTATCTCTTCCTTGACCATTCATTATTCAAGAGTGTGTGTTTATCTCTCATGTGTTCTTGTAAGCAGTAGGGCTTATTCTGGTGTTGATGTTAGCTTTATTGCACCACATGGTCTGATAGAATGCATGAAATTATTTCAATCTTTTTGTATTTGGGAGGTTTCTTCTGTGTCCTAGTATTTGGTCGATTTTGGAGAATGTTCCGATGGGGTGTGCTAATAGTAAAGTGTATTCTCTGGTTTATTTAACGGTGTGAATATTCAGGTTAGAGGTCTAATGAGGTCCATTTGGTGTATCATATCATTCAGTTCAGATGTCTCTCTGTTTATTCTTTGTCCTTGTTTATCTGTCCAAAGGGCCGTAGGGTACTGAAGTCCCTAACTATGAGTGTACTGGGTTTACTTTGTGTGTGACTTGTGGTCCTGGAGAATTGTCTTTATAAAGTTTGGTTGCAGCACCAGAGTTTGCGGCATATGATATTCATACTGTGAAATCTTCTGGTGAATTGTTCCTTTGATAAAAATTAATGGCCTCTTTGTCTTCTTTGATTTCTTTTACTTTGAAGTCTATTTTGTCTGACATCTAAAATAGCAATACTGCTTTCTTTTTGGTACCATGTTGCTTGGAATATTTTTTTCCATCCTTTTCACTTTAAGGTGGTGCCTGTCCTTGAAGGTAAGATGTGTTTCTTGCAAGTCAGCAAATCGATGGGTTTCTGTTCTCCTAATCTAATCTCGCCCAGTCTTGGTCTTTTGATTGGGGAATTTAGCCATACTGTTTTTAAGGTCAGCCTTTCCCTCTTTATTTTATAATTAAAAAAATTTTTTTTTAATTAATTAATTTTTTATGTGTATGAATGTACCTGGTCTGCAATGTAGGTTTTTGCACCTGTTCCTCATTGCTAATTCCGCGGTAGGTCAGAAGAGGGCGTGTCGGATTCCCCTGGAACTGGGAGTTCTCCTGAAATTGGAGTCAAAGAAGGTTCTCAGCCGCTGCATTGGCTGCTGGGTATCGAACCCGGGTCCTCTGCAAGAGCAGTCGGAGCTCTTAACCACTAGGCTATCTCTCCAGCCCAGCCTTTTCCCTCTTTAATGATGTCTTCTCTAACACACAAGGGTCATAAACGTCAGGATGTCATTTCCAGGCCCTTTGTTCTGTTCCGTTAGTTTGAGCCAATGCCACACTCTTTTATTCTAAACTATATTTTACTGATTGTTCCTTTTGTGAAGAGCTTATTTGATTATGTTTTCTAATTTGCTACTGCTCAGATGCATTTCTTTTTCGAAGTTAATCTTATATTTGGGAACATTATCACACTCTCTAATTAGTTTTATTGTGGGGATGATATATATTTTTAGCAAGTAGTAATTTGTTGGCATGCCTTCTCATATTTAATGTTTTATTTTTGTCATGTTGCTGCATTGATTAAAATACCCAATTTAGTTTCAAATATGACAATCTCTGTCTGGAGACATAAGACTGCTTCTAAAGTTTTATCATTAAGTATGAGGTTCCCTTTGTTTTTAAGAGAGCAAATTAAGAAACTTACTTACTTTACTTTGCTATGAGTTTCTTAAAATGTGGATGGCTGTTGAATTCTATTCAGTAACTTTTCTACATCAATTGATGCATGGTTTACTTTTCTTTCTTTTCTTTTCTTTCTTTCTCTTTTCTTTTCTTTTCTTTCTGACAGGGTCTCCCTTTAGTCCCAGTTGGCCTGGAGCTCACTATGTAGACCAGGCTGGCCTTGAACTCACAGAGATTTGCCTGCCTCTGCCTCCTGAGAGCTGGGATTAATGGTGGGTGTGCTACCACTCGCTGGCTTTTACCTTTTAATGTTACTATGTTTCTTCCTGATATTAAGCCATATTTACTGGCCTGGGATAAACCTTGTGTAGATAAAAATAATATTTTTTTTATGTGGAATTTGGTTTGCTTTCTTTTCTTTAAAGGTTTCAAAAATGTATATGTATGTGTGTGGGTATGTGCATATGAGTGCAGATAGCCACAGAGGCCGGAGGTGTTAGGTCCCCTGCAGCTGGAGTTATAAGCGGTTGTGAGCCATTAGATATAAGTGCTGGGAACTTGAACTTGGGCCCTCTGCAAAAGCAGTACTTGCCTTTAAGCACTGAGCTGTCTCCCAGCCCCTGATTTACTATTTTTTTTTTTTTTTTAGTCCCGAGCTGTCCTGGAACTCACCCTGTAGACCAGGCTGGCCTTGAACCCAACAGAGATCTGCCTGCCTCTGCCTCCCAAAGTGCTAGGATTAAAGGCGTCCACCACCATGCCTGGTGTGGTTTACTATTCTTAATGTAAAATGTTGGCATGCATATTTGTAAGTGAAATTGGGTCTATGCTATTTTTCTTTTTTTCATATTGGTCTTTGGGTATTATTGGGATCAAAGTTATAAAAATTAGTGGTAGATTTCCTTCTTTTTAAGTTGTTTGGAACAAGCTCTATAAGAAGAGCTGCTCCTTAAAATCCCTGGTAAGATTCTCCTATAAACCTTTTTTGGGGTTACTACCATTTAGATCTCTTCAATAGTATTTATTCAGTTTTTTTTTTTTTCCAATTTCTTCTTAGGCCAATTTTGGCAATTGATGTTTTCTGGAAATGTTTACACTTCTGATTTTTGAAATTTTTTCTGGTTCTTTTTGAGACAGGGTCTCCCTGTAGCCCCAGTTGTCCTGGGTAACTCCACTCATGTAGACCAGGCTGGCCTTGAACTCACAAAAGATCCGCCTGCCTCTGCCTCCCAAGTGCTAGGATTAAAGGTGTGCACCACCACACCTGGCCAACCAGGTTATATTTTATATCTACTTGGGAATTTGTTTTGAAGTCGTTACTGTGTGCTGGACATTTTGTTAGATTATTCGTTGATCACAAGATCCTAGTCAGTATTGTATCTCTGAGATACAATACTGACTAGGACTCACCCACAAAGAGGACATAGTAGCTAAGGTATAATATGAGCATTAAAAAAAAGTCAAAGCTGGCCAAGGTCGCATGGTGGTACATGCCTTTAATCCACAGCACTTGGGAGGCAGAGGCAGAGGCCAGCAGGCAGATGGAACTCTTGTGAGTGCCAAAGGCTACCTGGGTCTATATAGTGAGTTCTAGGCCAGCTTGGGCTATATACAGAAAACTCCCGTCTCAAAAAAAAAAAAAGGCAGCCAGTGATACGCCTAATTCTATATTCACTAAGAATCACTCAGTGTCCCAGATGCAGCATGGAAATAATCCAATATACGACATGTGACCATGAGGATTGAAGAGCCATCCCTGTATCACAGTGTATTACACTGACTGTATCAGTATAGACCAGGGAGCCTCTGATTCTTGTGAATGAAGAGAAGTTCAGGATGGACCCGAACCAGCAAAAGAAAAGCTCTCATGATTGTCCCTGAAGCAGCTAGTCTCTCACAATTGTCCCTGAAGCAGCTAGTCTCTCATGATGGCCCCTGAAACAGCTAGTCTCGCCATTAGAAGATAAATTCATCATGGTGGGGCTGGAGCGATGGCCTAACTTGCAGAGGACCCGGGTTCGTATCCCCAGCACCCACATGGCGGGCCTGAGAGACTGTCTGTAACTACAATTCCAGGAGAACTCCAGTTCCAGGGGAATCCGACACCCTCTTCTGACCTCCGCGGCACTGCACGACACGGGTGCACACACTTTGCATGCAGACAGTACATTCATTACACATTTAACAGAAATAAATAAATAATTAAAAAAAAAAAAAAAAAAGAAAAGAAATCATCATCATGGTACGTGAGGCTTCCTGGCTGCTTGTCAGAGGGCTAGCAGCCTGACATACATTACTTGGATGATCTGTATTTCAGTCCTGCAGGAAGGCTGTTACTTCTGGATGCCTAGGATCAATAAGGCTTTGGTTGCCCTTGGATTTACAGACATTGAAATCACAGAAATTATAGACATTGAAATCACTAGTCTTACTCTCTCTGACACTTTTGACCTCTCCCCAGATCATATGACATGCATGTTTTCACCTTGGTTTCAACCTACCAAATGTTTATGAGGGTCTACGTTGTCAGGCCTTAAACCAAGTCCTGGGTTGACAAAATGTTTCTTACTTTTAAGAGCTTGTGTTTAGTAGGCCAAACACAGCACACACACACACACACACACACACAACACACACACTGAAAAATTAATGGTGCAGGATTTGATAGGACACAGAGGAGAGAGGAATTAAGTCCACCCCCATTGGAGGGTTATCCAAGAAGGGCTCAGTAGAGAATGTGACTGGAGNTTTTCAAACTTGGTAGAATATAGGTTCTTGTAATATTCCCATATAATTTTCTTGATCTTTTCCTTGTCCGTTGTGATATTTCCCTTTTCATCACAGATTGTATTGATTTGGAGTTGTTCCTTCTTTCTTTTTGTTAACTGGGCTAGAGGTCTGTCTATCTTGTTTATTCTTTCAAAGAACCAACTTTTGGCTTCATTGATTTTTTGTATTGTTTTCTTTGTTTCTATTTCATTGATTTCTGCTCTGATTTTTGTTATTTCTTCCTGTCTGTTGCGTTTAGGGTTCATCTGTTGTTGCCTCTCAAGTGCTTTTAGCTGTAGTGTTAGATCATTCACTTGTGCTCTTTCTGTTTTTCTAATGTAGGCACCCAGGGCTATAAACTTCCCTCTTAGGACTGCTTTTAAGGTATCCCATAGGTTTTGTTGTGTTGTACTGTCATTGTCATTCAGTTCCAGGAATGCTTTTATTTCTTTCTTTATCTCTTCCTTGACCCATTCATTATTCAAGAGTGTGTTGTTTAGTCTCCATGTGTTCTTATAAGCAGTAGGGCTTATTCTGGTGTTGATGTTGAGCTTTATTGCACCATGGTCTGATAGAATGCATGAAATTATTTCAATCTTTTTGTATTTGTGGAGGTTTCTTCTGTGTCCTAGTATGTGGTCGATTTTGGAGAATGTTCCGTGGGGTGTGAGTAGAAAGTGTATTCTCTGGTATTACGGTGGAATATTCAGGGTAGAGGTCTATGAGGTCCATTTGGTGTATCATATCATTCAGTTCAGATGTCTCTCTGTTTATTCTTTGTCCTGTTGACCTGTCCAAAGGGCCCAGTAGGGTACTGAAGTCCCCTACTATGAGTGTACTGGGGTTAGTGTGTGACTTGTGGTCCTGGAGAATTGTCTTTATAAAGTTTGGTGCACCAGAGTTTGCGGCATATATATTCATAGCTGTGAAATCTTCTTGGTGAATTGTTCCTTTGATAAAAATGTAATGGCCTTCTTTGTCTCTTCTGATTTCTTTTACTTTGAAGTCTATTTTGTCTGACATTAAAATAGCAATACCTGCTTTCTTTTTGGTACCATTTGCTTGGAATATTTTTTTCCATCCTTTCACTTTAAGGTGGTGCCTGTCCTTGAAGGTAAGATGTGTTTCTTGCAGTCAGCAAATCGATGGGTTCTGTTTCCTAATCTAATCTCCCAGTCTGTGTCTTTTGATTGGGGAATTTAGCCATACTGTTTTTAAGGTCAGCCTTTCCCTCTTTATTTTTATAATTTAAAAAAATTTTTTTAATTAATTAATTTTTTATGTGTATGAATGTACTGTCTGCATGTAGGTTTGTGCACCTGTCTCATGCAATTCCGCGGAGGTCAGAAGAGGGTGTCGGATTCCCCTGGAACTGGAGTTCTCCTGAAATTGGAGTCAAAGAAGGTTCTCAGCCGCCATGTGGCTGCTGGGGATCGAACCCGGGTCCTCTGCAAGAGCAGTCGGAGCTCTTAACCACTAGGCTATCTCTCCAGCCCAGCCTTTCCCTCTTTAATGATGTCTTCTCTAACACACAAGGGTCATAAACGTCAGGATGTCATTTCCAGGCCCTTTGTTCTGTTCCGTTAGTTTGAGCCAATGCCACACTCTTTTATTCTAAACTATATTTTACTGATTGTTCCTTTTGTGAAGAGCTTATTTGATTATGTTTTCTAATTTGCTACTGCTCAGATGCATTTCTTTTTCGAAGTTAATCTTATATTTGGGAACATTATCACACTCTCTAATTAGTTTTATTGTGGGGATGATATATATTTTTAGCAAGTAGTAATTTGTTGGCATGCCTTCTCATATTTATATGTTTTATTTTTGTCATGTTGCTGCATTGATTAAAATACCCAATTTAGTTTCAAATATGACAATCTCTGTCTGGAGACATAAGACTGCTTCTAAAGTTTTATCATTAAGTATGAGGTTCCCTTTGTTTTTAAGAGAGCAAATTAAGAAACTTACTCTTACTTTGCTATGAGTTTCTTAAAATGTGGATGGCTGTTGAATTCTATTCAGTAACTTTTCTACATCAATTGATGCATGGTTTACTTTCTTTCTTTCTTTTCTTTTCTTTTCTCTTTTCTTTTCTTTTCTTTCTGACAGGGTCTCCCTTTAGTCCCAGTTGGCCTGGAGCTCACTATGTAGACCAGGCTGGCCTTGAACTCACAGAGATTTGCCTGCCTCTGCCTCCTGAGAGCTGGGATTAATGGTGTGTGCTACCACATCTGGCTTTACCTTTTAATGTTACTATGTTTCTTCCTGATATTAAGCCATATTTACTGGCCTGGGATAAACCTTGTGTAGATAAAAATAATATTTTATTATGTGGAATTTGGTTGCTATTCTTTTCTTTAAAGGTTTCAAAAATGTATATGTATGTGTGTGGGTATGTGCAATGAGTGCAGATAGCCACAGAGGCCGGAGGTGTTAGGTCCCCTGCAGCTGGAGTTATAAGCGGTTGTGAGCCATTAGATATAAGTGCTGGGAACTTGAACTTGGGCCCTCTGCAAAAGCAGTACTTGCCTTTAAGCACTGAGCTGTCTCCCAGCCCCTGATTTACTATTTTTTTTTTTCAGGGTTTCCCTGTAGTCCCAGCTGTCCTGGAACTCACCCTGTAGACCAGGCTGGCCTTGAACCCACAGAGATCTGCCTGCCTCTGCCTCCCAAGTGCTAGGATTAAAGGCGTCCACCACCATGCCTGGTGTGGTTTACTATTCTTAATGTAAAATGTTGGCATGCATATTTGTAAGTGAAATTGGTCTACTATTTTTCTTTTTTTCATATTGGTCTTGGGTATTATTGGGATCAAAGTTATAAAATTAGATGGATAGATTTCCTTCTTTTTAAGTTGTTTGGAACAAGCTCTATAAGAAGAGCTGCTCCTTAAATCCCTGGTAAGATTCTCCTATAAACCTTTTTGGGGTTACTACCATTTAGATCTCTTCAATAGTAATTTATTCAGTTTTTTTTTTTTTCAATTTCTTCTTAGGCCAATTTTGGCAATTGATGTTTTCTGGAAATGTTTACACTTCTGATTTTGAAATTTTTTTCTGGTCTTTTTGAGACAGGGTCTCCCTGTAGCCCCAGTTGTCCTGGAACTCACTCTGTAGACCAGGCTGGCCTTGAACTCACAAAGATCCGCCTGCCTCTGCCTCCCAAGTGCTAGGATTAAAGGTGTGCACCACCACACCTGGCCAACCAGGTTATATTTTATATCTACTTGGGAATTTGTTTTGAAGTCTTACTGTGTGCTGGACATTTTGTTAGATTATTCGTTGATCACAAGATCCTAGTCAGTATTGTATCTCTGAGATACAATACTGACTAGGACTCACCCACAAAAGAGGACATAGTAGCTAAGGTATACATATGAGCATTAAAAAAAAGTCAAGCTGGCCAGGCATGGTGGTACATGCCTTTAATCCCAGCACTTGGGAGGCAGAGGCAGAGGCAGAGGCAGATGGAACTCTGTGAGTGCAAGGCCAGCCTGGTCTATATAGTGAGTTCTAGGCCAGCTTGGGCTATACAGAAAACTCCCGTCTCAAAAAAAAAAAAAGGCAAGCCAGTGATACGCCTAATTCTATATTCACTAAGAATCACTCAGTGTCCCAGATGCAGCATGGAAATAATCCAATATACGACATGTGACCATGAGGATTGAAGAGCCATCCCTGTATCACAGTGTATTACACTGACTGTATCAGTATAGACCAGGGAGCCTCTGATTCTTGTGAATGAAGAGAAGTTCAGGATGGACCCGAACCAGCAAAAGAAAAGCTCTCATGATTGTCCCTGAAGCAGCTAGTCTCTCACAATTGTCCCTGAAGCAGCTAGTCTCTCATGATGGCCCCTGAAACAGCTAGTCTCGCCATTAGAAATCATCATCATGGGGGGCTGGAGAGATGGCCTAACTTGCAGAGGACCCGGGTTCGATCCCCAGCACCCACATGGCGGCCGAGAACTGTCTGAAACTCCAATTCCAGGAGAACTCCAGTTCCAGGGGAATCCGACACCCTCTTCTGACCTCCGCGGCACTGCACGACACGGGTGCACACACTTGCATGCAGACAGTACATTCATACACATTACAGAAATAAATAAATAATTAAAAAAAAAAAAAAAAAGAAAGAAATCATCATCATGGTACGTGAGGCTTCCTGGCTGCTTGTCAGAGGGCTAGCAGCCTGACATACATTACTTGGATGATCTGTATTTCAGTCCTGCAGGAAGGCTGTTACTTCTGGATGCCTAGGATCAATAAGGCTTTGGTTGCCCTTGGATTTACAGACATTGAAATCACAGAAATTATAGACATTGAAATCACTAGTCTTTCTCTCTCTGACACTCCTCTCCCCAGATCATATGACATGCATGTTTTCACCTTGGTTTCAACCTACCAAATGTTTATGAGGGTCTACGTTGTCAGGCCTTAAACCAAGTCCTGGGTTGACAAAATGTTTCTTACTTTTAAGAGCTTGTGTTTAGTAGGCCAAAACACACACACACACACACACACACACACACACACACACACACTGAAAAATTAATGGTGCAGGATTTGATAGGACACAGAGGAGAGAGGAATTAAGTCCACCCCCATTGGAGGGTTATCCAAGAAGGGCTCAGTAGAGAATGTGACTGGAAGCCTGTGGCTTGAAAGATATGAGTGGACACTAAGTGGGAAAGAAGTCAGTTTGAGTGAAAGTACTGGAGGAGAGGTTGTGGGCAGTTCTGTGTAGACAGAGCATACACGTTTCATTGCATGAGGATGGGACAGCGAGGAGGACTCGGGCAGGCCTGGGCAAGAAGAGAAGGATCAGAATCGGGTTGGGATTTTAGAAAAGGTGACTTTGACAGCAGCGGGAAGGATGGATTGGAGGGATAAGTCTGGGAGCACCATGGTCAAGGACAGAGCTGTAGCTGGGAGATGATAAGACCTTCAGCAAGGGACAGATGCAGATTCGTGCTGATGGTGGAGGATAAAATGCCAGTGACTAGAGGCTGGAGAGCTGGCTCAGCCATTAAGAGCATTGGCTGCACTTGCAGAGGATCTGGGTTCAGTTCCCAGCACCCACGTGGCAGCTAACAACCGTCCATAACTCCAGATCCAGGGGATCTGACAACCTCTTCTGACCTCTGTGGGCATTCCACAATATAGGTGCGCTTACATACATGCAGGCAATACACTCATATACATAAAATAAAGATAATAAATTAAATTTAAAATACCAGTGACTGATAGAAAGAAGGCAGAAAGGGGAGGTTAGAGTGCAGGACATTTCCCATGTTGCCTGCTCTGTGTGCCTGGACAGCCCAGTTTGGATAAGCTGTCAGCTGTGTCTTTGGAAGGTCTATAAGGAGGCTCCCAGTAAAAAATGAAAACAGAAACACTGCAGGTACAGTCACTTTATAGAGCTCCATTGTTTATCCTATGACTCAGCAGCTCCCTACCTGAGAACATACCTAAAAGATGTATGCCAGACATGTGTGAAGAATGCTCATAGCAGCATCATTGATGAGAACCAGACAATGAAAACAGTACACGTGTCTACTAATAATGGGATACACAAAGTTCTGTAGACTATCACAGAAGGTGTACTAGCCAAGATAACGCTTCCCTCAGAGATGTCCACATTCTGTTCCTGGAACCTATGGATGATATGGCAAAAGGGACTTTGCAGATGTCATTAGTTTGAGGATCTTGAGCTGGGAGAATAGCCTAGATTACCCCATGGGCCAAGTGTAACCACACGAGTAAAATAGGAAGGCAGATGTCAATGTTAGAGTGATGCAGAGTGATTAAGCCTTGGGTGACTGGTTTTATTTATTTATTTATTTATTTATTTATTTTTATTTATTTATCTTTTTGCAGGGTCTCTTTTTAGTCCCAACTGGCCTGGAGCTCGCTATGTAGACAGGCTGGCCTTGAACTCAGAGATCCACCTGCCTCTGCCTCCCAAGAGCTGAGATTAAAGTCATGTGCCACCACACCTGGCTGGCTGTTTTTAATTTTAAAGATGGAAGATGGTCTGTTTGCCAAAACACTGAGCAGCCTCCAAGAAGATGGAAAAAGCAGAAAATATGTTCTGTACAAAAGTTCCTGAGACTTGTTTTAGACTTGTGAACAACAGAACTTAGAAATAATGTTTGTGTAGGGTTTCCCCTTCCTTCCTTCCTTTTTTCTTCCCTCCCTCCTTCCCTCCCTCCATTATATGTGGTACTAAGGATAGAATTTAGGACCACATGCGTACCAGGCAAATGCTCTACCACTGAAGTACATTCTTTTTTTTTTAATTTTTTTTTATTATATTAATGTGTATGAATGTATTGTCTGCATGCAGGTCTGTGCACCCGTGTCGTGCAATGCCGCGGAAGTCAGAAGAGGGTCTCGGATTCCCCTGGAACTGGAGTTCTCCTGGAATTGGAATTACAGACGGTTCTTGGCCGCCATGTGGGTGCTGGGGATCGAACCCGGGTCCTCTGCAAGAGCAGTCGGCACTCTTAACCGCTAGGCCATCTGCAG
The DNA here is from genome assembly GCA_009823505.1 of Rhizomys pruinosus. Classification (NCBI taxonomy): domain Eukaryota; kingdom Metazoa; phylum Chordata; class Mammalia; order Rodentia; family Spalacidae; genus Rhizomys; species Rhizomys pruinosus. The sequence continues at coordinate 857,232 of VZQC01015208.1, read as the reverse complement.
CCCCTGAAGTACATTTTTAACCCTGTTTTTAGTTTTTATTTTGAAACCAGGTGTCACCAAGTTGCCCAGGTTGGCCTTGATCTCACTCTAGAGGTCAAGAAGGCCTTGAACTTGTGCTCTTCCTTCCTGCTTAAGCATGCTGAGTAGCTGGGATTATAGATCCATACCACCAGTCCCAGTTTTGTATTGTTTTCAGCCATTCCATTCGAACAGTTTGTTATGGTTGCTTTAAGAGACTGATACACAGGGCTTCTCTGTCTCAACATCTGGGCAGTTTAGACTGGATGATTCCTTGTCATGAAGGGCTGTCTTGTGCATTGTGGGGTATTTGGCAGCATCCCTGGCCTCTGCCCACATAATACCAATGGCATTTCCTGCCCCTCCCTGCCCCAAGTTATAGCAACAAAAATATTTCCATAAAACACCCTGTGGGGGCACAAACTTATTCCCAATTGAGAACCCCTGTTACATTGGCATGAACCAAATTACTGTGATGCACAACATAGATCACAAGTGTAACAATGAAAGAAAGCGAATATAAGCGTGGCCGCTGAATGGTACCATTTATATGAAGTTTAGAAACAAGCAGGAATGACTGACAGTGGAGATAATCAGATGGTGGTCATCTCCCTGAGTAGGGAGCTAAGGAGTCCGAGGAACCTTCTTAGGTGTTAGAAATCTTCTGTATCTCAATATGAGTGGTGGTGACGTTAGTCTATACAAGACAATGGTTAGGACGTATGGACTTATATTCCAGGTATATTATACAAAAATAAAATCAAGGCACTGGAGAAGATGGCTCAGCAGTTAAGAGCACTGATTACTCTTGTAGAGGACCCAGGTTTGGTTACCAGCACCCACATGGAAGCTCACAACAGTCCCTAACTCCAGTTCCAGGGAATCTTATGCCTTCTTCTGGCCTCCATGAGCATTGCACTCTTTTTTTTCTTTTTCTCAGTATTGAGAACTCTTTCTTTCTTTTTTTTTTTTTAAATTAAATGCCATTGTATTATTGTATTATATATTTTAACAATATGTAGTAATCATGCAAAATAATAGGTTCCATTCAATGTATAATACAGATATCTATAATAACATAGATTACAATCTATTATATATCCCAAAATAACAAAAAGGTTTTGAATCTTACCAGCAGATAAAAATTGTACATACTTGATGAAATGAATGTGATAATTTCCCTGTTTGATCATTAGATATTATATAACTATCAGAGTATAGCATTGTATGCCAGAAACATGTACAATGACTATGTCAATTATAATTAAATATAGAATTTCACATCTAGATCACAGGTTATATCGTAAAGGTCATAAATAGGGCAATATGGATTTTTATTTATTTTTTTAAGGGATTCACAATATAAGAGCACAGTTGTTTTCAGATCACATTGACGTTGCTCAGTTTGCCATACAATTAGGTAATTCGTGCTGGTATCCACAGATGAGGGATACCATTCATCGTTTGTTTTCCTGGGACTGTGTTACTTCACTTAACATGATATCTTCTAGCTCCAGCCATTTACCTGCAAAGCTCATGATGTCATCTTTCTTTACTGCTGCATAGAACTCCATTGTGTGGATGTACCACATTTTCTGTATCCACTTGTCGGTTGAGGGGCACTTGGGTTGGTTCCAGCTCCTTGCTATTGTGAAGAGAGCTGAAATAAACATGGCCGTGCATGTATCTCTGCGGTGGGGTGAGTCTTGAGGGTACATGCCTAGGAGTGGTATGGCTGGGTCGGGTGGCAAGTTCATTCCAAGTCTTCCAAGGGTTCTCCACACTGCTTTCCATAGTGGCTGTATGAGTGTACATTCCCACCAGCAGTGGATGAGTGTTCCCTTTTCCCCACAACCTCTCCAGCACTTGGTATCATTTGTTTTCTTGATCCTAGCCAGACTTATTGGAGTAAGATGCAAGTTTTGACTTGCATTTCCTTAATTATTAGCGATGTTGAACACTTCTTAAGATGTTTCTCAGCCATCTCTAATTCCTCCACTTGTGAAGTCTCTGTTCAGCTCTTTGCTCCATCTATTGAGTGGGTCATTTGTTTTCTTTCTTCTTTGTTTTTTGAGTAGTTTATATATTCTGGAAATCGTGCTTTGTCAGATGTATCTGCGGTGAAGGTTTCCTCGCACTCTGTGGGTTTTCTCTTCACTTCCTTGATTGTTTCTTTTTTCTTTTCTTTTTTTAAAATTTTATTTCTTTTTTATGTGTATGAATGTACTGTCTGCACGTAGGTTTGTGCACCCGTGTTGTGCAATGCCACGGAGGTCAGAAGAGGGTGTCAGATTCCCCTGGAACTGGAGTCAAAGACGTTTTTCAGCCGCCATGTGGGTGGGTGCTGGGAATCGCACCGGGGTCCTCTGCAAGAGCAGTTGGGGATCTCAACCGCTAGGCCTTTTGATGTACAGAAGCTTTTGAGTTTAATGAGGTCCCATTTGTCAATTGTCAACCATAATTCTTGCGCAGCTGCTGTCTGATTTAGGAAGTCTTTTCCTACACTTATGTCTTGTAGTCTGCTGCCAACTTTTTCTTCTATCACCTTCAGAGTTTGGGGTTTCACATTGAGGTCTTTAATCCATCTGGAGTTGACTTTTGTACAGGGTGAGAGGTAGGGGTTTAATTTCATTCTTCTACAAGTGGTGATCCAGTTTTGCCAACACCACTTGCTGAAGATGCTGTCTTTTCTCCATTGTGTCTTCTTGGCCCCCTTGTCAAATGTGAGGTGGCTGAAATTGTATGTGGTCAAGTTTGGATCTTCAGTTTGCCATTGGTCAACTGGTCTATTTTTCTGCCAGTACCAAGCTGTTTTTGTGACTGTAGCCCTGTAGTATAGTTTGAAGTCTGGTATACAGATCCCCCCTATATTGTTCTTTTCACTCAGGGTTGTTTTGGCAATTTGGGGTCTTTTGTTTTTCCAAATGAAATTAAGAACTTGTTTTTTTTGGTCTTTTCGAGACAGAGTCTCCCTGTAGCCCCAGCTGTCCTGGAACTCACTCTGTAGACCAGGCTGAAGCCTATGCTTCAGGTGGTCTTGGGAAATCCCCCAGCATTGCACTCTTATGGTGTACTTACATACATGCAGGAAAAGCACTGATACGCATAAAAATAAAAATAATAAGTAACAATATCAAAATATAAAGTAATCAAATAAAGATATAATTTGATGCTTGGGAGAAATGGTGGAACAGAAGACAGATCTGAATACCATCAACCTCTTGGTGAGGATTGGCCCCATAGATGTTGGCATAGGTGAGGGCTGGAGAACAGAAGAAAAGGATGCTGAGATCAGAGCCCAGCAAGCACGTCCTCCCAGCATGGAGGAAGAAGGTAGCAAATGGTGGGCTGTTGGTGTCTAGGCTTGCCTCCCTGACCCAAGAGGAGCCCAAGGCCCACTGCTGTCTTGGCCTCCTAGCTTCCCTCATGTTAGCCTGGCACACTAGGAAACGTGTAGTAAGCCATCAGTCTCCTCACTTATTATAGATCAGTGTGTAATTATTTTCACATGATTGAAAGGCTTTTGCAGGATCAAGCCTAATGTAGCTTCTTTTGGTGGGAAATTGTGCCCAGAACTCCAGCCACAAAACCCGTAGGAGCTGGGGAAGCACCACCTTCTCTGATATGCTGTTTCCTGTGGTCACCGTGCATTTCCTACAGTGACCTCACGAAGTTGGCCCACATGGTGGTGACATTTCTTAGAGTGCATTTTGCCAAGCCTCCCTAAAGGCCCTTTCACAAATAAACCACAGCAATTAGGAGAAAGGTAGATCAGGGCAAAGGGCAGAATGTCAGAGCAGAGACACTGCTGAGTTTCAGCTTCATTTACTGAGTGCTTACTCTGTGCCCAATGCTTTAATCTGTTCGTGTGTGTGTGTGTGTGTGTGTGTGTGTGTGTGTTTTCGTGTTCATGTGTATGTAGAGGTCAGAGGATAACTGTGAATATCGTACCTCAGGGACCGTCCACCTTGTTTTTTTTGAGACGGGATGTCTCCCGCAATCTGGTGCTCCCTGGTTTGGTTAAACTGGCTAGCCACTGAACCCCAAGATTCTCCTGTCTCTGCATGTCCAGTGTTAGAATTCCAGGCTCATACCACCATGCTCAGCTTTTAATGTGGGTGCTGGAATTGAACTCAGATCCTCATGTTTATGCCACAAGCACTTTACCCCTGAGCTATCTTCCCTGCCTCTATTTAGGCTTTTAATGACTTTTTATGGTAAGCTCCTCTATGTTAGGGAGGTCTGTGGACTGAGATCTCATAGCCAGTGGCTACACAGGCTCAGGAATCTGGTCTCCTCAGTCCAGCTCCATCGTGCTCCCCATGGCTCCATGTTCCCTAGTTCAATACACTGTTCTTGACAGGGCCACTGCCAGCCTCAACCTCTGTGCTGCCTTTCTGGTCCCCACTCTTCTAAACCTATGCCAACCTCCCCCACCAACCTGATTTTTGTGTTGGAGTAAGGTGGGTCTCATCACTGTTCTCAACTCTCTGTGGAGCCCTTTAATTCCAGGGCAAGGCCCAGGCACTTTGGCCTGAAGTCCGAGCTTTCTAGGATCTATCTAGTCTTCCTGCTCCCCGCACACACCTGCTGCTTTCCCCTGGGGTTCTAGCCCTGCTTGTGTATTCAAACCACAGGAAAGGCAGCAGGTGCTCTGGGCAAGTCACTGCCTGAGCTCAGTTCCCATGAGCCGCACACTTGGTGCAGGATTTTGCTCCCAGTTTTCCCTTTCACTCTCCTCCCATCTTCTTTCTAAATCCTTCTTATCTTTCAGGGCTTTTAGTCTTTCATAAAAGAGGCTTATACTGTAAATGTAGGGAATTAGGCTGGATTGATTTGTCCTAATTCCATAATGATAATGCAGGGGGATTAATATTTTTATTCCAAGTTAAACACAGCATCTTAAGAGCATGAAAGACTGGGACTCTGCCCCTGAGGGCTTCTAGTGACAAGCACATGACCTTCCTGGCAGGGGACTGCTGTCGTGAGGGAACAAACATGAATTCACATATCTGAGTTCCAGGCAGGGCTCCCTGAAGGTGAAAATCAGGGACTGGATTACTGTGGCTGTGGCAGCCCTTAGTAAACAATAGGTCCCGCCTGTCCTCATCACTCTGTCCTGGAGTTGACTGCCACTTGGCTATTTGCTTTTCTGTTTGCACAATCGTGAATTTCTAGGAAAATAACCACTAAATGTTCCAACAAGATTTGCTGTGAGCATTGTACAGTCCACCCACCATCTGCGAGTCACTGTTTTATAATGTATCTGTGCAAGTACAAATTTAATGAAGGCAACAAGGCTCTTGCTATTTTGTATTCATGAGAACATTGCATGCATAAAACAAGAAATATAAAATTTGAGACCTAATGACAGCAATTAGAAATGAATGATTGTTAACAGGCTTAAATTTGCTCTAAAACAGAATTCAGAGCTGTTTCCGTGGTTAGTAAAGCATTATTATCTAATTTTCACTGAAGTCTGGTTTTTAATGATTTTCATTAGCATATATTAATTATGCATAATGTGTTTCATTATGACATTTTCACCCATGTGTATAATATCCTTTGATCACCTCTCCTACCATTACCTCTCTTGGCCCTCTTCCTCCACTGATCCCCTTCCTCTTCATACTAGTCAAAGTGCAGCTTTGTAATGTCCTAGGTGCCACTAGTCTGAGTGTGGGTTGATTGTGTAGAAAATTCCTCCTTGAGGGCTGGAGATATGGCTCAGTGATTAAGAGCATTGACTGCTCTTGCAGAGGACCCAAGTTTGATTCCCAGCACCCACATGGTGGCTAATGATTGTCCATAATTCCACTTCCAGGGATCCAGTGCCTTATTTTGACTTCCGTGGGCCCTGCATGACACAGGTGCACTTATGTACATCCAGGCAATACACTCATACACATAAAATAAAATAATAAATAAAAATTTTAAAAATATTTTTTAAATTTTATTTATTTTTGTATGTGTATGAATGTACTGTCTGCATGTAGGTTTGTGCACCTGGGTCGTGCAGTGCCACAGAGGTCAGAAGAGGGCATCGGATTCCCCTGGAACTGGAGTTAAAGATGGTTCTCAGCCGCCATGTGGATGCTGGGGATCGAACCCAGTTCCTCTGCAAGAGCAGTCGGCGCTCTTAACCACTAGGCCGTGTCTCTCCAGCCCATAAATAAATTTTTTAGCCTTTAAAAAAAGAAAAAGAAAATTTCTCCTTTAACTGTAATAGTGTCTCAGCTAAATATTCATCTGGGTTTCTCTGACAGTGTTAATCCCATGTCTTCTCAAGAGCCCAGGAATCCCAGGGAGTTTTCCCCAGAATTGCATAGCTCACATGATTCTGCAGGACTGTACAAGAAAGTCCTGTTTAGCCTTAGTTCCTTGTACACAGGGCCTGTTCTTGTCCAGGGGTCTCCTGCCTGCACAGAAGACATCTTGCTAGGGTTTGGAGGATGTCTCTAGTGTGTGTACATTCTGTTACCATTCTTCTCAGAGCTTCCTCATGCCCAGCTTCTGCTAGGTAGATTTCATGAACGCTACTGGGTTGAAGATGCAATTCAGATGCTGAGATTCCGCAGAGAGTGTGAGGATAGGGCAGATGAAGACTCATGGGTGCAGGGTGAGTGTGAGAGAGGCACAAGAAGAGGATGTGGATTAGGAACAGCGACAGGCATGCTGCTGCCCACAGCACTGTGCCTCATAGCCTGGGGATGTGGGCCCACAGCACTGCCAGGGCCTCTGAGGATGGCTTCACGGTGCCGTTTCTCAGTCACACTCCTTGCTGCGCCATGTGGTCCATCCTCATTTCTCCATGCTTTTGTTTTGTTTTGTTTTGTTTTTTGGTGTTTTTGAGAAGGTCTCCCTGTAGCCCCAGCTGGCCTGGAACTCGCTTTGTAGACCAGGCTGGCCTTGAACTCATAAAGATCTGCCTGCCTCTGCCTCCCGAGTGCTGGGATTAAAGGCATGCGCCGGGGCTGGAGCGATGGCCTAGCGGTTAAGAGCGCCGACCGCTCTTTCAGAGGACCCGGGTTCGATCCCCAGCACCCACATGGCGGCCGAGAGCCGTCTGAAACTCCAATTCCAGGAGAACTCCAGTTCCAGGGGAATCCGACGCCCTCTTCTGACCTCCGCGGCATTGCACGTCACGGGTGCACAGACTTGCATGCACACAATACATTCATACACGTACGGAAATAAAAAAAAAAAAAAAAGGCATGCGCCACCATGCCTGGTATAAGACAGTTCTTAACCACCATGTGGGTGCTGGGATTCAAACCTGGGTCCTTTGCAAGAGCAGTCAGTGCTCTTAACCACTGAGCCATCTCTCCAGCCCCATTTCTCTATTCTTGTAACACAGCCTTGCTGTGCAAAGGCCATTCCTTCCTGAGGGCAGGCAAAGACCCAGATCACTGGCAGAAATAAAAGCCAGGCAGTTCCTTCAGAGGTTAGGTCACCTTTTTAATAGGAGTCTGGTTAGCTTTTCATTCATTCCTTCAATCCCCATCTGAGCATCAGTCTGTTATACATCTGTTAAGCAGATGCTTGAGTTTCCCACTGTGCTCATGTGGTTTCCTGTCCAGACCCTTGCACTCTAGAAGGGGAGACAGCTATAATGTGAGCTCCTATGTAAAGTGGCTTACATCCTACAGAATGTCACATACTTTGAGCAGAGTGTTATCAGTCCTGATTTGAAGCATCAGGTAATGCTTCCAATGAGGGCAGCATCTAAGCTGCAACTCAAGTGATCAGTGTTAACAGACAAAATGACTACCCCAGCAGAAGGTGGCACATTTCAGGCAGAAGGACACTGGGCCATAGAGAGCTCAGTGTGCATAGGGGGGTACAACAGACCTTCAGATGCAACTAGTGTTACAAGAGAAAGGAGTGATGTGGCTGAGAGTAGTTTGGGAAAAGAGCTTCAGTCTAGACTAGGAGCTAGCTAACTTTCTTTTTTAAAAAAAGTGTTTTAATGTATTATTTTCATTTTATGTGTATGAGTGTATTGCCTTCATGTATGTAAATGCACTCATGTCGTGTAGTGCCTGTGGAGGTCAGAAGAAGGTGTCAGATTCCCTGGAGCTAGAGTTACAGATGGTTGTTAGCTGCCATATGGGGTGCTGGGAACTGAACCCATGTCCTCTGTTCTGTAGGAGCAGCCAATGATCTTAATCACTGAGCCATCTTCCTAGCCGCCTGGCTAATTTTCTATAAAGGGAAAGATATAAATATTCTAGACTTTGCAAGCCAAGATGCCAAATTAGTCGTATCATATAGGTATTCATAACAAGAGAGAAGTCATGGAGAGATAGCTCCATAGTCAAGTGTGTTTGCTGCTCTTTCAGAAGACCAGAGTTCAGTTCCTTAACACCGAGGTGGTTGGCTCACAGTTGCCTATAACTCCACTAGTTTTGATGCTCTCTTCTGGCCTCCAAGAGCATCCCCACACAGCTACAGATGCACATATACATAAGTAAAAATTGAATAGATTTTTTTTTTTTTTGTCTTTTAGAGACAGGGTCTCCCTGTAGCTCCAGCTGTCCTGGAACTCACTCTATAGACCAGGCTGGCCTTGAACTCACAAAGATCCACCTGTCTCTGGCTCCCAAGTGCTAGGATTAAAGGTGTGTGCCACCATGCCCAGCTGAATAGATTTTTTTAATAGATAAAATTAATCCCCCCAAATGTTATTGCCAAAATTCAAAATATAATAATAATGGTTGAATATAATCTTAAGTAATACAGGTCTATTAATGAGAAAAACAGATTTTTAGAGGAATAACACTGGCTGAATTGAGTTTCAAAAGTAGTATTCTCAGCAGGTGTGGTTGGTACATGCCTTTAATCCCAGCAGGTGCGAGTTCAAGGTCAACCTGGTATACATAGTGAGTTTCAGGCCAGCCAAGGGCTACATAGTGATACCGTGTCTCAAAAAAAAGTACTGTTCTCCTTCATTAAATTGATAGCAAATATTGATCTACAAAACCATTCCTAGGGCTAGAGGTATAGCTCAGTAGTAAGAGTACACACCTAGCTTGTGGGAGCCCCGAGTTCCATTCCCAGAACCACGAAGCAAATAAGAAAACCATTCTAGCTCATAAAATCATTCTAGCTAAATAAAACCTGAATTTATCTCATGGGCCACAGTTTAGCAATTTCTGAACTGCATCATTGAGTATATTGGTTCCTGTGCTCAACTTGTGTGTTTAATTAGCAGATCCTTCCCCAAGTGGAGCACCTGAGAATGCTTGAGTTGACTGTGCCTTATGAAGTGCATCACTCATTCCTCCCAAGCAGCACAGTCCCTGTCTTGTTTCCTTATAGCTAAAAAGCAGCAGAGGCTGATGTACATGTAAGAGTCTCATTGTCTTCCCATTTAACAGTAACCACACCACCTCTCATGGTGACCAAGGTAGCAAGGTACAGGCCTCACCATTGTGAAATACTAATCTCCGCTGCTTGGTCATTTTGTGTGGATTTCTCCTGGAAATTGGAACAAGTTTTTAAATTAAATAAAGAAGGAATATGTGGTATTAAGATATGTACAGGAAAGTGACCCTCTGCCTACAATTAGCACCCAGAAGAGATCCACCATCAGAAGGCTGGGAGTCTTCTTCACAAAGGCTCTTTGACGGCTAACCTAAGGTATTCTGGGAATTAGAGAGGCTCCCTGATCCTAATCTGACTAAGAATGTAGCTCAGTGATAGAGTACTTGTCTACATACACAAGGTACTAGGTCCGATTTCCAGTATTTTTATTTTAATTTCTGGGGCTGAAGAGAGGGCTCAGCAGTTAAGAGCATGAGCCGCTCTTGTAGGGGACCCAGGTTCAGTTCCCAGCACCCACGTGGTGGGTGACAGCCATCTCTAACTTGAGTTCCAGGAGATCCAACCCACTCTTGTGGCCTCTGCAGGCCTTGCATGCACTGGTGTACTTACATACATACACACTCTATGAGTTCAAGGCCATCCTGGTCTAAAATAGGGAGTTCCAGGCCAGCTGAGACTAAAAAAGGGAGACCTTGGGGCTGGAGAGATAGCCTAGCGGTTAAGAGCGCCGACCGCTCTTACAGAGGACGCCGGTTCGATCCCCAGCACCCACATGGCGGCTAAGAACCGTCTGAAACTCCAATTCCAGGAGAACTCCAGTTCCAGGGGAATCCGATACCCTCTTCTGACCTCCGCGGCGTTGCACGACACGGGTTGCACAATTGCATGCAAGACAGTAACATCAAAACACAATACAGAAATAAATAAATTATCAAAAAAATAACAAAAAATTTAAAAAAAAAAAAAAAAAAAAAAGAAAAAAAAAAGGGAGACCTTGTCTCAAAAAGACGAACAAACAAACAAAAAAAAACAATGGACTAATTTCTTTGGCAGAGGATATTTCAAGACAGCCTAACGTAGAAATGGTGGTGTGGCTATTAATGGTGAATATTATACAGATCTACAGTGAAAAAGAGCAAATGGGGCAGAAGGAAATGCAGAATGTACAGTTTGGAATGGAAAAGTGCAAGAGGGAGATTAATGTTGGAGCCTAAACTTGTGAAGGAGAGGCTCCCTTTGATAAGGAGATTAAAGTGATTAAGGTGATAAAGGAGAGGCCTAGAGATTTACAAGTAAAAAATGGAAAGAGTGAGATTAAAGTGTTTAAGGAGAGGTCTAGAGATTTACAAGTAAACAATAGAAACAGTACCTTCAGGGCCAAACCACACCCAGCTAAGCCTCCAGCTTTTGAAAGGAAAATAGTGAAAGGGTTTTCTGCTCCAGCAAGTCCAGGGCAGAGAAAAGTCGCAAATGTGGTTGAAGTAGGCCAGAGTGCATCCTGAACTTGCAGCCCAAATCGGCAGTTTCATTCACGTGGTGCTGGCTTTAGAGGCATGAAGGATGTGTGTGTGTGTGTGTGTGTGTGTGTGTGTGCGCGCGCGCGTGCGTGCGTGCGTGCGTGTGTGTGTGTGTGTGTGTGTGTGTGTGTTGCGAGGGGATGAATAGAAGCATCAGTGCTGGGTAATTCAGTGGTCCCTGCAGTCTGCCATCTGCTCTGAGCACTGAAGGCTAGAGTGGAGGTATCCATGGGAACCACTGTGGAAGTTGCCAAGAGGACACTGTGGTAGCCAGCCAGATGGCAAAGAGGAACTGAAAGTGACCGACTTATGTGTGCTTAATGAAGTGAGAAGTGGTCAGCTGTGAGGCCAGGGGTCTGTGCACAGATAAGCCAGGACTAGGGAACCACGAAGAAACATCCAGTCAGGTCAAGGGACTTGCACAGCTGTGCCCAGGACACTCAGCCAGAAATCCCAGCAGGCATTTCTGTCCCTCTTTCTCTTCCCTTTTCCTTTAATAGGAAATTTAGTGCATACAGCACAGAGAAGCTAATGAAGAAAACATTTACTTTTTTTAAAGAAAATGTATAATCATCTCATATACCACCACTCATCAGCAGATGTTTAATTGGTTTTTGTTTAACTTTTTGTGAGGTTGAAATCATGCATTTCTAATCCTGTGTTCTTTCTAAAAATTGAATTTGGTGTGAGAAGAAAGCGTGGGATCTGAGCAGGATGGCATCTCTATTTGTGTCTCAGATCAACTCAGTTAATGGCTGAGACCAAAAGTCAAACTGATCCAAAACGGACATTCCTAAGTGAATACTGCTGCTTGTCTTAGCTGGTGACACTGAGTTTTGTCATTTCCCAGTGTTTGAATTGGATTTATGCAATTAAGCTGTTTCTTGTGGATTTAAGCAGCTTCGAGAAAACCTTGTGAATAAAGAGAAAAATAGAGTTGGCCAGAGAGTAAGGAGTAGGGGATGTTTTGGTGCCTCTGAAAAGAACTGTGCATGCAAACAGCTCTCACCTCAAAGGGAACGCATAAAAAAGTTGGTTTATTCTGGAGCCAATTAGGAGTAACCATGACCCAAGAACATGGACTCAGGTTGCTACAAATAATGTGTTCCTCTGTAGGAAGGGTTACATGAGCTTTTGTTAGTGATAAAACAGAAAGTTGTAAGCCAAGTACATGGGTGGTAGCCACGGGTGGGAGGGTTGCAGTGAAGTGGGGAAGATTTTGTTAGAGTTTCAGATGTTGCCTGAGCCCAAACATCACATTTGTGCATGTGAAGGCCAAATGTATTTCACACCCCACAGTGCTAGGTAGGCTCATTCCCAAACTCTGATAAAGTTCAGCAGACAGAAGAGCAGTCGGGTGTGGTGGTGCATGCCTTTAATCCTAGCGCTTGGGAGGGAGAGGCAGGCGGATCTCTGTGAGTTCAAGGCCAGCCTGGTCTACAGAGTGAGTTCCAGGACAGCCAGAGCTACAGGGAGACCCTATCTCAAAAAGACCAAAAAAAAAAGAAGAAGAAAGAAATGATTGGAAAAGCCATTAAGGGGGCTGGAGAGATGGCCTAGCGGTTAAGAGCACTGACCGCTCTTACAGAGGACCCGGGTTCGATCCCCAGCACCCACATGGCGGCCAAGAACCATCTGAAACTCCAATTCCAGGAGAACTCCAGTTCCAGGGGAATCGACACCCTCTTCTGACCTCCGCGGCATTGCACGACACGGGTGCACAGACTTGCATGCAGACAGTACATTCATACACATACAGAAATAAATAAAATTAATAAAAAAAAATTAAAAAAAAAAAAAAAGGAAAAGCCATTAAGGAAGAAGTCCCTGGATCATATCAGTTCGACTAGGCATCATGATCCAGATGTGATTGTTTTCCTTTCTCTATTTTCCCCTCTGTTTTCACATAACATTTACATGTGACATGTAATGGAAATACTAAACCTGAAGATTAGAATAATCAAGAGTACAGTATGGCCTAAAGAAATAAAGGTAGCAGATAAGGGAAATAGGCATCTCAACCAACCAAAACATCCTCTGCTTATGGCATGTACCCCTTGCCTGACTGTGTGTTTCCACTGTGTTTGTAGTCATCTCTATATTCTATGAAATATTTTTATTTGCTATTTGGGGTATCTTTTTTTTTTTTTTTTTTTTTGTGTTTTCGCAGGGCTCCCTGTAGCCCCAGCTGTCCTAGACTCACTCTGTAAGACCAGGGCTGGCCTTGACTCACACAAAGATCTGCCTGCCTCTGCCTCCCGAGTGCTAGGATTAAAGGCGTGCGCCACCGCGCCCCAGCTTTATTTGGGGTACACTTTAAGAAAATTTATTATTATCTTTAGTTTTCCTTTTAGCCAGTTTGATTTTTATAGCCATAACCTTGTATGGAGTGGCTAGTGCTAATTTCAGGAAAGATCATTCTTTGATTTAAAAATCATTACAACCATTATTTGTGATTAGCATTTATATTTGTCATCTTATTTTCATGTTATACCAAACTTCATTTTGGAAATTAAATGGACAGTCATATTACAGAAGAAACCAGAGAGCAATACAGTATTCCTTTCTAGCAAAGTTGTCCTTTCTCCATGTACTAAATATTATTAGTAGCAGGGATAGAAACAAAAGACTTGAAATGAGAATCTTATAGGTTTTGTGGGCATAACCAAATCATGTTCCTTATTTTACAGAGATAGAAATGGGATTCCAATGGTAATGATTTTGTAATATTGCTGTGCTTTTATAGTCCCAGTTAACTATCTGTAGGATGCCTTGAAGACATCAAGAAATATGAGCTTGGGGCTTCTTGTAGAAGACCAGGATTCGAGCCGGGCGTGGTGGCAACGCTTTAAATCCTAGCACTTGGGAGGATAGGCTTGATCTTTGTGAGTTTCTACCATGCCTGTTCTACAAGTAGTTCCAGGACAGTTGGAGCTACAGGGAGACCCTGTCTCTAAAAAGACAAAAAAAAAAAAAAAAAAAGACCAGGATCCACATGGTAGCTAACAATCATCTTAAATCCAGTTCTAGTGGATCCGATGCTGTCTTCTGACATCTGCAGGCATTATGCAACACAGGTGCACTTACAGGCCTAACACTCATACATATAAAATAGTGAATTAAATATTTTTAAAAACAAACATGAGCTCTTGGGTATACTCTCTTGATATACTTTTTGAAATATTATCTCTGTATGTTCTGTTTTGAACATGGATCCTTTGTTAAGGTGTGACTTTATTATTTTTAGCAAATGTAGCTTACAGCAGTGTGATGGCATATTACAGTGAAGCCTGAACAAAGCGTGACTCTTAGCATCCAATTCAACTAAGAGTAGGACCCGAACTGTTCTGAGAACTTAAGAGTTTTCCTAGAACTGGGGTCTTGAGTAAAGGCCTTGCTCTGTTTTTATTGAAACTGTATATCCAGCATGAAACAGAGAAAGAAAATTAGACCCTTATCAGAGAAGAATTTTCCCTTTCTGACCCTTACTGACATAGCATACAGAAGCACAGTCTAATCCCCTGTTGTTTGCCACACAAATGGGGATTATTCATGGCTTTCAGCTTTGCTGCTTCAGAAATGGTATTTTCACAGCATACACATATATACATTATTCTGAGTCAAGGGCAAGGAAGGGTCATAAGTGATTAAAGTTCTCCACTTAGGTTAGGAAAGGAGGGGGCTAGTAAGGTTGTTTACATTATCAACAAACTGAGATGTTAAATGATCTCAAAATGTAAGATTAACTTTTTGGTTACAAAGTTAGGTAAAAGTCATTTGTCCCAAAGTCATTTCCAAGTCAGCTTGCTCTGAGATTTTTAGCCCAGTATCATGTGCTTCCAGTGAGGTCTCATTTAGCTCTAGCATTTGGCAAATTTTGATTAAAAAAAAAAAACAAACATAAACACTTTTAACATTGCATACTGATAGTTTTTGTGTAGTTCAGGTAAAAACAAACAAACAACCCCCCCCCCCAAATCTTTGGATATCTGTAACAAATGTCAGTAGAGTAAAAGTTACTCCAAGGTAGGCAAAAACTGGATTATGTCATTGGGCTTTCCAGAGCCTTCCAGGCCTAGTGGTAGTAGGTACATCATCTGTAATTTGAGGCCATGAAGTTATTCCTATAAAGTGGAGTTTGTGTATTGGCTAGGTATAGTTAGCTCCCATACTGTGGGGTATCTAGCCACATTTACAAGGCAGTGGACATCACAACAGGAAATATAGGCAGCTATAACAGCTTGACCAGTATATCTAGAAATTTGTTGTATCTTGGTATTTTAATATCAACAACAGTTTAGTAATGTAATTTGGATGGATCCAATTAAGTTTCTTTTATTTTTTTGTTTTGTTGCTGTTTGGCTTTTTGAAATGAGCTCTCCCTGAAGTTCCAGCTGGCCTGAAACTGGCCAGGGTGGCCTCAATCTCACAGATAGCTGCCTGCCTCTGCCTCCCAGGTGCTGGGATTAAATGTATATGCCACCACACCCATCTCATTTTGTTTCCAAGTAGAAAGAGGTTCTATTGTTTCAGGCTCCGGAGTTTGGGTTTACTATACACCCCCCCCCCCAAGGAGTTCCCCTTAGAAGATTTAAAATAGGTCTTTGTCAATCTAAAAGCTGGATATTTTATCCAAATCATAATGAATAATGAGAAAAATTTTTATGAGGGTCATGAAAATTTTAAATCTTTTTAAACATGAAGACTTGGTTTAAGTACAGTAGGATGTCGAAGTAAACAATCACAACAGAAACATGACTGTTAAGAAGATATGATATTACACTTATTCGTAGTGTTACTAAAACCAAGATCAGCATTATCTTTGTATTTTTATGAAAATGTACAAAAAATTCCAATATCTCAGATAATTTTCAAAAGATCTAAATGAAAAAGAATTTTTAAAAATACATTGTGAAAGAGTGAGCGTAGAAATGTTGTCAGAGAGATTTTGAGTTCAGTTGCTTGGGATTCTCAGTTGTGCACGTACTTGAAGATGAGTGCCACCTAGCTTTTCTGACGGTGGCTGTGTCCTCAGAAGAGGTCAGCACAAGTCTGGAGTAAGATACATGACTAAGAGTTTAACTCCTGGAGTTCATGGCAAAGGAAGTGATTAGAAGAACCTGATGGGATCCTTTCCATCCAGGCTGAAGTGAGCCTTTGATTTATTGTCTTTCTGAATGACTGAAATCATTTGTTCTTAGATTTTGTTTGTTTAGTTTTCCATCCCCTGACAGCTTGCAATTTTGAATTTGTATTTATTATTTTTAAGCATGTATCATTCTTTAGCACAGATGGCTCATATAGTCTTTTGCCCATTTTTATAGAATGCTCAATAATTATTTTAATGAGAAGATAATATAAGAAGATAATATGGGCCGGGCATGGTGGCACTCATCTTTAATCCTAGCACTCAGGAGGGAGAGGCAGGTAGATCTCTGTGAGTTCAAGGCCAGCCTGGTCTACATAGTGACCTCCAGGCCAGCTGGTACTAAAGGGAGACCCTGTCTCAAAAAGACCAAAAAAAGGAGATAAAGGTCTTAGATATAGAACTATAAGCTGAGAGTTGAGAGTTTTAGTCAGTTTTGACAGTTGAGTATTTTAGTTCCATTAGGCCTATAATCTATGTACGCAAAGGACTGAAGATTATAGGCCTAATGGAAATACTGTTACAATAGGCTAAATTTTACAAATAGATTTAGATATTCGTCCAGGAAAGTGAGTTTCACAATTACTATGTAACTTAGCAGGAATGCTCCAAGTAAGAATAATTATTTCCAATAGAAACAATTTAACATATAAAATTCTGTCTCATCTAAAAGCATTTCTTTTTCTCTTTAACCTTTTAAAAATATTTTTATGGGAGATAATTTTTTAAATAAAATTTATGAGTTTAGAAAAATTATTTTCTTTTTTAAGCTCCTCCCCCCAAAATTATTTTCTTAACAAAATAAAATAGCTATATTTTAATGAAAGCCCAGGAAGCCATATTTGAAACATAGAAGACATGGTCAGCCTGGTGTACAGAGTGAGCTCCAGGCCAGTTGGGACGAAAGGGAGACCCTGTCTCAAAAATACCAAAAAATAAAAAATAAAAAAAAAGGAATTTGAACTAAATTTATATGAGCACTTACTTATAAACTAATTTGAATCAAACCTTTTGGGGGCAAGGGACTTTTTCATGCAGATTTATAGCAAAACATCTATCTAAAGATAGCACACAAAAATACAATAATGAACCAGGATGATAAAAACCTTTATGTTAAAACTTGGTCACAGCACAAAGCAATAATACTAGTCAATCCTGCATGGGCAGCAAGATAAGAAAGGGTTAAAACTCAGGGCCCTGGGAATGGAGCATTCCACAGTTGTGGTTGTCATGGAAAAGGGTCTTTTAACTGCCTGAGCGGGAGAGCTGCTGTCTGATGTCTCGGTCACTGTAAAGATATAGTCAAGAAGCTGCTTGCAAGTATAAAACAAAAACAGAGCTGGAGAGGTGGCTCAGTGGGTAAGAGCACTAGCTGCTCCTGCAGAGGACCGGGGTTAGCTTCCCAGCATGCACATGGCAGCTAACAGCCACTCCAAACTCCAATTCTTTAGGATCTGATGAGTTCAAGGCCAGCCTGGTCTACATAGCGAGCTCCAGGCCAGCTGGAGCTAAAGGGAACTCTGTCTCAAAAAGACCAAAAAAAAATCTGTATGCGTATATGTTAGCTAGGAAGTAGGGCTCAGGATAGGGATCTTGAATAACCAGGGTTTTTGTTTTGTCTTCTTTTAAATTTTTTTAGTCTTTTTGAACCAGGGTCTCCCTGTAGCCCCAGCTGGCCTAAAACTCCCTATAGTAGACCAGGCTAGCCTCGCACTCAGAGATCCACCTGCCTCTATCTCCAGAGTGCCGGGATTAAAGGTGTGCGCCACCACGTGCAGATGAATATTTATTTTTAATTGATGTGTATGAGTGTTTTACCTGTATGTATGTAAATGCACCGTGTGCATACTATGCCCGAAGAAGCCAGAAGAGGACATTGGATCCCCTGGAACTGGAGTTCTGGGTTGTTTTTAGCTGCCATGTGGTACTGGGAACTGAGCTGGGTCCTCTGGAGAACTTCCAGTGCTCTTAATCCCTGAGCCTCTCTTACTAATTTTTTGTAAATTTGTGATTTCAGCTTTTTATCTTAGATGCTTTTTTAAATTTTAAAGTAGGGTGCTCATTTGCATTAGTTCTCTTTAGTTTTATGGTCTAGGATTTTTAGTTTAGCATTCGAAAAGAAAACCCCTTGAGAAAATCGGACGTTCTTCCTAGTTATCGAACATAGACCAGCTGGAGTACCAAATGCTGTATTTTTTTTTCCCCCAAACACTTCATCTTTCCTTGAATCTTTGTTTCTTATTTTAATGTCTTGTTTTCTTTCTTGAAAACTGTAACCCTCAATGCTGGCTGGACGGATTTGTGTTGAGATCAGAGACGTGGCGTTTGTTGGAGCCACACCCTCAGGTCTCATCCCAGCCCTGATTTCTCTCCTGTGTCTCAGGTTTTTCATGCACGTTTATGGGGACATGAGGGGGCTCGAGACATTGTTTGATCGCTCCTAATGAGTGTCTTTGCAGCTGAGCCAAGACTCCTTGCATCCCAGGAATGCAGTATGTTGTCTTGGACTCCCCTTATAAGACTGTTATACATACTGGGGAGCTCCACCCTCTTGGACTGATGGGAACAGTGTCTCTTAATTTCAGCGTCTTTATGATCAGGCATCCATAGAATTTCTAAACTAAAAGAAGCAAGGTTACAGTAAGCAAGTGGGGACACAGAAACTCCCCAGAATTAGATATTAGCAGAATGGCAGGAAGAAAGGCCAAGTTGAGCAATCAAAAGCTCTAAAAACAAACAGATGCTGTGAAGATAAATAAAAGCTCTGAAAACAAACAAGAGGCTATCCAACAGCCAGCTCAGAGAAAAGCAGCAGCCGGACGGAAGCAAAAAGGAGCTCTGAACCCCAGAAAGAGCTCACCAGCATCCACCCACAGAGGCTACAGAGGCAGTTGGCCAAAAGGGGTCCATGCTGGTACCTGGCTTTAATCCAGACAACCCTTCAGTGAAAGTGGATGGTCCTTGAGGTCCCACATTAGATGCCAAAACTGTTGGTGCCAAACACAGCTGTCACCACAAAGGGAATAAAAGATAATTTATTCTGAGCCAAATATAAGTGACCATGGCCTGGGAATACAGATTCAGGTTTCTGTGAATAGCGTGTTTCACTTTGAAAGTGGTTACATCAGTGTTATTAGTCACAGAACAAAGAAAGTCATATATCAGTTGGTGGGGAGCACAGGTAGGAGGGTTGCAGCAAAGTGGGTTTCAGCTGTTATCAATAGGCATCAGTAGTACTTTCTGGGTTGGTGGAAGCTAGTGATCCACTAAGAATACATTGCAGGGCTGGAGAGATGGCCTCGCGGTTAAGAGCACTGACTGCTCTTGCAGAGGACCCGGGTTTGATCCCCAGCACCCACATGGCGGCTGAGAACCGTCTGTAACTCCAATTCCAGGAGAACTCCAGTTCCAGGGGAATCCAACACCCTCTTCTGACCTCTGCGGCATTGCACGACACGGGTGCACAAACTTACATGCAGATTGTACATTCATACACATAAATTTAAAAAAAAAAGAATACATTGCAAAGGTTCTACCTGATAGTCAAAGGTGAGACGCAGAGGTGGGCAGTCATTAAGGGCACTGAAGATAGCCCAAGATAAATTGGGCTGGATTTGTAACATTCCATTAATGGCTGGGTTTAATTTACTGGGTGTTTCTACTCTTCAAAATATTTCTATCCTTTTAAATGTTTATGTATATGCCAATATTGTCATTTGTATGGCAAACCAGACAGCAGGAACTAAGTCTTTTTCAACCTAGTTTCAGGCTTTGTCGGCCTTGTTCAAAGGAGCAGGGTTAACCCCGCCACTCTGCATGCCCAGCCATTCATTCTTGACATTTCTGCTCTAGAAAAAGCAATGTACCTTTGGGAATAGTTTGAAAAATTTGTATGAAGTTGTAACCCCTAAAGTGATCACGATCTAGGATTGCAGGCTTCAGTTAAGCTTGTTGACTATTTTTAAACAGATTCAACAAATATTTATAAACACAGTGAACAAGATGCCAAATGAATCTAATAATTTCCATTTCTGTTTTAGGTTGCTTATTGTTGCTGTAATAAACAGCATGACCAAAAGCACCTTGGGCAGAGAAGTATTTGTTCCCTCTGACAGGTTACAGTCCATCAGTGAGGGAAGTCAGTCAGGGCAGGAACTCAAGCATGAAGAGAGGCAGGGAGCATTGAGGAACACGCTTAACTGGCTTGCTTCCTCTAGCTTGCTCACCTAGATTTCTTACACAACCCAGGGCTACCTGCCTTTGGTTGGCACCGCCCAAAGTGGGCTGATCTCTCCTGCATCAATTAGCAGTCAAGAAAATGCTCTACAGACATGTCCACAGGCCAGTCTGTTGGAGGAAATTCCTAAGTTGAGAACCCTTCTTTCTAGGTGACTCTAGGTTTCTGTCAAATTGATAGCTGAAGCTAACTATTATAACATTTAAGATTCTGTCCTCAAGTTGCTTCTAGTTCAGTCCAGGAGGCTGTTTTAAGATGTATGTTTTATTATTTCACGTGTGGCCAGGCTGATAGATCAGCAGGAAATACACAGAAAAGATAGTTCCCTCAAGGGAGCAGTGTGCTGTATAAGGCCATGTGCTATCACCACAGTTGCTCAGGGCTGGAAGCAGTGGGGTGAGGGGTGGGGGAGGGGTAAAGTTCAGGCAAGAGCTTTTGCTTTGGTTTTCCTGGGAAGGAGTGAGTGAGGCAGGGGAAGCCAGCCAGGCAGGTGTAGGATTGATAGTTTGAATAGCTTGGTGGACTCATGAGGACTGCCCAGGAATGCCTGGCTCTGGGGAGACAGGGCAGGGGATAGTGGCCCAAGTGTGACAACCTAATAATGCAGGTAGCTGGGGAATGGGCATGGATGGGCAGGTTTGCCCACAAAGGGCACACTCACAGGGAAGTCACTTACCATCTGGGTATATTAGCTAACCAAGAAGGAGGGGGAAGTTTCCCCAAGGTCAGTAAGGACCCAGATGTCAAAACATCAGAGGCAAGGCAGGTACTTAACATTACTGGTATATGGAATAGAAAGCTTTAAGTAACAAAAGAGATTATTCTAAGATATTTGTTCTGACATAGACTTAAGGAAAGAAATGGTTTTTCAGCAGGGCAGTTGAGGGGGAGGAGTCCAGCCCTCACTACCGACTGGCAAGCTGCCCACCTAGGACAAATTAAAGAAACCCTCAGTTCAAGTGAATGATCTAACACTGCAGCTAAAAGCACTTGAAAGGCAACAACAGATGAACCCTAAACGCAGCAGACAGGAAGAAATAACAAAAATCAGAGCAGAAATCAATGAAATAGAAGCAAAGAAAACAACACACACAAACAAACAATGAATCCAAAAGTTGGTTCTTTGAAAGAATAAACAAGATAGACAGACCTCGAGCCCAGTTAACCAAAAGAAAGGAACAACTCCAAATGAATAGAATCTGTGATGAAAAGGGAAATATCACAACAGACAAGGAAAAGATCCAGACAATCATACGAGAATACTTCAAAAACCTATACTCTACCAAGTTTGAAAACCTAGAAGAAATGGATGAATATCTGAAATCCTGGGAATCACCAAAGCTCAACCAAGAAGAGATCAGCTTAAACAGACCCATAAAATATGAAGAAATTGAAGATATAATAAGAAACCTCCCAACTAAAAAAAGCCCAGGCCCAGACGGTTTCATAGCAGAATTGTATAAAACATTTCAAAAAGACCTACAACCATTATTACTGAAATTGTTTAGAAGGATACAGAGGGAATTCTCCCAGATTCCTTCTATGAAGCCAGCACCACACTATTACCAAAACCAGGCAAAGATACAACCAAAAAGAAGAACTATAGACCCATCTCCCTAATGAACACAGATGCCAAAATTCTAAACAGGATACTGACAAATCGCATACAGACCCACATCAAGAAGATCATCCATCATGACCAAGTTGGATTCATACCAGAGATGCAGGGATGGTTCAACATACGAAAATCAATAAACATCATCAAACACATAAACGGAATCAAAGACAAAAACCACACCATCATCTCAATTGATGCTGAAAAAGCCTTTGACAAAATCCAGCATCCCTTCATGCTTAAAGTCCTAGAAGGAATTGGATTGGAGGGATCATTCCTCAATGTAATCAAAGCCATATACAGGAAACCCACAGCCAATATCATCCTAAATGGGGAAATGACGGAAACATTCCCTTTAAAGGTAGGAACTCGGCAAGGCTGCCCCCTATCACCACTCCTCTTCAATATAGTGCTTGAAACACTTGCTAGAGCAATAAGGCAAGAAAAGGATATTAAAGGAGTACTAATTGGAAAAGAGGAAGTCAAACTATCCCTATTTGCTGATGATATGATTGTTTACTTAAGAGATGCAAAAAACTCCACCAGAAAACTCCTAGAAACGATTAACAGCTTCAGCAAAGTGGCAGGATACAAAATTAACCTTAGAAAATCAATGGCCTTTCTTTACACCAAGAACAAGCAACTGGAGAAAGAATTCAAAGAGACCTTCCCACTCACAATAGCCTCAAAAACAATAAGATACCTAGGAACAAACCTAACCAAAGACACCAAAGACCTCTACAACAAAAATTTTAAACCCTTAAAGAAAGAAATTGAAGAAGACCTCAGAAGATGGAAAAACCTCCCATGCTCATGGATTGGGAAAATTAACATTGTAAAAATGTCCATTTTACCAAAACTCTTGTATAGATTTAATGCAATCCCAATCAAAATCCCCAAGAGTTTCTTCACAGGCTTGGAAACAAAAGTTCTTAAATTCATTTGGAGAAACAAAAGACCCCGAATAGCCAAATCAATCCTGAGTGAAAAGAGCTACACAGGAGGGATCTCTATACCAGATTTTAAACTATACTACAGGGCTATAGTCATAAAAACAGCCTGGTACTGGCACAAAAACAGACCTGTTGACCAATGGAACAAAACCGAAGATCCAAATCTGAGCACATACAATTTCAGCCATCTCATATTTGACAAGGGGGCCAAGAAACCACAATGGAGAAAAGACAGCATCTTCAGCAAGTGGTGTTGGCAAAACTGGATCACCACTTGTAGAAGAATGAAATTAAACCCCTACCTCTCGCCCTGTACAAAAGTCAACTCCAGATGGATTAAAGACCTCAACGTGAAACCCCAAACTCTGAAGGTGATAGAAGAAAAAGTTGGCAGCAGACTACAAGACATAGGCGTAGGAAAAGACTTCCTAAATCAGACAGCAGCTGCACAAGAATTAAGGTCGACAATTGACAAATGGGACCTCATTAAACTCAAAAGCTTCTGTACATCAAAAGAAACAATCAAGGAAGTGAAGAGAAATCCCACAGAGTGGGAGGAAACCTTCACTGCAGATACATCTGACAAAGCATTGATTTCCAGAATATATAAACTACTCAAAAAACAAAGAAGAAAGAAAACAAATGACCCACTCAATAGATGGAGCAAAGAACTGAACAGAGACTTCACAAGTGAGGAATTAGAGATGGCTGAGAAACATCTTAAGAAGTGTTCAACATCACTAATCATTAAGGAAATGCAAATCAAAACCACTTTAGGATATCATCTTACTCCAATAAGATTGGCTAGGATCAAGAAAACAAATGATACTAAGTGCTGGAGAGGTTGTGGGGAAAGGGGAACACTCATCCACTGCTGGCAGGAATGTAAACTCGTACAGCCACTATGGAAAGCAGTGTGGAGAACCCTTGGATGACTTGGAATGAACTTGCCACCCGACCCAGCCATACCACTCCTGGGTATGTACCCACCAGACTCACCCCACTGCAGAGATACATGCAAGGCCGTGTTTATTTCAGTTCTCTTCACAATAGCAAGGAGCTGGAACCAACCCAAATGCCCCTCAACTGACCAGGGGATAGAGAAAATGTGGTACATCTACACAATGGAGTTCTATGCAGCAGTAAAGAAAGATGACATCATGAGCTTTGCAGGAAAATGCTGGAGGTAGAAGACATCATGCTGAGTGAAGTAACACAGTCCCAGAAAAACAAACGATGAATGGTATCCCTCATCTGTGGATGCTAGTGCCAATTACCTAGTTGTAAGTATTTCTTGTGCACGGCTCCTTGAGCTTTTATCCAAGTAGTTGGGAGTGATGCATATTGGAAACAACAACAACAACAACAACAACAGAAAGGACTACATCAAAGAACTGACTGAAATGGTGAACTTCTGCTCGAAACAGTCAACTTCCACATGGAGAGTTTTGAGAAAGACTGAGAAAGAGAGGAAAAGCGTGCTTGGCAGAATGCATGAGCTCTGGTGGGGTGGGGGCATAGGGTGGGGGACACGGGTCTAGATTTGATAAGAAAAGAAAAAATTACCACTATAAAAATAATAAATAAAAAAGAAAAGAAACCCTCAGAGCCAGGCTTATTCTGTATATCTCCCAAGCCTGCTATGCAGTTCAGGTTAGTTCCTCGAGGTTCTCCCACTGTGCACAATCCACGGGCCTGCACCAGAATCACCTGTGGCTTCTCGAAACCAAAATCCATCTGACTCTGAGAGTAGGGCAGCAGCCTGCATTTTAACAAGCCCTTTGCTACCACCCTGGGTAATTTTTACAGACCCAGAAGCTCGACTCCAATCCAGAGAAACCAACACTAGCCCTCCAGAATCTAAAGAGTCAAGTTCTACACACTCACAAAGGTTTTATGTACTTACCACCTTGATCATTCCAGTGTCTTATACATAAGCTCCTGTGTGGGGGCTGTCTCTCTCTGCAGCACCTGCTGTGCTTGGTATCAGACACACGGATGATGATGAACAGGCCTTCCCAAAGCCCTGGCTCCTGAGGCTTGGCTGTCTCGGACCAGCTGTCCTGGGAGGCTGGCATTACAGATGTTCTGATACCACTCAGACAGGCACAAAGCCAAAGCAGCCACATCCTGATACTGAGGAGATGCCAGTCCCAACTTGGCCATGGATGCAGCTGTGTCATTTCAAATTCTTTATTTAGCCCTATAAGTTTCTATTTTTACCTTAGAGTTTTAAAAATATGAACTGGCTGGGCTGGAGAGATAGCCTAGCAGTTAAGAGCACCAATTGCTCTTGCAGAGGACCTGGGTTCTATCCCCAGCACCCACATGGCGGCTGAGAACCGTCTGTAACTCCAATTCCAGGAGAACTCTAGTTCCAGGGGAATCCGAGACCTTCTTCTGACCTCCGTGGCATTGCACGACATGGGTGCACAAACCTACATGCAGACAGTACACTCATACACATACAAAAATAAATAAAATAAAAAAAGAAATATTTAAAAATATGAACTGGCAGACTAACTGAAAGTAATCTGGGTACTTTCAAGGGAAAATATATAGGTGAAAGTAACNGCTAAGAACCATCTGTAACTCCAATTCCAGGAGAACTCAAGTTCCAGGGGAATCAAACACCCTCTTCTGACCTCCGTGGCATTGCACGACATGGGTGCACAAACCTACATGCAGACAGTACACTCATACACATACAAAAATAAATAAAATAAAAAAAGAAATATTTAAAAATATGAACTGGCAGACTAACTGAAAGTAATCTGGGTACTTTCAAGGGAAAATATATAGGTGAAAGTAACTGAGTAGGGACTGGAGTGATGGCTCAGTGTTTAAGGGCACCAGCCACTCCTCCAGGGGACCTGGGTTGATTCCCAGCACCCACATGCTGGCTAACAACTTTTCTAACTCCAGTTCCAGATGCCTTCTGGCTTCTGCAGACATTGTACACACATGTGCACTTACATATATGGCAGTAAAACACAAAATAAAAATAAATACATCAAAAAATAATAAGGGAAGTAGGATTGTCGGAGTTTCTAATCGTCTGATGGTCCTTTAGTCACGTGTGGCCACAATCCACATGATCTTCTTCCCTTCTAGAGCCAGGCCTGGCAGTCCCAGAGGACTGCGAGCTTCAAGGCTGTCTCCTGCCTGCAGGCGGATAGTCTAGGCTTAGCTCTGGCAAGGAGGGGGGAGGGGACCACGAGAAAGTTACCTGACGGAATAGAAACACAGACACGGACTCAGAGAAAGTCCAGAAGATAAAACTCTCCCCTTTTTATTCATGCCAGCAGTGTGTTTATGTACCAAAGGTTACTGTGCTCTGAAGGGAGGGGCAAGCCATCTTGGCTCTTAACGGGGGTGGGGGTGGGGGCTGCAGAGCTCCTGTTTCTGCAACCGGTAAACTAGAGGTACAACATTCTGCTCAATATCTCAAGGGAAGGGGCCATCGGTTCTGGAACTTTGCAGAGATAGGTGAGGCAAGAAAACACCGCAATATCCTGGACCTTCCTGAGCTATAGATAACTCACAGAGACAACTGAATGCCCACCGAGATATCAGATAACTCTCAGAGGTTTTGCAGGACAGGTCTTACAGGTCCTGCCTCGAGCCAGGCAAAGTTTCATTCCTACACCAGATGTGGTGGTGCATGTCTTTAACCCCAGTGCTCAGGAGACAGAGGCAGGTATCTGGCCTCTGTGAGATTGAAACCAACCTGGTCTACATAGTGAGTACCAGACTATCTGTAGCTACACGAAGACCCTGTCTCAAAATAATAATGATGATGATAATAATAATAAGTGAACAATTGCTAAGCCCTCTGGGAAATGGGGTCTTCTGCAGACAGGTGCTGTGTGAACTTCAGTGGCAAGGGCTGGGAGACTAACATCTAACACTTAGGTGCCACCTGTCCCTTGCTGTGGTTGTCAGTCCTCACAGCACAGCAAAGAGAAACAATTTCCTATACCATTGCAGTGCAGTGAGGCAAGGACATGTTCTGTTCTTTCCCAAGGCATCATGGGAAGTACACTGGTGAATAGGACTTCAGGACAGCTCATCTGCTCATAGTGGCTCCTTTATGCCCAGTCAAATTGCCTTTTGAGAGACCAAGCTCAAGGAGAGTTGAATGGCCACTCATTTATCTCTTCCCCAGCCACCTTTACAGGACTCCAGTGAGAACTCCCATTTTATGAAATGATAAACTTCACTCACTGATATTTTCTGAGATGAGTCTCCAATCTCTGAGAGAACAACCCAAATCCAACTGCTTGTTTTGCTCCACGTTTTCCTTCCCACTTCCCTAGTAATTACACAGCAGTCATGATGTTGGTAATTACCTCATTAGTAATTTGTGTGGAAAAACTCAATGAAAGAATAATAAAAGGGCTTTATAATTAATTGATTCTAAATGATAAATACAGTTTTAATGGTCCTTGAATACTCATTAAGGGAAAAAAATTTCCTTTACAATATTTTGAAAAGTGTTGGCATCGTTTCTTTTTTTTTTTTTTTTTTTGTTTTTTTGAGAAAGGGTCTCCCTTTTAGTACCAGCTGTCCTGGAGCTCACTCTGTACACCAGGCTGGCCTTGAACTCACAGAGATCTGCCTATCTCTGCCTCCCGAGTGCTGGGATTAAAGGCATGTGCCTCCACGCCCAGCTGGAATCTTTCCTAATGTGCCTCTTTAAGTAATAAGCTATTACTTAAAGATTCCCCAGTAAGCAGAAGCACTCTGGAAGTTCTGGTAAAAAAAATTAAAAATTGAAAAAGGACAGCAACCATCTTGAATGCCCTCCCAGCACCATCGCTTCCCTGTTCACGGAAGTGGGCCGAGGTGCAGGCCAGAACTTCCTACCCACAATTCAGCACTCAGGAGGCTGAAGCAGAAAGATCAAGAGTTAGAGGCCAGCTATGATATTGAGACCCCCCACCCCAAGAAAGGTAGAAATAAAGAATGAAAGAAAGGAAGGTAAAGAAAAGAAGAGAAGTTGGTAAAGATGCTAGGCTGGAAGGAAACGTGTATCCCTGTCCTGATTCTCCAGAGTCAGCACCTCTAAGTCCTCGCTACTGAAAGCAGGTTAGAAGCCCCTGGAGGCTGAGCCTTTGTCCTGTTCACTGGTACCTGGCACAGAGGAATGGAGGAACTGCGGCTCCTTGGTACAACGGGCCTGGCTGCTTATACTCAGACTCCATAGACAGCCATGTTTCTCACATCTCTACCCTCCAGTGACTTGGTCCAGATCCACATCGTGTGGGATTTATTTCCACCACCTTGTGGCATGAAAAGCCCCCAGACCTCCAGTCTGGAAAATCCTTGTTGCTAGGATTCAGCTCCTGGTTTCTTGGACCTTTTTTGCCTCCATCCACCTACCTGAGGCAACGTATGCTGTTTGTCCTTAGCACAGTTTTTACACGTTCTTTGTCCCATTATTAATTCACTCCACAGCATCTTGACAGTCTCCTCTGTCAAGCCTGGGGGTAGAGTTAAATGAAGGATTAAATAGAAGGCTCACCACAGCAAAGCAACTCTCCCACAAGGTCTCTGATTTAACACTGAATCCCAAGGCCACAGTAGAAATCAAAAGAGGCTCTTAGAGGGCTGGAGAGATGGCAGTTAAAAGCACTTAACCTTGCAGGGTGTGGTGGTGCACATCCACCTGTAACTCCATTTCCGGTGGATCTAACACCTTCTTCTCACCTCTAAAAGCACTGCATGCATGGGTCAGGCACATATGTGTGATATTCGATAAATAAATCTTTAAAATAAGCTCTTATAATTTTTAACTTTGTTAATTAAATTAATGGATTTCAAGTAAGAACTGTCTCTATCATGTTCACAGAGGTAATTCCACCATTGATAGAAATTCACTCCTTTACATGCTTGGTGTCCAGTGTAACAAAATATAATTGAAATGCCTTTGCTGTTGGCATTTGCTGCATGGAACTGGATCATCGTAGCTGAATGACACAATTGGATGCCCAGTGTCTATCTCCCAGGGGACCAGAAACGATCACTTTCCATTGATCTCTATGTAGAACTGACCTTGATATTCCTTCCTTTCTCCCCCTTCATACATCAAAGCTCTGAGGAGATAAGTGCATTCTCTTCCAATTGAATTTCCCCCATCTCCTGCTGAGGCTCGTGTTCATAAGCCAGGACATGGTCATAGACTCACCAGCCTTTGAATCTGCCTCTTTTTTCTTCCCTTTTCCTCTGGGGGTTTTCTTAGCTGAGACATCACTGACTGGCCATCCATCAATGTCCTCGTGGCAGAGCTTTTGTACTGTCTCCTGCTGGCCCTGTGTTAAATGATCCCATATGGAGAAGAGGCATGGGAGGAGCCTGAGAGGAGGGTTCTTCAGAGTCTGGATGTAGCTCAATGGTACAGCACATGCTTAGCACAGGGAGGCCCTGAGTTTGATCCTCTGAACTACTAAAAACAAAATCCCCAAAACATAAAATGTTACATGCCCGTAAAGTAGCATAACTTAGATTGCAAACCCCAACTCCTGGTAGGCCACACTGGTACTGCCTAGAATGGCTGAAGTTTGACCCACTGTACCTCTTCACAGTATTCAGCTCTACTGCTAGAACTGGTCACACTGGCACCCCTGGTACGCATTGCCTGGGGTCAGGTCCTGTCCCAGCCACTTTTCTTTCTTTCTTTCTTTCTTTCTTTCTTTCTTTCTTTCTTTCTTTCTTTCTTTCTTTCTTTCTTTCTTTCTTTCTTTCTTTCTCTCTCTCTCTCTCTCTCTCTTTCTTTCTTTTCTTTCTTTCTTTCCTCCCTCCCTCTCTCTCTCTCTCTCTCTCTCTCTTTCTTTCTTTCTTTCTTTCTTTCTTTCTTTCTTTCTTTCTTTCTTTTTTTAAATTTCCAGCCACTTTTCTTTTATTCATCACAGGGCCGCAACAATTTGGAATTGGGTTTTCTCAAAGTGTGTTCCCCTGGCCAACAACATTAAAATCTGCAAGGAACCTGATAAAATATAGATTCTAAAAAAATTCACCCCAGGGCTGTAAACAGTGGATTTCTTTTTTTTGAGACAGGGTCTCCCTTTAGTCCCAGCTGTCCTGGAGCTCGCTCTGTAGGCTGGCCTTGAACTCACAGAGATCCTCCTGCCTCTGCCTCCCGAGTGCTGGGATTAAAGGCGTGCACCACCATGCTTGACATTCATTATTTTGAATTTCTCTAAGATGCTGAATGCTTAGTTTGATAGAAGTTGTTCTCAAAAAAATAAACGAGATAATAAATACTGGCTCACACTTTTAATCCCAACAACTCCAGAGGCAGAGGCATGTGAATCTCTGTGAGTTCAAGGCCAACCTGGTCTACATAGTGAGTTCCAGGCTAGTAAGGGTTAGACACTGAGATTTTGTCTCAAAAAAAGAGATAATAAATAAAATAAATCCTTTGTTATTAATGAAATACTGAAAATGTCTATTTGTTCAAAGCCTTTTGTAAGTTAACTGCTCTTTAAAAAGTTATTGATTCTTTTAATGAATAATGAGTTTAGGAAGGATACAGACAGTAAAGTAGAATCCAGCATAGAGCTTAGGTGAATGAATTTTATCTCATACTCAGAGGAATTTGAGGTGATGTATTTTTAGGATTAACTAGTAGGTCACAACTATAAAGCTCAAGTATTGATATAAATAGTCTGAAATTTGGTCTGCAGTCTAGACTTCTGTAAGATTTTGTGACATGCCAAGTAGAAGTCTTTTAAAAATTTGAGTAAAATATTTATAATAAACTATATCTAATAAAGTTCAAAGTTATAGCAACAGATTCATTTCTACTTGATACCCATCAGGGACACCAGCTGTTACGTAGATGCAATGGGTTTCAGAGTTGAGCCACTGAATTATAACCAACATTTAAGGAAAAAGCAACATTGGCCTGACAAAGTGGCTCAGCAGGTAAAGGTATCTGCTGTTAAGCCTGACTACCTAAGTTCCATCCCCAGGACCCCCATGGTGAAAGGAGAGAACTGACTCCTGTTAACTGTCCTCTGATCTGCACATGCATGCTGTGGCACACACATAATAAATAAATAAGTACAGTAAAAAATTTTTAAAGAACAAATGTTAATCTTCCACAATTCTGAAATAGAAGAGGAGAAAACCACATCTCATCAGGACAACATTATTTCTAATACTAAAACAGACAGACAGAAGGCCCCTGGGAAGGCGAAGGGAGGTCAGGCTCAGGAGTCGCATGGCAGGTCTCTGACTGCCGGTGTCTCCAGGGAGGTGCAGACAGGAAAGCAGTTAGAAGACCTGCCAAGGACAGTGGTGCAGAGGTGATGTCGTGGCGGTAGCACCTGCACACACTCTGATCTGTACAGATTTGATGGCCAAAGTAATTTTTATCAAACACTCTTTCCTAAGGTAGGCCCTGATGTTTCCCTTGCTCTAGATAGCTCATTGCTTTATATTCAGGGAGGCGCAGTAGATAAATGTGTCACTCAGAACAAGTGGAACCTTGCTCCTGTGTCAGTGAGGTCCCCTGACTGCCTTCACACTGTCTCTTCTCTGCTGCCTTCCTCACCTCAGTTGACCCTGCCTCTCATTGTCCCTCTGAAACCAGCTCCCTCCACACGACACCCATGCCAGCAGAACTAAGGCTCGACTTATAGTTTTGGACTTAGACATTGAACTATTTGGTTAAGACTATTAGAGAAGAATGGATTCAGAATGATTAGATTGCAAATGTAGGGCGCCAAAAAAGATCATGGTGGGAATCACTGCCCTTGGCCCAGGTTGAGTTGCTGGACTACAAGACACAGACACAGTCGGACACTCAGACTCGGAGTCCTTGGAGGTTTCTCTGCCACTGCCAGTGACTTGCCAGCTTTGTCACTTCAGACAGTTTATTTGGCCTCTGGGGTTCCATGTTCTAATCTACAAAACAGGAACAGCAGCTTCTATCTTGAAGATTAGTTCGAAATTAAATTACTAGTGTATTAAAGCTTCTAGCACATAGTCTGCACTCTTTGTAAATACACTGAACAAACACAGTATTATAAAGTGACTTTTTAATTTTTTGTGAATGAGTGTAAGTGCACTACATGTGTAAGTGCCCACAGAGGCCAGAATAAGGCTCTGGATCTCCCAGGAACTGGAGTCTAGACAGTTGTTAGCAGCCATGTTGAGTGCTGGGAACTGAACCCAGGTCCTCTGCAAACACAAGTGCTCTCTCTGGCCCTGAGGGGACTATTTTTATCCCTTAAAATATATTCTATGGGAGATGGAGAGATGGCTCAACAGCCAAGAGCACTGGCTGCTCTTACAGAGGACCTGGGTTCCATTCCCAGCACCCACATGGTGGCTAATAACCATCTTTAACTCCAGTTCCAGGGGATTTGATGCCCTCTTTTGACCTCCGTGGACATTGCACAACAGGAGTGCATCTACCTATGTTCAGGCAATGCACTTATATACATAAAATAAAAATATTAAATAAATAAAATAAGTGTACTCTATGGGGACTGGAAAGATGGTTCATCAGCTAAGAGCATCTATTGTTCTTGGAGAGGACCCAAGTTTGGTTCCCAGCACCCATGCTGGTGGCTCACAACCTCTTGTAACTCCAACTCCAGGGGATCCAAAGCCCTCTCTGGCCTCCATGGCCTCTGCACTCATGCACAGACTCACACTCGCACATACATACACACATAATAAAAATAAAAATTAATAAAAATGAATTTATTCTATGGTGCAAGTTCCTTCCCTACTCTTGGATGAAATTTGGGGCAAGCCTTATAACTTGCACAGCATTTGAGAAAGTCTCATAACTTGGTAAATAGCAATAGATAATCTTTCAGTCACTAAGATGTCCTGTCTGTATTATAGCCTCTATTGATACTGCTTTTCTCACTCTTGCTTCTCTGGCCTACTCAGAGAAGAGGCCTGTGGACTTCACCCCATCCTTCCCCTCCCGCTTCAGTGCTTTCCAGGGCTGGTGTGTGTTTGGGAGCCAAAGAGAGGCATTGCAGCAGGGGAGCTGGTGCTTGGACGGCACTGATGTGGACTAGAGGTACTGATGGACTCAGTGTCAGTGGGTGCTTTGCAGGGTATGTCAGAGCCCCTCCAACTCTGTTGCTGTAGATCTCACCCTGCCAGTCCCTTAATAAACGTGAATACCCCTGGATGGTCCTATGCTCCTTCCTCACCCCTGAGTACCCTGCAGTCCCTCCAGCTTCTTACTGCTGCAGTCCCTTTACCTCTTGAGTTTACCTTCTTGACCTCTGGTCCAAGATAACGGCACTGTGCAGTTTGCCCCGCAAAACAGAGTAAAATCCATGTGCTCACAGCTCTTGGCCCTCTCTCCTTCTGTTCCTAAACCAAACTGACAAGCCAGCTTTCTTCCCAGCTTCTGGGCTTCTCAGATGAGTCCACCCTTGGCCCATTATAGCCCTTCGGGTCCATGCGGCCTTGATCTCTCCACACAGCTCCCAGCTTCACAGTGTCCTCTCCCTCCACTGTTCTCAACCTCTCCTTTGGAAATCCTTCGTTGGGAGCACAGGCCTCACTCTGGATTATGGTTTTGTCTTGGTGCCTGGGTGACTCTTCCTTTCAGTCCTGGGACACACTATCCTTTGCACTACGCTTGTTAAATCCCAGCATCTCTGATTATTGCTGTCCAAGGTTGGGACACTTAACTCCCTCACAACTCCCGTCTCCTCTTCTGTAAAATAGAATGGGATAATAGTGCCTGCCTCACAGGGCCTCAGTGAGGGTGAAGTAATATGCCAGGTTTCTCTCGGTCCCTGCCCCTGAGAAGGGTCTGGCCACCATCACTGATATCACCATTATTCCAGTGTCCCAGCTGGGAAGACTCTGACTTTCATGTACTTTTGTTACCAAGCCCCTCCCCTTACTGTTCAGGAAAGTGCGTCTAGTGTCTCTACCAGCACCCCCCCCACACAAAAACACATTCATGTGCATGCACACACACAAACATGCTACAATCCCAGCTACTCAGGAGGCAGAGGCAGAAGGATCAAAAGTTCAGGCCAGTCTGGTCAACTCTGAATCCCTCCCTCAAAATCAAAGATCAAAAAAGACTGGGACCTAGGTGGCATGGCATGGTGTACACCTTTAGTTCCAACACTCAGGAGGCAGAAGCAGGTAGATCTCTGTGAGATTGAGGACAGCCTGGTCTAGAAGTAGCAAGTGCTAGGCCAGACTGGGAATGTAGGTCAGTGGTAGAATGCTTGCCTCACATGTGTGAGGCCCTAGGTTCAATCTCCAGCCCTGAAAACTGCAAGAACAGCAATGCAAACAAACAAACAAACAAACAAACAAATCATACAAATAAGAAGGCCACAGGAGCACAGCCATGAGTTTAAGGTAGCTGCCATTTCAGAGAGTATCTCCAACCAGCATCCTGGTCCCTTTCCACCACCACTAATTTATCTCTTTCTACCGTCTCTTGTAGCAGCCTAATTAAAGGGTGCGTCTGTGGGGCCAGCTGCTGCCAGTCTGCCAGAACTCCTGGGACTCCCGTAATGTTGCAGGTTCTGGAGGGAGGCAGAATCTGGGCTCATCTCAGCTCTGTGCGGAGCGATGATGATAATTTGGCTGTAAGACTGAATCTCGTGAGACGCTCTGTGTATTTTCTGCACTGTTTCCTCTTTGGTTTTGCTCAGTCTGGCTTTGCTGTGGGAAGGGGTGCTGAACAATCAGATGGAAGACCTAATGCCAGCCTGTGGAAAGGGGTGCTGAACAATCAGATGGAAGACCTAATGCCAGCCTGTGGAAAGGGGTGCTGAACAATCAGATGGAAGACCTAATGCCAGCCTGTGGAAAGGGGTGCTGAACAATCAGATGGAAGACCTAATGCCAGCCTGTGGAAAGGGGTGCTGAACAATCAGATGGAAGACCTAATGCCAGCCTGTGGAAAGGGGTGCTGAACAATCAGATGGAAGACCTAATGCCAGCCTGTGGAAAGGGGTGCTGAACAATCAGATGGAAGACCTAATGCCAGCCTGTGGAAAGGGGTGCTGAACAATCAGATGGAAGACCTAATGCCAGCCTGTGGAAAGGGGTGCTGAACAATCAGATGGAAGACCTAATGCCAGCCTGTGGAAAGGGGTGCTGAACAATCAGATGGAAGACCTAATGCCAGCCTGTGGAAAGGGGTGCTGAACAATCAGATGGAAGACCTAATGCCAGCCTGTGGAAAGGGGTGCTGAACAATCAGATGGAAGACCTAATGCCAGCCTGTGGAAAGGGGTGCTGAACAATCAGATGGAAGACCTAATGCCAGCCTGTGGAAAGGGGTGCTGAACAATCAGATGGAAGACCTAATGCCAGCCTGTGGAAAGGGGTGCTGAACAATCAGATGGAAGACCTAATGCCAGCCTGTGGAAAGGGGTGCTGAACAATCAGATGGAAGACCTAATGCCAGCCTGTGGAAAGGGGTGCTGAACAATCAGATGGAAGACCTAATGCCAGCCTGTGGAAAGGGGTGCTGAACAATCAGATGGTAGACCTGATGCCAGCCTGTGACAGGTTTTTCTCCAGCCCCCATGCCTGGGGTTGCAGCCTGCATTGGACCTTTTAGGTTCACTCCATCTCTCTGGGTTATAGCAGCAGTCATAGCAGGTGACTCACATCATTTGTTTTTCTGTCCTGCCCCTTGCTAGACTGCCATCCAGCCCCTAGCCCTCACATCAGGTGCTAACACAGTTCCGGGGTCAAAGCACTGCTCTCTGAGAATCGGGGTGCCGAGCTGCGCATCTCCTAGCTTAGCTTCCTGACTTGCAACATGGAAAGCAGGAGGGCTCGTCTGAAAGTAGTTCTAGTCGTTACATCAAATAACACGCACCAAGACTGCTCCACCGTGGCCCTCAGCAAGGGGCAGCCATATTGTGCCAGCCAGAGTGATTCCATGAATGAACTGAGTAATTTGTTAGGGCTGACACTGGCTTTGGAATTCAGGTCACCTTTAAATAAAGCAGACGTGAAGCCGCAGCAGCCTCTCCCCCCTCCCTATCCTCAGCCCCTTGCTGAGTCACCTAACCCAAGCCCCTCCCAGACCGCATTGTCTCCTCATTCCTCTGCTCTGAGGTCTTGAGCAGGTGCTGTGGGTGAGAGTCAAGTCCGCGCTCCCATGCTCGCATCTCTCTCTGGACACCTTACTGGTCTCCACTGCCCTTTTGTCCAACTCCCAGCTGTGAAAGACATGAGAGTCCTCAGGCACTGTTCAGCACGGCCACCTCAGGCATCTCATGCCAACATGTTTGCCCCACAGCCTTCTCTGAGTATATGACATGGGCTGGCCCTTTTCAGGGCTTTGGGACTCAGTACAGCTCCTGTCCTCAAGGGCCTCCATCTAGAGGAAGACACGGGCTTGTCCAGAGACAACTGAAGCAGTTGCAGGTTATGGCAGCTGGAGTAGACTCACAGAAGTCAAGTTTGAGGGCCTCAGTGGCTCAGGAGATAAGGGAGCTTGTCACCAAGCCTGAAGGCCTGAGTCAGACCCCAGGAGAACTGACTCCTGCAGGTTGTGCTGACCTCCACCGCACATGGAGCTCATATGACCGCACACGTGCGTGCGTGTGCACACACACATACGCTAAATTTTAAAATGTATTAGAGCTGGGCGTGGTGGCGCACGCCTTTAATCCTAGCACTTGGGAGGCAGAGGCAGGCGGATCTTTGTGAGTTCAAGGCCAGCCTGGTCTACAGAGTGAGTTCCAGGACAGCTGGGGCTACAGGGAGACCCTGTCTCGAAAAGACCAAAAAAAAAATAAACTAACTAAATAAATAAATAAATAAAATGTATTAGAAAAAGAAATTACATTTAGACAAAAAAATAAAAGTAAAAAAGGCCGAGCATGGTGGTGCACACCTCTAATCCTAGCACTTGGGAGGCAGAGGTGGGGTGAGGGGGGAGGGTGTGTGTGTGTGTCTGTGAGTTCAAGGCCTGCCTCATCTATAGCGAGTTCCAGGACGGCTGGGGCTCTTGTCTCAAAAAGCCAAAAAAAAAAAAAAATTACATTTGACAGAATGGGGTCTGAGTGAGCATTCTAGAAAGAGGAAACAATATCATCAGAGACCAAAGGTATGCTGGGTGCAGCCGAGCTGCTAGGGACAAGAGGAGAACCAGCAGCCTGCTGAGGAAGGTCACACCAGACTGCTGGGAGTCCACTCAGGCCGAGCATCTCTTCCGCTGTGGCCAGAATGTGTCTTCTTTCTAGTATCAGGATTTGCGAGTGTGACTGGGTACCTATTTACTTATATCTATTTATTTTGCGCCTCTGAAGACTGAGCCCATACATGCCAAGGCAAGTACTCTACTGTTGAGTCACCGCCAGCATTTCTAATGTTTGGGGGGGGGGGTTGAGATGACACATCTTGTTATAGATTTGTCTTACTGACTGTAAACTTCTTTTTAATTTTTATGAATTTATATATTTTTATTTTATATGTATAGTGTTTTGCCTGCGTAGATATAAATACATCATGTCTCATGCAGGGCCCTCAGATGCCAGAGAGGGTATTGGATCCCCTAGAACTGGAGTTAAGGATTGCTCTTAGCTACCATGTGTATACTGGGAACAGAACCTGGGTCCTCTGAGAGAGCAGTCAGTGCTCCTAAGTACTGAGCCATCTCTTCCAGCCCCCTGCCTCAGCCTCCAAAGTCCTAGGATTACAGTTTATGTTATCTTTTATTTTGATATTTATTTTATTTATTTATTTATTTATTTATTTATTTATTTATTTATTTATTTAGCGACAGGGTCTCCCTATAGCCCCAGCTGGCCTGGAACTCACTCTCCAGGCTGTCCTTGAACTCACAGAGATCCACCTGCCTTTGCCTCCAAGTGCTAGGATTAAAGGCATACGCCACCACACCCAGCTATTTGATATTTAAATAAAAAGTTGTAGAATATTTGTTTGGGAGCTTAAGGGGCATTGTTTGTTTGTGTTGGGGAATTTTTTTCTATATACAGAAACAAATTAATGTAGAATAATGAGAAGATAGCAGATTTATAGTTATTCGCTTTTGAATTTGATTTCTGGTCCCCCAGTTTGCTAGCTGTGTGCATTTGAACAATTACTTTCATCTCTTAGACTTACTTTCTCAATTATTAATGAGGTAAGGAACATCCTACAGTGTTGTCATGGAGGTTGAAGACATGCATGCTTTTGTGAAGAATCTAGCTCTTTCCGGGCTCCCACAGCTCCTCCTTTCCCACCGTCTGTTACAGGACACCAGCCTGAGGACCCACATAGCAAACAGTTAAGCTCTCAGGAGTGCTAGAAGGAAAGCGGTTCTCTACAATGTTCATTATTCCCAAAAGATTAGTTGTTCTGAAGATTTGTTTGCTCAGCTGATGGGTCAGGACATGATTGCCTCACAGAGTGTATAGTAACCTTGCCGGCATGGCCTTCCCAAGAACAGATGAAGAAAGTGCTCAAACCGAGGGGTACAGAGGTCAGTTTCTCCCTGCCTCTCTCCAAAAACCACCTTCAGATTCCTCTGTGAGGCCCTGGGGCTCCCAGAGCCATTGCCCTGTTGGGTACTTTTCTCAGCATTGCATGACCCACTGTCCACTTAAAGGCCAGTCTGTGATTCCAAAGTACTTCCTCAATTCATACTGAAGAGGTGGGCCAGCCGGGGCTTGGAGGCATGGGAGTGTTTTAAAAAATGGCAGCTGGCCGGGCATGGTGGTGCACGCCTTTAATCCTAGCACTTGGGAGGCAGAGGCAGGCGGATCTTTGTGAGTTCAAGGCCAGCCTGGTCTACAGAGTGAGTTCCAGGACAGCTGGGGCTTCAGGGAGACCCCATCTCAAAAAAAAAAAAAAATGGCAGCTGGATTGTACATGCAAAGTGTGTGTCTAGCAAGCGTTGGCTGTCCAGTAGGGTACCCAGGCCCTTTCTCAGGACTGTGGCCCTTCTCGTGGGCCATCCTTCATGCTGGCTTGTGTCTTTAGTCTCTTTCTACTTTTTTTTTTTCATTAAAAAAGTTTTGTTCTTGTGTATGGCCCCCTGAGCTTTTGTCCAAAGCACTCGGGAGTGATGCATATTGGAAACAACAACAACAACAGAAAGGACTGCATCAAAGAACTGACTGAAGCAGTGAACTTCTGCTCAAAACAGTCAACTTCCTCATGGAGAATATTGAGAAAGACTTAGAGAGAGATGAAAAGCATGTTTGGCAGAATGCATGAGCTCTGGTGGGGTGGGGGGATAGGGTGGGGGACATGGGTTTAGATTTGTTAAAGAAATAAAAATAAATTTATGTGAAAAAAATAAAGTTTTGTTGTTGGGGTTTTTTTTTGGTCTTTTTGAGACAAGGTCTCCCTGTAGCTCCGACTGTCCTGGAACTTGCTATGTAGACCAGGCTAGCCTCGAACTCACCTTGCTTTTTTGGTGTGGCTGAGACTTCTCTTCAGAGCCTCTGTCATGCTTTCTGCTGTGGTATTAATAATCTCTTGCCTAAAGTCCATCTTCCTGCCTACTCAGCTGCATCTATAGTCAGGATGAGCCTTCTAAGAGGTAAACAATATTTGGCTTCTGAGTACACAAAATGTGATGCTCAGCCAACAGGGAGAACTGAGAACTGAAGCGCCCCCCCCCCAAAGCTATACCTGTGTTAAAACTACAAAGATTGCAGAGATTCAAAAATGTTACAGGCCCAGAACCAAATTATCTTGGGCTAACTTAGCCCCTTCAAGAGCCATTTATTGCCTACCTTTGTGTGTAACCTAACATCCTTGTGACAGGAATTCCTGTGCCTGAAGAATCCAGCATCTTCCCTTAGATGAAGTATACCTTGAACCAGTAAAAGATGTAAAATTCCTCTTCAGCAGACACCCCAACCAGATAAGTGACGGCTGATTGGGACGCTCTGAGACACCCCTCGTTCTGGTGGTAGTTTTTCTGGGAACGCTCCTTCTTTTCCTGGATCTTTGCATGAGCAAGCCCTTACTTCCTTGGGGATGGAATTCTTCTTTTGAATGTAAGAACTCACTTTTGCTGAACCTTCTTTTGCTTTTTGATATCATGTGTACCCCCCATCTTCCTTTTGACTCTCCTATTCTCTCCTGTGCTGAAATTGTTTGAAGAACCCATTGTTTATGACCAAGCCAATCAAACTGCCTCTTTTAAATCTCAGTCATCTTTCCTAGCTATGCACTTGTACCTAAGGCTGGAGCTACCAGCACCAGCCCAAGAACAGGCTTTGGGAAACACCGACTTGTAGGGAAGCATGTAAGACCAGTCTCTTCCGTCCTTTGCCACTTGGTGGCTATTGGTCCAGGATACCCAAAATGTGCTCCATCCTAAACTAGCCACAAACAATGGTTTATTCTTCCTTAGTAGACCATTGTTCACATGTTTAATCTGGAAAACAGCTAACAATTACTTTCTGCATACATGATAAAGGGCTCTGGCCACAGGTGGAACACTTGTCTGCTCATCTCCACCCATCTATTTCTTTAATCACAGACCCTAAAGGGATAAGACTGTAAACAAGAGAAGAACACACACACACACACACACACACACACACACCCTGCTATGTGGGGGGTCTCAGGCAGCCTGACTGTTGTCATATTGCATGAATTGTACATTAGCCATGTCCCACTCTCCTACCTGGAGAAAGAATGACCCTGTCAGGTAGCATAAGCCATGTGTGACCACTCCCCACCTTGGTCACAGATTAACTTGCCTGCTTTCTCTTAGTACAAGACCCTCCCTTCCCTCAGAAACTTTTTATTTATTTATTTTTATTTTTTTACTTATTATTTTTATTTTCTGTGTATGTGTGTATTGCCTGCATGTATGTAAGTGCACCAATGTCATGCAATGCCCACAGAAGAGAGACAAGGCCATCGAATTCCCTGAAACTGGAGTTGGCTGCCATGTGGGTGCTGGGACTTGAACCCAGGTCTTTTGCAAGAACAACCAGTATTCTTAACCACTGAGACATTTCTCCAGCCCCCAGCCGCTCTCAGAAACTTTTAAAGTAAACCCCTTGCTTGATCTGGTGCCAATGAAACTGTTTCAGATCCCCCGTGTGCTGCCTGTTATGGTGTTAAATCTCCTACCAGGAGGTTGATTTGACTCAGAGCCTCTCTCTTAAACCCCTTCTCCTCCTCCTTCCTCAAACCCAGCAATACATTTCATCAGGTGCTGACACCTCTGAGTATATCTGTTATCCTGCTCAGAGTGAGCAGGGTACTGTAAAACTCACTGGAAGCAAAATTGCAATGTAGAAGGGAGGGAGAGAGGGAGGGAAGGAAGGCGTGAGGGAGGGAGGAAAAGATATGAAAGGTTAGTTGTGCCTGGTAAAAGAAGTGCATAATTCAGAGTACCAGTGTGTGGGCCCCATTAATGCCAAGCTACACTTTCTCTGAAGTGCCCCAGGCCTCCCATCACCTCAGAGGAGATAGTGTGGGCAGCCAGAGGTGGAACTTAATGGGAGTCACCACCAGTGAGTCATTAACAACGAGAAACAAAAGTGACATTACAAGCTACATTGGCATTATGGAGATTATAGATTTAATGTTCACATCCAATACTATTTAACAATGTCTGAGATTGAGTCATGCCCTCGACTATCAGATTTAGAAGTCATTCATGTTTCCAAACAAAGGCATGACTTAGATCCCTCCCACATGATGTTAACTAGGAGCTTATAATACATGAAAACATGCTGTCTTGTCCAGTTATTTCTTTATGGCAAGTTCCTGAAGAGGAATTACCAGCCCAAAGGATAGCACTGTGATGGGCTTTATTGATTAATTCACATGTTGAACAAGTAGTTGTGAATAAGCCAGTGTACACCAGACCCTCTGCAGTGCCCTGCAGCTCATGGAGCTTGCTAACAGTAGGTAGCATTACACATCTTCCACTTTGCTGGTCTATATGAGTGTACCAGTGACTCCTGGCAACTTAAAGTCTTAAATGTAAATCAAACATGGTGGTGCACACCTTTAATCCCAGCACTTGGGAGGCAGAGGCAGGTGGATCTCTGTGAGTTCAAGGCCAGCCTGGTCTACAGAGTGAGTTCCAGGCCAGCTGGGACTAAAGGGAGACCCTGTCTCAAAAAACAAACAAACAAACAAAAAAAAACCAAATAAATAAATAAATACAAAAATGCAAAACAGATCACAAGTAAATGTTGCTACTATTACAGAGTAGGAAAGGACTTTCAAAGTGTAACCTCTAGAGCAAACATGAGAAAGGGAAAGTTAGACCAGGCTATGTATTAGGTATCAAATACTTGACCAAAGGCAACTTAAGGCAGGAAGGCTTTATTTGGTTTACACTTTAAAGGGATCCAACCCATCACAGCGAAGGCAAGGCAGCAGTCATGTGGGGCAGCTGGGCACGCTGTGTCTGCAGTCAGAAGCAATGAGAACAGAACACTGGTGCCCCGCCCACAGACTGCTGCTGTCCTCATTCAGGCTGGGCTTTCCAACCTCAGTTAACCCAGGCTAGAAATTCCCTTATAGACATGCCCAGAGGTTTGTCTTTTAGATGATTCTAGATCCTGCCAACTTGATAATGCTAATTAGTACAGGCTACATCCAAATCTAAAGCTCATGCAGAGATAAATGCAAACCGGGAAGCATAGTCAGGAAGAATTTAAATCTTTGTATCTCTAATAGAGAAGTCTTAAAATTAATAAGAAAACGAGCTGGGCATGGTGGCCCACACCTTTAATCCTAGCACTTGGAAGGTAGAGGCAGGTATGATCTCTGTGAGTTCAAGGCCAGCCTGGTCTACAGAGTGAGTTCCAGACAGCTGGGGCTATAGGGAGACCTTGTCTCAAAAAGACCAAAAAAAAAAAAAAATTTTTCAGAGTCAAAAGACTTTAGAAGAAAAGTAGCAAAAACTAACAGTGCAGGGCCTAGTGGCCCATACCTGAAGTCCCAGTACTTGGGAGGCTGAGGCAGGTGGATCTCTGTGAGTTCAAGGCGAGCCTCATCTGCATAGCAATTCCCAAGCCAGCTGGGGATACAGGGAGACCCTGTCTCAAAACACGAAACAAAACAAAAAAACTAATAGGAAAATGAACAACTGACTGTAATCATTACATGTATTTTTAGAATTAAAAGAGCAAGGAAAGTGTGTGCTCACCTGTGCAACACTCTGACCGAGCAGATGCTGAAGTGTGCTAACTTCCAAACTGGGTACCATGGATGCAAAGATGGATCAGATACAGATAGAGTAGGAGACAAATCCCCAAGAGCACAGTGTGAGAAAACAGACTGAGGCTGGTATCAAGAAGGCCCAAGGCATCAAAGGAGGGAGAGATTACTTCCTTGCAAACGGAGGGATGTCATGGAAGAGGACAGGCCAGTCACATCTTAAAACAGCTTTATTGAGGCATAATTTATGTAACAAAATTCATCCCTAGTCATATGTATATATTTTGGGTGGTTTTTTTTTTTTTTTTGGTCTTTTTCAAGACAGGGTCTCCCTGTAGCCCCAGCTGTCCTGGAACTCACTCTGTAGACCAGGCTGGCTTTGAACTCACAAAGATCCGCCTGCTTCTGCCTCCCAAGTGCTAGGATTAAAAGCATGCACCACCATGCCCGGCTCTTGAATCCTTTTTCTGATGTGGATTTCCAAAACACCATTAAGGAGACGTCATCCTTGCTGCCGATCTTATGGGTAAAGCATTTCTTAATTTCCTTACACAGCAGAAACTTAGCTGCAATATTCTTACACTTTTCATCAGTNGCCGCCATGTGGGTGCTGGGGATTGAACCCGGGTCCTCTGTAAGAGCGGTCGGCGCTCTTAACCACTAGGCCATCTCTCCAGCCCCTGGTTTTTTTTTTTTTAAAGACAGGGTGTAGCCCCAACTGGCCTGGAACTCACTCTGTAGACCAAGCTGGTCTTGAACTCAGAGATCTGCCTGCCTCTGCTATGATTAAAGCTGTGTGCCACCACACCTGGCTTAAAGACAGTTCTTAGCCACCATGTGGGTGCTGGGAATCAAACCTGGGTCCTCTGCAAGAGCAGTTGGTGCTCTTAACCGCTGAGCCATCTTTCCTGCCTCTGCCTCCCAAGTGCTAGGATTAAAGGCGTGTGCCACCATGCCCGGCTACCAGCCCCATATTTTTTAAATTTAATTTTGTTTTTGTGTGTATGTGTGTATGTGTGTGCCTACTTGTCTGTATGTCACCATATGCATGCATGTTTCCTTGGAGACCAGAAGAGGGCGTCAAATCCCCTGGAACTGGAGTTACAGGCAGCTGTGAACTACCTGATGTCGATTCTGGGAACCAAACCTGGGTTCTTAGCAAGAGCATTTAGGACCATCAGTGTTCTTCATGTTAGCCACGTTAGTGGATATGAAGTCGTGTCTGCCATGGTTTTATTGTATTTTCTTAGTTATTAACTTACTGAACTTACTGAACATCACTTATGTGCTGTATAATCACTTGTGTCCTGAACCCTGTGTGTACCCTCATGAAGTGTTTTCTAGTTTCCCGTTTGTTTTTTGACAGGATCTCCCTGTGGCCCCAGTTGCCCTGGAACTCACTCTGTAGACCAGTCA
The DNA here is from genome assembly GCA_009823505.1 of Rhizomys pruinosus. Classification (NCBI taxonomy): domain Eukaryota; kingdom Metazoa; phylum Chordata; class Mammalia; order Rodentia; family Spalacidae; genus Rhizomys; species Rhizomys pruinosus. Next base: position 812,876 of record VZQC01015208.1, on the reverse strand, counting down.
GGCCTTGTTCTCACAGAGATCTGCCTGTCTCTGCCTCCCCAGTGCTGAGACTAAAGGCATTTGCCACCCCGCCTGATTAGTGTGGTCTGTTTTAGTTATAAGGAGGTCTTCATATATTCTAGAGATAAATATTTTATCAGAGTTTGTTCTGCAGACATTTTCTCTTAGACCATGGCTTTCTTTTTATTTTCTTCATCGTGTCTTTTGAAAACTAAAGATGTTTAATTTCTATCTATTCATTTCATCCTTTCTTTCTTTGAAGCTTTCTGTTGGTTTTGTTTGGAGACCCTTTGCAGTGGTGTTCAGGCTGGCCTAGGGCTGCTCCTGCTTTACCCTCCCTAGTGCTGGGATTTCAGGTCTGTATTACTTGGTTTTTAAAATGTTGAATTTTGATGAACTTGAAGGTATGGATTTTTTTTCTTATTTTTTGACTTTTGTGTCCTATCTAATAAATCTTCTCTTCCAAGATCACAAGGATTTTTTTCCTGTTGTTTTTTTTTTTTCCTGAAAGATTTGTGGGTTTTAGGATTTTTATTTAGGTTTATAGCCCATTTCTAATTCATTCTGTGTGTGGTAAAAAGGCTGCAGACACTTGTTTTCATATGGCTGTCTAACTTTCCCGGCACTGTTTGTTGAAAAGTTTACCCTTTTCGCCAGGCGTGGTGGTGCGCGCCTTTAATCCTAGCACTTGGGAGGCAGAGGTAGGCAGATCTCTGTGAGTTCAAGGCCAGTCTGGTCTACAGAGTGAGTTCCAGGACAGCTGGTACTACAGGGAGACCCTGTCTCAAAAAGACCAAAAAAAAAACTTTACCCTTTTTTTCTTAGTTACTTCAGTATATTTGTCAACAACAAATTGGCCACATTTGGAAGCTACTGTTTGATGGTGAATGTTTAACGACTGCCACGTGGAACAAAGGAAGGGGTTTGTGTATGGTGTTGGCCACTTTCCTGATGTGAAAACTCTTGCGCGGCTGACTTCAAGCTACCAGGTGTTTAGCATCAGCTCTCCCAGCTCCTGAGAGTTTAACAGTCAGCTCTGCAAGTCAGTACAAGTCAGCATCAGCACACTACTATGTGCAAAGATCCACGCTATACTCTCCTTCTGTGCACATACCCACATGTCCACCCTCAAACCAGTAACACACTGAACACCATTGTTGTAAGTTTTGAAACCAGTAGTATAAATCCTCAAAATTGTTCTTTCCATTTCTTTTTCACCTATGCATACATTTTAAGATCATCTTGTCATCTACATAGAATGAGGGTTGCTTTCATTTATAGATCAATTTCTAGGTAGCTGCCATCTGAACATTACTGAATCTTTCAAGTTTTGAATGCAACCTATCCCTTATTTATAATATCTCTTGAGTTTCTCTCAACAGTGTTTCCTAGGTTTCAGTATACAGATATCACAGTCCTCATTAATTTTATTCCTCAGCATTTTACTCTTCTTAATTCTGTAGTGAATGGATTTTTAAATCTTTATTGTTACTGTTGCCTAATACTAGTGCATTGTATAGACATATAGTTGATTTGTGTACATTGATCAGAAATCTGACCATCTTGCTAAACTCCATACTTCTAGAAGCTTTTTATTAGATCTCTATGGAATTAAATTGACTTCCAGCTTCAGCAGTTTGGGTTTTTAGCTACCTACTCACGTGATTCTATCCATGCTGTGCACCTGGGATTTCTTTGTTGAGACAGTTTCCTAGGCACACAGCAGCCTATGATCTGCATGCAACCTGGGACTAGACATTGAGGGCAGCCACATGCCGAATGCCATTTCCTTAATAAGGGCACCAGGGCCCTGACACCTGTCATTCCCAGCTGCTAACCACATTAGATCCTTCCGGGTATGAGATCTAATTTTTGAGAGAGAGATAAAGAGAGAAGGGAGAAAATTGTTTCCTTATTCAGAATATTACCATGGTGGTGTACACACAGGGAGTAATGTGTTTATTGGATAGTAATGAATAAGAAAAATGAGTATGGATTAGAACACTGGTGTTCTCCATATGAGTCTTCTGCCTTTCACACAAAAGCACTGAGAGATGAGTGTGAGCATACTACTGAAAAACAGATCCTAAAGCCCCTCTCTGAACCAGCCATTTCTGGAGGAAACAGTATTTACTCCCTCTAAAAAAAAAAAAGGGAGAAAGGCTCTCTAAGCTGCTGGAAGCCCTCTAGGCCCAGGATTGTTCTATTCTTAATTTGCAGATTCTTCCTTGAACCACAAGACCTTGGCAGCTGGCATTGTTCACTGATTACCTGTGTCAGAGTTCATGATGGAGCCTGTTTCCTTTTGAGGAAGAATGTTAATATGGCAAATGCAGATGAGATTGTTGAACAGAGATGTGATATGTTGCCATGACAACATAAATTACTTATGAAAATCTGTAGGAAGATTTTAGACCATTAACACTCAAGCAGTGACTTCTTTCATAAAGCAATTGAAAAATGTTGACAATTTTATTGTGCAGAGGCTAGGGAAAGAATTTGATTTCCCAAGGACTCAGATGCATAATAAGTAAATCTAGGGCTTTTGGGAAGAAAAATGAAAATTTTATATGAAGTTGTTGGCAGCGATCCATTATTCTAACATGTACCTCTTAGCAGCAGTAAAACATGTTCCCTGTATGACTCTGTTTCATTGTTTCTTGTAGATGTCAGCTCTTTTCAAGGTAGAAAGAAAAGAATGGCTTCCATTCGCCACACCTACCTGTGCTCCTGCTGAGCCCTCCCACCCTGACCCAGCTCATCAGTGGCAGGGCTGTCACAGCTGTCTTCCACTCATCCTTCTGTAAATTGCTCTTTCAGTTAGCTCTCCATGCTTAAGTGGAACAAAGCTTTAAAAAGTGAACATGTTTATAGTGGACTCGGTATTGGAGATTCATTACATCAGGTATTCGCTGACTGCTACTTTGTTCAAACTGACTCGAAATGTGCTCAGCAGTAAGCCTGGTTCTGGAAGCTACAGTCCTAATTCTACCCACTCTAGACACCAGGAATATTGACTGCAGAGGTCAGAAATATACTAACACGTGAACACATCTGGTTATCTGTACTATTCATCTGACAACAAGATTTGGGGAGGCAGAAGCTTCATCCATGACTAAAACACAAGAGATCTGCAATACTTTAGCAGTTAAGAGCGCTGACCGCTCTTACAGAGGACCCGGGTTCGATCCCCAGCACCCACATGGCGGCAGAGAACCGCAGAGAACCGTCTGAAGCTCCAATTCCAGGAGAACTCCAGTTCCAGGGGAATCTGATGCCGTCTTCTGACCTCCATGGCATTGCACGACACGGGTGCACAGACCTGCATGCAGACAGTACATTCATACACATACAGAAATAAATAAAAAAAAATTTAATGTTAATTTTAAAATTTTATGTGTATGAGTGTATTGCCTGCATGCATGTAGGCTCACCCATCTCATACAATGTCCATGGAGGTCAGAAGAGTGTTGTGGATCCCCTGCAGCTGGAGGTATGGACAGTTGTTAGCCGCCATGTGGGTGCTAGGAATGGGTCCTTTGCAAGAACAGCTACTGCTCTTATCCTCTGAGCCATCTCTCTAGCTCCCAAAATATATTTTTGCTCCTTTTGAGATAGGGTCTTCCTATAGCTCCAGCTGGCCTGAAACTCACTATGTAGACCAGGCTGGCCTTGAACTGACAGAAATTCACCTGTCTCTGCCTCCTGAGTGCTGGGATTAAAGGCATGTGCCACCACACCCAGCTCAATCATTTTTCTTAAACGACTCTAATGCAAACCAAATATATTCATTATATAGTTGTTCTACACAGGCTTTGTGATTCTGACAAGAATCCGTGCTCTGTTGTTTAACCTCTCACATGAGGCCTGTGATAAATCCTTCACAAATGGCCAGAGGAACTGAAACAGTGCCTGCATTTGTCTCCAGGTTCTCGCCTGTCTGTTCTGGCCTGGGTTCAATGCACCTCACCTTGTTAGTCTCTGTCTGCATTTTTCTTTGCTCCCTGACAATGAGCTCTCCTGTGACAGCCTGTGTGTCTTTGCTTCTACTTATGACCAGGTCTCAAGACAGTGTATCTTTATGGCATCTTGGCTAGGCTGGAAGCATCACTAGCTTATTTAAAATTTTTCACATATATGTATATGCTTTTGTACGTGTGTGTGCGTGTGTGTGTGTGTGTGTGTGTGTGTGAAGTGTGCAGATGCACAGATGTATGGGGGTGCATGTTCATGGGCCTGTGGAGGCTACAGGACAACAGCAATTATTGCTCCTCAAGTACTGTGCTTCATTGGCCTGGAACTCACCAAGCAGACAGGCTAACTGGCCAGCTATTCCCAGGGATCTGTCCTTCTCTGCCTCCCAAGTAATGAGATTACAAGTGCATACCACCAGGCTAGAGAGATGGCTCAGCAGTTAAGACCACTGATTTCTCTTGCAGAAGACCCAAGTTTGATTCCCAGCACCTACATGGTGGCTAACAACTGCCTATAAACCCAGGGGATCTGATGCCTTATGACTTCCAAGGGCATTGGATGATACAGTTGCACTTACACACATACAAGCAATACACTCACACACATAAAATAAAAATAATAAACTATTTTAAAAAACAAAAAAAAAGTGCATACAAGATGCCCAAGTCTAGCTTGGGCAACCTAATGAGATTAAGAAGTAAGAGGATGGGTTGGGAGGCTGGAGAGATGGCTTATTGGTTAATAGCACTGGCTGCTTGCTCTTGAAGAGGGCCTAGGTTGGATTCCAGCACCCACATGGCTGCTAACAATCATCTATAACTCTAGTTCCTGTGGATTCAGTTCCTCATCTGACCTCTGTGTGTATTGCATAACACAGGTACACTTACATTCTTGTAGGCAATACACTCATACACATAAAAATAAAAATAACTGAGCTGGAGAGATGGCTCAGCAGTTAAGAGCACTGACTACTGTTGCAGAGGACCCGGGTTTGATTTCCAGCACCCACATGGCAGCTAAGAACCACCTTTAGTTCCAGGTGTGGTGGCGCATGTCTTTAATCGTAGCACTCGGGAGGCAGAGGCAGGCGGATCTCTGTGAGTACAAAGCCAGCCTGGTCTAGAGAGCGAGCTCCAGGAAAGCTGGGACTAAAGGGAGACCCTGTCTCAAAAATACCAAAAAATAAATAAATAAATAAAAATAAGAATATAAAGTATTTTTTAATTTTATTTATTTTTTATGTGTATGAATGTACTGTCTGCATACAGGTCTGTTGTGCAATGCCACGGAGGTCAGAAGAGGGTGTCAGATTCCCCTGGAACTAGAGCCAAAGATGGTTCTCAGCCACCATGTGAGTGCTGGGGATTGAACCTGGCTCTTCTGCAAGAGGAGTCAGTGCTCTTAACCACTAGGCCATCTCTCCAGCCCCATAATATATATATATTTTTAAGTATTAAGTAAAAAGGTGGCTGGGGATGTAGTTGAGTGGTTAAGCATGTACCTAACATGCTCAAAGCTCTAGGTTCAATACACAATACTACACACACACACACACACACACACACACACGCACACGCACATGCACACGCACACACACTCGTAGTAGTGGTAGTAGTAGTAGTAGTAGCAGTAGTGGAACAACAGAACAGCTGGGTAGAAACCACAAGGGGGGGTTGCTGTGAGTAGGAAAACAGATACACTGATGGGAAAAAAATATATAGCAGCAGATGGATGTTACACAGGGGACAGACTAATAGCCATTCATACCCAAGCATATGACAGCTCTCCTACACATATACATACAATGTAAGTCCTAGCTGTGATGTCCAAATAATGCCTGGAAGGTACTGTGTACTTAAAACATGGGATGGGTGTTCCCATGTAAAGTGTTAATGCACAGTAAGAAGCAAGCCCTCTACTGCTCAAAGGGAGGGATTACCCTGAAGATTCTGAACGGCAAAAGTGAAAGGGGAGGAGAGGAAGGCCTGCAGCTGCTCAGCAGTAGAACTTTGCCCAGCGTGCACACCGTCATACTTAGCCAATCTTCATCACCACACAGTGGGTGATGGGGGCAGTTGGTATCTGTTGCTAGATTCCATCTTGCCTAATGCCTGTCTCAGCCACGTCCACAGCTTTTTAGTTTTGCTCATACAGGCATGCTGAGCTCATCAAACTCCCAAGGTTCGGAGTAGGGGTGACACTCTCAGCATCTTTTCAGAAACTGGGCCCACAAGGCCTGACTGTGAGCATTCCTGGCCTGGACTCCCCAGTGCAGGGCTGGCAGGCCTCCGAGCTCCTTCTCTCAATCTCTACTGCAATGGCCACACCTAAGTCAACTCTGGAAGAAGGAAAACTAAAGTTTTTGTGGTGACAGTGGCACTGACCCCAGTCATAGTTCAGTCAGTGCCAAAAGCGTAGATCAGGGAGTCTGCGGCCTGTGTGGTCCAGGCGGGAGCACTGCTCCATTGTGTATTGATCAGGGAGTCTGCTGCCTGTGTGGTCCAGGCAGGAGCACTGCTCCATTGTGTATTGATCAGGGAGTCTGCTGCCTGTGTGGTCCAGGCGGGAGCACTGCTCCATTGTGTATTGATCAGGGAGTCTGCTGCCTGTGTGGTCCAGGCGGGAGCACTGCTCCATTGTGTATTGATCAGGGAGTCTGCTGCCTGTGTGGTCCAGGCGGGAGCACTGCTCCATTGTGTATTGATCAGGGAGTCTGCTGCCTGTGTGGTCCAGGCGGGAGCACTGCTCCATTGTGTATTGATCAGGGAGTCTGCTGCCTGTGTGGTCCAGGCGGGAGCACTGCTCCATTGTGTATTGATCAGGGAGTCTGCTGCCTGTGTGGTCCAGGCGGGAGCACTGCTCCATTGTGTATTGATCAGGGAGTCTGCTGCCTGTGTGGTCCAGGCGGGAGCACTGCTCCATTGTGTATTGATCAGGGAGTCTGCTGCCTGTGTGGTCCAGGCGGGAGCACTGCTCCATTGTGTATTGATCAGGGAGTCTGCTGCCTGTGTGGTCCAGGCGGGAGCACTGCTCCATTGTGTATTGATCAGGGAGTCTGCTGCCTGTGTGGTCCAGGCGGGAGCACTGCTCCATTGTGTATTGATCAGGGAGTCTGCTGCCTGTGTGGTCCAGGCGGGAGCACTGCTCCATTGTGTATTGATCAGGGAGTCTGCTGCCTGTGTGGTCCAGGCGGGAGCACTGCTCCATTGTGTATTGATCAGGGAGTCTGCTGCCTGTGTGGTCCAGGCGGGAGCACTGCTCCATTGTGTATTGATCAGGGAGTCTGCTGCCTGTGTGGTCCAGGCGGGAGCACTGCTCCATTGTGTATTGATCAGGGAGTCTGCTGCCTGTGTGGTCCAGGCGGGAGCACTGCTCCATTGTGTATTGATCAGGGAGTCTGCTGCCTGTGTGGTCCAGGCGGGAGCACTGCTCCATTGTGTATTGATCAGGGAGTCTGCTGCCTGTGTGGTCCAGGCGGGAGCACTGCTCCATTGTGTATTGATCAGGGAGTCTGCTGCCTGTGTGGTCCAGGCGGGAGCACTGCTCCATTGTGTATTGATCAGGGAGTCTGCTGCCTGTGTGGTCCAGGCGGGAGCACTGCTCCATTGTGTATTGATCAGGAATCTGCTGCCTGTGTGGTCCAGGCGGGAGCACTGCTCCATTGTGTATTGATCAGGGAGTCTGCTGCCTGTGTGGTCCAGGCGGGAGCACTGCTCCATGTGTACTGATTCTCATCACTGGTGCTTTCTTTGACTCACAGGAATGAATTCAGAGCATGGACAGACATCAAGCCTGTGAAACCCATCAAAGCCAAGCCCCAGTACAAGCCCCCAGATGACAAGATGTCTCACGAGACCAGCTACAGTGCCCAGTTCAAAGGGGAGGCCAGTAAGCCCACTGCAGCTGACAACAAGTCCATGGATCGCCGAAGAATACGAAGTCTCTACAGTGAGCCTTTCAAGGAACCACCAAAGGTGAGACAACCCTTATATCACAGCCTGGAGGAGGCAGAGTGTAGGGCCCTGGCCAGGCCCCAGGGGCTCCTGATGAATCATACCTTTCCTCCTGAGCACACAGACCCAGGGGCATCTTCAACAGGCCCATCCGTTAAATTCAAAGAACTTATTAGGAACATGTGTTATGTGAAATAAAAGCGCTGAAAGATGGCTGATTTTCACAGAAATGTCGACTAAAAGTGACAAAACTAAATCCCCTTTATTTGGCTGGCCTGGAACTCACTACGTAGCTCAGGCTGGCCTCAAACTCACAGAGTTCCATCTGCCTCTGTGTCCTGATGTTGGGATTAAAGGCATTCAGCACACTGCCCAGCTGTATCCCCTGTCTTAAAGGACCCGTTCTTCTGCCTCTGAGGGGCTAGCCCATGTTTGCCACCTCCTCCGTGGGAGCTCTCTAGCCTGGCCTTAGCCCTTTGGCTTCTCCTCCACTCTGCTCTAAGCCTGGGCCCTTCCTCCTCCCACTGTCAGTCCCTGAATCACACCCACCTTTCCTCGTTTTTTCCCAGTAAACACTCTCCACCACAGTGTCCAGTGTCACAATATCCCTGTCACATCGGGTACAAGTATATTGTTCCCAGTCATTTGTTAGTGAAGTAACAGTTTCTGAAAGAAGATTCAGGGTGTTTGTTGTTGTTTGGTTTGTTTTGTTTTATGATTGCACTGCCCTGCCTAATTTTATCTCAGTATAAGTCCATAAACAGAAAAAAAAGCATGATGGACACAGAGCTAGCAAGGTAGGATCAGGAAGGCCAGGCAGCCTCACTTACTATGTGTCAGGCCCAGTGGAGCACACATCACCTCTCCGTGTGTAATAGCAGAGCATATCTGAGGACTAAATAACTCCAGAACCTAAGTGGTCTCTCTCTCTCTCTGCTTTTGTCCTCAAGTTTAGCACTCAAGTGGCATTTCCTATATGCAGGGACCAGTTTGTAGCTAACTACCAAATCCAGTTTGTCTAAAATGCATCCAGGTTTAGCACTGAATACTCCATGTACCTAGGAACCCCCTCCCCCCATTCCAGGCAAACCAAGCTGAGTGGTTACCTTACTGGTCACTGGACCTACGTTAGTGAAAGGCCAACATTAGCTAATGTCAGGAAGGCCTGACATTAGCTCTGTTCATCCACAGACGACACAGATCTCAGGTCATGGGGTGGCATTGGATGAAAGAAAATCCCAGTTGAGGAAGGAGAGAAGATTGGGGAAATTAGGCATGGATAGGAGAGGGCATATCAAGCCATCAGGCCCAGTGACACCAGAGTTCTCTAGGAAAGAGAGGGCAAGACTGATTCTTCAGAACGAGGGTATAGAGCTAGAGAGGAGGCCGAGAGAGTGGAGTCACTGCTTGGGGAAGTGGGCAAGGCCCAGCTAGAGATACGCATGTGGCTGCTAGTGCCTGGAGGGATCCCAAAACACTTCTGCATGTGCGCCCACCACCCCAGGGATGGAGCTTAAAGGCCAGCTCTGGCCAGCGTTTGGTGTCTGACATCAACCAAGGCTCATTCCGGTGAGTACCTGCTCCTCACATCGCCTCTTCAGTGCAGGACTGGGGTGACTGAGCACCTCCTCTGGGAGAGCTGAAACACTGAAAGCACAGGCTGCTGGACTCCTGGACCTGGTGGTGACCCAGGCATATCCCTCCTTTCACTTAACTCTGTGCCTGACTTGAATAAGGTATAACCTTCCCACGAGGAGGGACGGCAGATACTGCAGCTATGACCTAACCCACTGCCTGGGTTGCTCAAGGGGAGAAATGGCAGGACAGGGAGCCCATGCAGCATGGGAGAGTATTACCACAGGCTGCCCAGGAGTTCTGACAAGAGAAGCCTGATGCCCAGGCATCAGAGAAACTTCCTAGACTTGCTCCATCACTGGCAAACTATTGATACGCTTTCATTAATACTGTGATGTTTTCTGCATCCTCTATCCCACTCCCTCCCTTTTGTGTTTCTCTGTTTGTACTCTGTCTGTCTGTCTGTCTGTCTCTCTCCTCATACAGGTAGAGAAACCTAGTGTTCAGAGTTCCAAACCAAAAAAGACCTCAGTGAGCCATAAGCCTCCGAGGAAGCCCAAAGACAAGCAGATGGCGTCGGGCCAGGCTGCCAAGAAAAAGAGCACAGAGGGTCCTGGTGCTGCCAAACCAGACGACAAGGAGCAGAGCAAAGAGATGAACAATAAACTGGCTGAGGCGAAAGAGTAAATGTCACCGCACTTTCCTTTTATTTCCCCCCCCCCACTTTTTAAAACAACAACAACAAAAAAGGCCACAAAATTAATTAGAGACTTCCCATCTGCCTTGGTCCCGAGTGTCCCAGGAGCTCTGGGGTTGGTTTCTTCTCCTGAAGGACTCCTGTTCACACCAAGGGTGCTGCTGCCTCCTCTTGTGAGTAGTGGTGCAGCATCCCACCGAGGGCTCCTGGCACACCGGGAAGCTGTGCACTGGCTGTGCCCTCCCTGCGGGTCTGGGTGGGGCCTGCAGAGTCTGCTGCAGGGCTCCTCCCCCTGCTCCTCCCACTATCTGTGTCACGGAATCTGAACTTGAGGTAAATGCTCTTCTCCAGAGTTCACTGGATGATTGCGTGTTATGAAAGTTCAGCTTGGGCTTCAGCAGTTGATGGAGTTTGTGAACATGTTAAGTACGAAATAACAATATCAAACCAACCTTGGCCTTAATGTCAATGAAATGGAGTTGTGTCTGTTAACTTGAAGTAATTGTCTCCTAGAATCTTCCGTTAGGAGTATGTGCTTGTGTTTCATGCCTGTCAGTGGGCTTTAAATTATATACAAAGTAATAGATGGGCCACTGGCTGAGGTGGCAAAGAGTGTGTGTTCTAGGTACTGTAGATGCCATGACGGATCCCAGCAAGGGAGGCTACTTTCTTCTGTTTGCCCTTGTTTGCTGCTGATGCTGCAGAGGACCTGGATAAGGACAATGATCAGATCAGGTGTACAAATAGAGTGCTTACTGTGACTTTCTGTTCCTGAGACCCCCATGTGAGACGTAGATGCAGTGGCCAGCGTGGTGATGCTTCCTCTTCCTCCCTGAATGACTCTTGCTTTGTTCCATAGAGAGGCCAGTGTGCTGAGCATCTGGTCATTGTCTGTGTGGTAGCTGCAGGCCCTGGATGTATCCTTATGAAGGGATTAGCAAGCACCTTTCTTGATGCTTAGAAGCACCTCTCAATATACTTAGTTTTTCAGTGGTGTATGTGTGTGTGTGTGTGTGTGTGTGTGTGTGTGTGGCCAAAGACCCCAGGGGAAACAGGTGTCCCCTTAGCTGTGCTAGAATTGTGTTGTAGGAATTGGTCAGGGAGTGGTGTGAAATGCCCTCTTGCACTTGTGAGGGAACCCAAAATGTCCACTAGATGTATTATGGTGCCGTGCAGGTTGCTCGGCCCATTCTTTCTCCTCTCCCGGAAGTCCTTGTTGATCCCAGCATTCTGGCTAGCTGGGCTGTGGCACTCCAGCTTGCTTTCTCTTGTGGTAAAAATGGTACAGAAGGGAGGTCTTATGGTCCCTGCCTCAGAAGTCCCTTCAGATCTTTGTGGTTTGGGGAAGATGGAGCTCAAAGCTCCAGCTTAATCTCACTGTCTGGAAATGAGGTATCTGTCTGCATTGTTTCCTTTGTCAACTTGGGCCTGGTTGAGACGTCACTGTGTACTGGGCAGACTTTAGTTTTTAACAGATTAGGAAGAGTAGACATGAAGTCTGTGGCCGCTCCCGCTGCTGCTAGGACACAGACTATAAGGGAGGAGAAGTGCTCAAGAAAGAAGGAAACACCGACGAGCCTCACTGCCATGAGTCCACGTCACCATGCGGACATACCTGGAGTAGGTCTCAGTTTTGTTTCTGGCTACTTGTTAGCTAGCCCCAGTGTTTACCTGAGGACTTATCCACAGGCTCTAACTGCATCTGCCAATGCATGGCCCTTCTGTCAAGCTTAGCAGTAGTCAGATGCTGTGTTCACTGTAACTTGGATTTCTCTGTAGAATAACTGTGTGTATGTATGGGAGATAGAGGAAATCTGAGTTTACAATGCACAGGGATCATTCATTCAGCATTCACAGTCTGAATGCCTGTGCCAGGCACTGTATGAGGCTTGGTGGATAAACAGGTGGCTGTATCCATAGCCACACACCCACTGCTCAACTTGCGAGTCTGCCGTGACTGAGTCAAGTCATTTTCTGTAGTTTACCACAAGAGCCCCAGAGTACCAGGGGCTGACTTTCCTACCCTGCCTTGCCTGAGGCTTTAGATTACCCTTTTTAAGATGTTGATGTCCCTTCTTCACACACCCACCTGAGAAAACTGTTTGCAGTTCACTTTGACTCTTGAATGTGTCACTTCACTGATCAGAAACTTCCTTTGATTTCTACTGTTTACAAAAAAAAAAAAAAAAAAAAAAGCCAGTCTCGTTCTGTATACCAAACCTACCGGACGAAGCTGACCTTGGTTCCTTAAGCAGTGTTTGCTGTCACCTTTCTGCAGGTGATCAAGCTCCGGATGCCTGACCCCTCATCCTGTCCATTTCCCCCACAGTTCCCCATCCACCCCTGGAAAATGGGCTGGGATGGAGACTTTCCCCATTGTCTGCTTGGCCTGCCTGCAGAGCTCCCCCTAAGCTGTGCACAGCTTCCTGTTGTCTGCCCGGACCCTCACATAGCCCACAGAGCTGTGGCCTGCTGAGGCAGACCTAAAGTGTCTAATTACCATTTTGTGGCCCGGGTTTTGTTGCATACCACAGATTGTCTATGTAACGTGTAGCATACACCTCTCTTGGTGCTATTTCATTCCTGCTCTTAGTAAAAGAATGACAACAAAATATTCATGTATAGCCAATTGATTGTGACGTGCTTGTGGTCTGTGCTTGCTCAGAAAGCAAACCAACAGTTTTTTTTTCCAATTATAAATAAATGCTAAAGACGAACACCACTTTCTTGATCTTATTTCCTTGGTGAGGTCCAGCTGAATAGGTGAAGGAACGAGCCTTTGGCATTTGAGCCTCTGTACAAGATGCGCTGTGTCCTGCAGCTTTCCTGGGGTCCATAATGCAGATTGCCTCTTTTAGATTGTCTCTCAGATACTAATTGCAAGCAGTCAGAGCTAAGTATTGGGAAAAGCGAAGATGGACCCGGAGATGCCCTGGCCAACAAGGTAGTGTAATGTTTTCATCCCATGGCGCTGGAACGAACAGTGACACCTGTGTCACTCACTGCCAGGCAGGGGTGAGAGACTGGGTTCCAGCTCCTCTCCTCCCTGTGGGTGGCAGTTGTGCTGCCTCTGGCCTTTTCTCCTTACAGGGGTGGCAGAAATGTCTTTTATCGCACATCAAATTCATGATCATGTTGGAGGTTGCTCCCAAGGGTTAGCTCACTGTGTGGGGCATGTGCCTGACATGGGGGTGAAAGCATAGCTATGAGAGAGGCCTGGACAAAGTCCCAGCAAGTCGGGGAGTTGGGAGCCGAGCTGGAGGCCAGGTTTTCCTGGGTAAAGGGAGCACCAAGAAGGGTGGTAGAGTATAGTATGCAGATAACCGGAGCAGGTCTCAAGTTGGGGGAGTAGATTCAGGCATGGGGGTACAGGGGCTGGTCAGGCTAGAGCCACTCGAACTCTGCTGTCCTTCTGGTAAAGTGGGAAACAAAAGACTTTGCACTAGATTTCTCCAGCATGTGTTGATTGGATACCTGTTGTGTAACCAGCCCTGTTCTGGGGAGCCAGGAGATTGAGACCCTACCTCTGATCACAGGAAGGAGGAGCCTGTTCTAGCTGGTTCCATGGATGAGGAAGGACTCATCGGCTGGGTAGGTGTCGACCAGGTGAACAGAGCTGAACCCACCGAGGCATGCGAAACAGAGGGATGCACCTAAGCCTCACCTTTGTGTGGCGGGGTCGTGCACCTGATGAACTCAGGTTCTAGGGGTAGTTCACTCAGGGGAGGGAGTGCCGAAGGCCAGAGAGTGCGGAGCTCCGTGGTTGAAAGGCCTGGTGTCACTGATGGGTGGCTGCTGACTGGGGTCTGCATTCCATTGCTCTGCTTTCACCCCCACCCTGCGTGCCCCACGCTCTCACGCTTCTCACTCCCATCCTGCCACAGCCACAGGTCCTTTCCTGCTAGGAGCCCTAGGGTGGGACTTTTATTCTGTTGCTGGCCCCAACTTCTGAGTTTAGGGGTATACTATCAGATATCAATCTAGAGTAATAATATTTTTGTTTGTTTTTTGAGACAGGATCTCACTTTGTAGCCCTGGCTGGCCTGGAACTCAGAGAAATATGTCTATCTCTAGAGGCCTGCAGAGCACTGGGTTTAGGGTTGTGCCACCATGCCCAGCCCTAGTGTAAGATTTTTTTTTTAATCGCTATATTTTGTTTTCCAGATGAATACAATGCATTCGTATGAGGCAGGATACACAAAACTGCTCTATAAATAAATATATAGAAGTGCATTTGTAGGCTCGCTTTTGCTTCAGTTAAGGGAGAGAGAAACCAAACAAAGTAGAGCAACAGGATAAAAAAATGGCGGGAGAAACGGAGAGGTGGAAAGACAGGCAGAGGGAAGATACGCACAAGAACATGGAGAAAACATGGAGAAAAACATGGAGAAAAACATGAATAGAAAAATACGCACAAGAACATGGAGGATAAGCTACAGGAATTGGAGTAGGTGAGATACACTCATCCAGATGGGGCAAGAGAGAAGGCCGGAGGGTAGGGGAACTGACCCAGGTGAGCAGGGCCCAACTCCACATACTGCAGCTCCTTACACTACCCAGAGCCCCAGCATGTGGCTCTACCACCCCTCACCCATGTTGCTTCTTTAAAACAGCAAACTACTAAACCACACCTAGTGTTAAAATGGGACATTGTTACTAAGTTAGCTAGAAATGTGTTTCAGTTCCTGCTTCCAGTTTCTTTATTCCTAGGGACCCTCTACCCAGCATTAGTCCCATCTCCAGGAGGCTGTGAACTCCTGTAGTTTGTCACGATGGTTTCAAGAGTCTTTTACTGCTCAAATATATTACCAGTTCCCATTTCAGGAATAAAAAGTTGCAGGCAGCCAGGTGTGGTGGCGCACGCCTTTAATCCTAGCACTCGGGAAGCAGAGGCAGGCAGATCTCTGGGAGTTCAAGGCCAGCCTGGTCTACAGAGTGAGTTCCAGGCCAGATGGGACTATAGGGACACCCTGTCTCAAAAAGACCAAAAAAAAAAAAAGTTTCAGGGTGCGGTCTGTGGGCCATCTGCAGTTAAAGCAGGGCTCTACCCTTGGTCCTCTGTCCCCAGCACTGCTGGGACAGGGGACACCTCAGAGACAGAAGTAGCCTTTTCCTGGACCATATCTCACAGAACCAGGCAGGTGCCAGTCTCCAGCTCACGACTACAGGATGCACAGATCCTCCTGTGACTTGAGAGCATCCTATAGTATCCATGACAACAGAACCTCGCCCCATTTCCTTGTGTGTTTTATCGTGGGAGTTGTGGCTAACGCTGGAAGTGCTCACAGGTACTACAGCATTCGTGGTTGGAAAGCTGAGTTTTTACTGGCCTCTTTGAGCCTTGGTATCCTCCTCTGAAAATGGGGATGCTAGTATTCAAGTCAGGGAAGCACAGTAAGGATAGGACTCCAGAGTCAGGGACATGGACACTAAGCAGATGGTTTTAGACCCCTCCCCTTCCTTTCTAGAACTGAGAATGTAGGTGTTCCCTTCCTATTGGAGATAAACAACTAACTGTAAACTAGTCATAAGGGAGGCTGAGTGAGCAAAGCACTTTGAAACCACCAAGTTGAAAGAATTCTAGCTATTGAATTACTTTGAGTCCACAGACTGACTAGTGCCCTAACAATTTAGACTTTGCTCCTTGCAAGGCATTCTTTGACTGAATGCCATGGAGCGGCCGTTTGCCTAGGTAACAGGTAAGAAAAGGAAGCCCAGCAGGGAAGGCCCTCTGGGGAAGGGCGTCCAAGCTGATAGGCCAGCTCAGCTGGGCTTGGTAAACCAGGGAAGCTGAGGAGCCCAGGCCTTCTCTTCGCACTGCCTCTCCTCTCCCCTGAAGAAGGTCTGGCTGGCTGGGATGACTCCGGTTTCAAACAAGTGGGATGAAAATTACACCTAAACCATGCAACACCACATTCTGGCTGGGATGTTACACACCCTCCAGCAGGCCTGCACAACACCTTCTTTAATTCTTGGGATACAAATGTAAAGTAGGAGGAAAATCAGAGTTAGACCAAGTCTTCACACTCCCATTGACCACACTGCAGCCCGGCAGATGTTCTGTTCTTAAGCAGTGTTTTCGCTGTGGGAGACACCCAGGTAAAAGTATCTCATACTTGTCACATCAGACTGGGGACCACTACTTGGTGTATTTAATTTCCAAGAATAGAATGGAATTTAAATATTTTGTCTCTGCCCTCATGTAAGTAAGTGGCTTCTTGTCACCTGCCCACTGGGCATCATACATAGCTAACTCCACAGATGGCCTCAGACATCTTATCTGGGGCCAAGGGAATTTCGGGTGCCAAGAGAAAAGCATTATTGCCGCTGCTGTGGGCTTATGCTGCTGGAGGGCTCCTTAGACTTGCCCATCTGGCCATGTCACTCCCTACTCGATCCCATTGGCTCCGGCTCCCATGGCCTGCAGAAGCTTTGTCTCAGTCACCACGCTGCTTCTCACCTCCATGCCTTTCCCACGCTGTCCCTCCTACCCAGAATTCCCTTCTGCTTCTCACCTGGCTAACTCATCCTTCAAGACTCGGCTCAGGGGACTGCTCCAGGAAGCCTTGCCTGCACCTCCCAGGCTGGGTAAGATGTTCCCTGTGTGTATCTTCATCATGGAATTTACCACATGTCCTTTGTCATTGGCTTATATGTGTGTCCCTCACTGCAGCATGCCTCTCTGCAGATGGGTCTGATCCTTCTGTCATCTACTCCCTGGCCCAGTGCCCATCGCAGAGAATGTCTTCTGAAGTGTTTGTTGAATGAATACCGAATGAGTAAGTGAATGAGAGCGCATAGTCACTGTGTGCCCCACGTTTGCCACGGCGCCTCCACAAGGCTGTATTCTGCCTGGTAACTGTCCCTGCTCATAGGGAAGGAGTGGTTGTGACAGACCTGTCAGAGGGACAGTGGAGCAGAGAACAGCTGCTTTTACAATGACCAGCATCTGGGTCAGCATCCCTCTGCACTTGATTTAGCCACTTTTTCTGAGCAGTCCTAATTTCAGAAAATCATGAGCTTTTAGATACATGGTACTTACTCTCAGACGTGGCTTCATTCCACCCCTGCTCAGAACAGAGCCCTTATCTCCAGGACAATGAAAAGGTGTTCTCCCTGAACCACCCAGGACCATCATAGGACAAAGGGCTCAGAATTTGAGCCAGCAGCTCTCGTTTCAAATCCCAGTTCTGCCGTTTGCTGACCTTTGCTGAGACTCAGAATTTCTTTAAGCTTCAAAGATTTTGTAGTGGTAGTCTGCATCACTCTCCACATTGATGTGGTGGTACCCGAGTTCACAAAGTGAAAGTTGGACCAGCAAGAGATAGCATGTTCTCGAAACCGTTGGGTGGCAGGTGGGAATACTTCCAATAGCAAAGTGCCTGTCTCCGGTCCTTTGTCTGTTTACTACTCTGTTGTGAGTGCCTGGGAGTAAATGGAAAATGGACTGCCCTTGTCAATGGTTCGATTCATGTCACCTTGCTGTGCACCACTTCCCACTTACCCCCTTAGTTCCAAAGAGTGTGGTAGCTGGAACCACTTGGGGGAAAAGCCACCATCTGCCTCACAAGGGCTGAGACCTAGACCATGTATCTAGAGGTGCCTTTCAGTGCCCCTCCCTCCCCATCCTTCACCTGCCCCCTCCTCTCGGTACACTCTGATAAATAAATCACCCAGTTCAAATTCCACATTTGTTTAACTTGATCTTCTCTGGGCACTGGAAACCAATTTTTATTACTTGCTGGAGATCCCATCCTTGCTTTAGATGGGAGTGGAGGGGACAGACGTTGATTTGCCACTTCTCAGAAGCACAAAATTAGAGCTGAGCTGGTTCTATCTGGCAGCTTGAGTACAGAGCATTCTGTTTTTAAAAGGTCCATTCCATTAGCAGGGTTATCAGATTCTTGGCAGTGCACACAGAGGATCAGTCCCGCCCCTGACTTTGCGTTCATGGAGTTAATACAACCAAGGATGCTTTTCAAAATACTTACACAACTGGGAATTTATTTCATTCTTAGCAGGAAAATATATTTAACAGCAATTTTAAAAAAAAGTTAATGGGGGGCTGGAGAGATGGCCTAGCGGTTAAGAGCGCTGACGGCTCTTGCAGAGGACCCGGATTCGATCCCCACACCCACATGGCGGCTGAGAACCGTCTTTAGCTCCAGTTCCAGGGGAATCCCGACACCCTCTTCTGACTTCCACAGCATTGCATGACATGGGTGCACAAACCTGCATGCAGACAGTACATTCATACACATAAAAATAAATAAATAAATAAAATTTAAAAAAATTTTCACTTAATAGCCCTGTGTAGATCAGAAACTAATTAAAAAAAATAATAAATGGGGCTGGAAAAATGGATCAGGCCTAAGAACACTTGCTACTCTTGCAGAAGACCTGGGTTCAGTTCCCAGCACCCACATGGCAGCTCACACCCATCCCTAACTCCAGTTCCAGGGGATCCATCACCCCTCTTCTGGCCTCTGTGGTACCAGGCATGCGCATGGTACACATACATACACTAGGGCCAACACTCGTACACAAAGAATATAACTAAATCTTTAAAATACATAAAGTTATAAAGCTGCATAACCGCCTGCTTTCGACCATCCCACGTGGAGATGGGGAGACCCAGAGCAGTGGGGAGAGCTGGGAATTTGCCTTAAGATTCTGGTCTGGCTTTTGTAGGTTGCAGAGTTGGCCTACTCCACGGGAAGGGAATGAACACTGATGTGGTTTTTTCCCACACTTGTGGGTTTTCTCTCATTTTTCACAATAAAGTTAGAGTAAAGTTAGAACTTAGTGATTAGGTCACAAAAAAAAATTATTTGGCTTATAAGTGTGAGCCAGGATTTGAAACCAGTGGCCAATCCTATAGCTTAGTCTTTTTGCCCAGTCCTTGGACAATATCCCAGATTACTGTGCAGATCACCTGCATCCTCCTGAAACCTCAGCCTCCTCTTGTCCACTCAGTGGTTAAAATGACCTACCACATATATAGGTCATCAGTGCCAATGCGCAGGTGCACAGCTTGGGGGTGGGGCATGCCCGCCCAGGATTAAGCCTTGTGGAGGCAGCCTCTCCCTAACTGTGGTCCCAGCTGTTCTCTTCTGTGTTCTGAGCTGCCTTTGGTGGACTGCCAGGCTTGCAGGCCTGCTGCTGCTGCGCTCAGGTAGGATTTGCAGTGCCAGTGGGGCTAGCCCTTGGGCCAGGACGCTGCTGCTTTCTGGGGCTACCATCTTTGCGAGGGTATGTGGAGGCCAGCCTGGGCACAGCATGACCTGGTAGGTTCAGAAAGGCCTAAGGAGAAAGAAGGGGCGCTGGCTAGGCACTTGCTGGGGACCTGGCTCTACAGGGACGCATCTCTCAGGAGATGCAGTTGGGGCTCACAGCTGAGACCTACGGAAGCCATGGCTCCAGCTGGGTCCAGTCGGTGGTCGCACACACCAACCTGCACCAGAGGCTGTAGACACATTTGATTCTATTTCCAGAGAGAATGGTGTTCCTATGTTAAGTCCTGACATTGCCTGTGCTCTTCGTATGACCCTGGGCAATTTACATCCCCTTTCTGAGCCTCATTTCCACTTCTGGAAAATAGAAGTAAGATCAGTCCCTAGCTGCAGGTCCTCTATGTTTCAAGAACCAAAAGCCATATCGTATGTAAGATCCTCTTAGAAAACTTAAAGACGTATCAGAGTGTGAGAGGACCGGAGGTGCCCAGGCATGTAAAGCAGGGAAAATGTTTGTGCCCTGCAGATGTGATTGTTAGACTCTGATCTCGTGAAGTTACTTTTTAAACTCCTTCTTTAGGATGCCAGTCTTGACTGTGTGCCTGCCTGTGCCACAGACCTCTGATTCTTGACTATATTCAATACCCAGGCACTCAGTGGGTGTGTATGAAGTGTTAGAGGATGGAAAGAAAGGTAGAATGGGAGAGGAGGAGGTAGAGACGGGGAGAAGGGAGAGAGAAGCAGTAGACACAGTCTGAGCCCTTAGGGGGCCCAGCCTAGAGGCAACTTCAATCCAGGCAGCACCTGATGTGCAGGCCAGTTGTGGAGGATTGGAGACCCAGAGGAGAAGAAGGGAATGAGATGGTATCACTGAGAAGCATCCTTGGACCTGAGTCTCCATGGGCGAGGAGGGTCTCCTAGACAGACAAGCAAGGGGGCGACTGTGGGGCTAAGGAGCTAGGTTCTGTTTGGAGGCTCCAATTCCCGACGGGTGGGAGTCAATGAAGAACCGTGCAAGGACAGCAGGCAGGACCCTGAGGGCAGCAGAGCTCTTGGTTATGGGAATAACGACACTGCTGCTGCCTCTTCTGGGGAAAGCAGCATGGTGCCCCTGAGAGGGTGGTCTCAGAGTGCCGAACACAGGTAACTGCCCAGGTCCAACCAGTGAGCCACCAAGTCCATATGCCCAGGGCAGCTAGAGACCAGGGAGACTCCAAGCAGAGGTCTAGGAGACCCAGTGGCCTCAAGAATTGATCAGACTATGCTTTGGGGGAAAGAGAGGGAAGACTCCCCAGCAAAGTGACAACTTTGCTCGCAAAGAGAAGCAGGCTGATGAGGGTTAGGGCCACGGCTGGTGTGGCACCTGTTCACTGGTGGTGGCATTGTGTTCCAGGTGTTAGTCTGTCTACAGCTTCATTAGGCCGAGCCCGGATCTCACTCACTTCTATGCTCCATCTAACACAAGACCTACCAGAGTAGACAGTCAGTAGAGTTTGTCCAGTGAGTGGAAAAGAAAAAAAAAGTCAGAATAAAGAGAAAAGACCACACCCCATCCATTGTTGCCCCTTCCGTCTGTCGGATAGTCTATCACCTGGATACTCCAAAGCAAAGATGAGCAAAACAGCCCACAGTCCAGGGGGAGGCAGACAATTCCCCAACAACATGGTGATTGTACAAAGAGACTCTCCCACCGTGTCCTGGCAGGGAGAGAGGAGGAACAAAGCACTCCCCATCTAATGGATCCTTCCAAAGAATAATGAGCCTTGAAAGATAGTTTCCGTGGCAATCCCCCTCGGGTGGGGCATTTCTCATGTCTGAGTTGGGAGCTGTTTGTAACCAGGAAACATGGGTCTATGTGCCCAGCCGCTAGAGGCAGACAGGAAGGAGACGCAGCTGTACTACCAGCCTGTCTGCTGCCCGCCTCCTGCTGGGCGCTGTGGCACTGCTGGTCTGCGCTCCACTCTTCTGGTCCCAGCCATCTTTGCTCCAAGTATTTGTGCCCAAACTCCTTCCCACTCATTGGAGGCGCTGGGAAGACCATGATTTTTTGTGCTGGGCTGGCTGTCCATTAGCTGCATGGACGCTGGGGAGCTAGTTACCCACACTTACCTGATATGAAATCTCTCTTTGGGACTGCCATTCACTACACATGACCTGTATTCCAGCAGTCACGCTGTGCGCATTCCTATGAGCCTCTTACAGAGTAGGAGACAGAGGCTTAGAGAATGGCATGCTGTGGTACAACAGGGGACAGTCCAGGAAGAAACAGGATTTGGACTGTGTGCAGGGCAGGAACTAACGGTGGCCAGTGCAACCCCTTCTCCAGCTAGTCCAGGTCAGGGTTCAGCAATCTGGCACCTAGATTGTTTTCATCGTTATCTGTTGTTTGGTGATGGTGTTAGAATTTATTTGTGTTATTGGGTTGGCATTGAGACAGGGTTTCACTGTGCAATCCAAGCTGTTCTTGAACTCATTGTAGAAACCAACCTAGCTTTAAACTCACAGCTACCCTCCTGCCTCAGCCTCCCAAGTGCAAGGACAGCAGGCAGGCACCACCACATCCAGTGTTTACTTCCAGACTCTGGAAGAATGTCTCTGATGTCAGTGGGTGAACTCAGGACAGTGGTCTGGAGACGATGGCCTGGCCAGTGGGGGGTGTGGAATGAGAGGAAGGACAGGAGATGGAGTGGCTGCGGCCTGGTGGGTGCAGTGAGGAGGGCATCACTGAAGGAACCAGGTACTGCAGGTCATTTATCTGTAAATCTTCCCACTTTATCTTCTTGGCTCCCCAGGGTACTGGGCTAGGTATTAGAACTGTAGTTGAGAGTTCTCACTGCCCTTAGGGAGCTCAGGGTCAGATGGGGAAATCCTGTGAATGAGGAAAGACAAGTGCTGTGCACGAGATGTGAAACAGAACTTACTTGGAGACAGGCAGGAAGACCTTGGGAGGAAGTCTATGCAGGCGAGCTCTCAAGGACAGGCTGGGCTTCCACGGGGAAGAGTGGGCGGAGGAGGTTCACCCAGGAAGCAGAAACTGCAGACAGAGGCTGCATCCAGAGGCCGTGAGAGGACAAGGCAAGGAAAGAGGTCACAGGAAGGTCCCGGAGCTCCAGGAAGTTGAAGGAGGGAATCCATTATTATGGTTGCTATGGGGACGGGTTATTTGCATTACACACCAGAGCACTTTACAAATGCAGCTCAGGTCCCCATAGGATTCCTCTGATATTTATACTGGTATCTGAATTTCACAGGTGTGGAAACTGAGGGCCGTGTGGTTCAGTAATTTGCACAAGAACCCTTCCCTGCCCTGCCCCCATGCAGTAAGCAGCACAGAAGCAAATATACATAAAGCCAGCTGGGTTCTCTCGCTTCTGTGGTTTTGCACTGTGGGGTCCCTAGACTGGGAGGTAGAAAGACCAAAGCATCAAATTCGGTTGTGCAGACTGTCCATGCCCAAGAGCAACTGCCCTGTGGTTCATGAGGGCTGAGCCCACCCACTTCCTATAGACTGCCACTTATCCTGCATCCATCACCAGGGCTCTGTCTGTGGTTGTATGACCCCAGCTGACCTGGAGGGAGTAAGCACACATCTGAAGACTGCCAAGCCCAGTGGTGACTGCTGAGTGTGGCGAGGGCTCACGGTATCCCTGGGTGCAGTTCTATGTGTGGAGAACCCGTCAGGGCTGCTTTGACTTTCAAAATCAATGCCTAATTTATAAAAATAAGAAAATAAATCTAGTAAAAGTTAAAGGTCCCTTTTAAAGGAAGATTTATATCTTCCTCTTAACTCCTCTAAATAATTCAAATGAAATATAAATGACTTAAATTAAGCATAAAATACGATGGCTAACGGGTTTCCATACAAGTGCAACAGTTATGAAATTTTAAAACATGTCTTATATTCTCTAACTTTAGCAGATGAAGGGCTAGCCTAGAGCTGCAGGGGAAACAGCCTGCCAGTATGCTGCTGGTTGGGCTGGGGCCAAGGCAGAAGCTTCTTTGTCTGTGGAGGTCTGCAGACACACTGAGACATGCTACCCTCTGCTTCATCCTGTCAGATGTCAGCAGTTGGGAGTGGGAGCCATTCCTCAAAGTCCAAGCATGAGTGCCGGCTCGTTCCTGTGTGTGCCATTCACCAAGTGACCAGGATACAAAGCAGCAGAACTTTCATTTTGTTTTTTCCAATATAAAAAAAAATTAGAGTTCTGCCATCTGGGCTGTTTATCCCAAAGACCCAGGGTCACTTATCTTTAAATTGTCTAACAAGGTGACTCATTGCCTGATTTTACTTTGATAAAATATAGGGTGTGCATGCTCAGGTTTCCATTGTGTATCTCTTTTAACTTTTTTTTTAGACAGGGTTTCCCTGTATTCCCTGCTGGCCTGGAACTTGCTATGTAGACCAGGCTGGCCTTGATCTCACAGAAGTCTGTCTGCTTCTGCCTCTTGAGTCCTGAGATTAAAGGCATGTGCCACCACACCCAGCTTCTCTTTATTTTTTTGTTTTTATTCTTTGTCTTTTTGAGACTGGGTCTCCCTGTAGCCCCAGCTGGCCTGGAACTCCCATGTAGACGAGGCTGGCCTTGAATTCAAAAAGATAATCCTGCCTCTGCTTCCCGAGTACTGACATTAAAAGCATGAGCCACCATGCCCAGCTCTCTTTTAAATTTTTAAATTCTATTTTATTATGTATTTGGAGTGGGGTTATGCATGCCCTGGTCCAAAATGTGGAGGTCAGAGAACAACTTTCAAAAGTTTGTTCTCTCCTTTCAACCTGTAGGTCCCAGAGATCAAACTCAGCTCTTCAGGCTTGGTGGGAGGCGTCTTTAGCTGCTGATCCATCTTGCCAGCCCTCATTTGTAATCTTAATTCTAAAGCTCATGATTAATGACATTTAACTAAAAGGAAAAAAGTTTGCTGACCTATCAGTACGGGGGTCATTTACCCATGAAAATGTAGGGTTAGATCACAGCTGGGTCAGAGTGCTCAGTAAATAGAAATGGCTGAGAGCCAATTCCCCAGACACCTGCACAGCACATTTCCTAACCCAGGCTCTGGGGCTGCCCTTGTTTGTGAATTTTCTGCCAGCAGAGGGTGCCAACATCCTGCCAAAGGCCCTGAGATCAAGTTTAGCCCTGATCTCCTTTTATTCTTTTTGAGTTTCTTCATGACCCCACCCAAGTCACCAGAGGACCTGAGAGGATAAATATGCTCAACTTTCAGCTTTTACTTTCCTCTCTGAGCAGCTGCCAAGCGCTGGAGGGGCACGAGTGGATTCTTCATGCCCCTCAGCCTTCCTTGGCTCCCTCCTCACACTCCAAGACCCTCCAGTGACTGCCTGGCCAGGACAGCTGGCCTGGTGGTGCTGAGGCAGGAGGCTGCCCTGGCCTTCTCCCTCTGCGGTGATGCTCAAGGACAGCCAAGGCAGGACAGACAGACATGCTGCTTAGAGCACTATCCAATCTGCTGGGATCCAGCAGTCCCTAGGTAAAAAAAAGTGGGATGCTTCATGCATTAAAAAGCATCTAAATCAGGAGGATACTGCAGAATACAAATAGGCTGAGGACGCACAGTTTTACTCCTGAGTAAACAGAAAATCAGAGTACCGCCTAATGCTGACCATGGTGCAAACTGCCCCATGCTCCTGCCCTTCACGCCTCACAAATTTCTGTGTAAATATCATTATAATGGATGACTAGAGAACAAGCCCAAGGTCCCGAGGGATTAAACCATAATGATCCAAGAAAATATAATCAAATGGGGAGAGGCTGGGGATATGTCAGTTGGCAGAGTGCTTGACTAGTTCCATCCCCAGCACTCCACAAAAAAAGAAATAGCGTAGTGGTGTATACCTGTAATCCCAGTACTCTAGAGGTGGAGGCGGGAGGGTCAGAAGTTCGAAGTTGTCCTGGCTACATACAGCCAGTTCAAGGTCAGCCTGGGCTACATGAAACCCTATCTCAAATAAAGAATAAAAGCTGTCATCAGGTAGAGGTCTCAGTAAAGCAGCTTGAAGAAGCAGAAAGGGCTAGGCTAGGGATGTGACTCATGTGTACAACATTTACCTAGTGTGAGTGATGTCCTGGTTCTAGCCTCATTACCACCAAAAAGAAAGGGAGAAAAAAATTAAAGAAGCAGGCAAAACACACCTCTAAAAGCCTGGCAAGGGGCTGTTTACATGCTAAAGTGGTTCTAAGCTTTGTTCTTACAGGCTTTGTTGTTAGAAGTGTCAGTTACAAGGGGCTATCTTGTCTTGAGCACCTGCTGGGAGTGAGCCAGGCACTGAAGGAAAACACACAGGCTGTGGGAGCAGAGAGGCCCGAGGTCCAGTCCCCGCAGGTCCCTTCACTTCCACAGCCCACCCTCTCCAGACCTCGGTTTCTGGGTCTAGCAACCGGGGGATAAAACCCTTGCTGTGTGTCTCACACCCATGTGTTTCACAGGGCTGCTGTGTTGCCAACATGAGCTGTGGAAAGAAGTGATTTGGGAGGAGGAATATGCCTAGGTGTGCAAGGGTTTGTGATACTGGCTGAGCAATGCCACCCTTGTGTGGCACATTTCAGCCTGGCCTCAGGGAAGGTGTGTGCACTGTAGACCCAAAGGCTCCAGAATGGCCAGGTCTAGGCTGGCAGTGTTTGCTCTCAGACAGTAGTTGTGCATGCTCTCTGCAACGAGGGTGGGCTGAGGGATGGGGCAGGTGGCTGTAATCAGCTAGCTATATGGAGCAAGCATCCCCTGGGGACTCTGGTGAGGGATCAGAGCACTTGGATTCGAAGAATAAACCCAGGAGCTTTAGAGCAAATGAAGGCAAGGGTCTGAGGAGAGTAGAGGGGAAGTGGGGTGGGGAGGGAAGGGGCCAGGCCCTGCATGGAGTGCCCCAGCCAATTGTCTACTAAAGCAGGCGAGAAGGGCAGGGACGGGGCAGGCAATAGAGAATTTAAAGCAGTGATGTTAAAAGCAGATTCAACAGGACCCAGCCCTTAATAGCAGAGTCAGAGAAGAAAAGGAACCTTGGAAGGACCTAAGAAAAAGACAGACGAGTGGGGTCTGCAAAGGCATTGAACGGGTAGCTAAGATGGGCTCCCAGGATGGGCCTGGCAATCCTGCAGGAAGAAGTAGGCCTGGGTGGAGGGTGGGCTGGGTGGGCAGCTGGGATGCCCACCAGAGGGTTCAAGTCCAAGGGCATTATGGCCGTCATCTCCCAGGCACCACCCCCTTTGCTGCTTGCAGGTTATAATCAATTGGCAAACACATTGAATGACCGATTTCCCAGCCTGCCCCACTTCCGCCCTGCGTTCCCTACCGATGCAGAAATCCAGTTTCCTCTTGGCTCCTCCAGTAAAAGCTTCCCTGCCCAGGCCCACAAGGCCAAGTCTCATCAGGCAATCTGTGTTCTGCCCTCTCCCTGGCCAGAGCCTGGCCCTTAGTGACCACCTTTCTCTCCTTTGCAGGGCACCAGTCCAGCCTGCCGGTGATACTAAGAGTCAAAGTCCTGTAGCCACAGAGCCAAACAAGGGTCAAGGTCCTGTGGTCCCAGGGCTTCTGGAAGACCAAGGTCCTGTGATCCAAGAGTCTCCAAAGGATCAAGGCTCCGTGGTGCTGGGACCACCAAAGGATCAAGTCCCTGTGGTCCCAGGGTCCTTAAAGGATCAAAGTTCTGCAGTCCTGGGGCCTGCAAAGGATCAAGGTGCTGTGGTCCCAGGACCCCTGAAGGATCTAGGTCCCACAATTTCAGTCAAGGATCAAGATCACATGGTCTCTGAGCTTTTAAAGAATAAAGATTCTGTTATTGTAGCCAAAGATCAAGGCCCTGTGGTCCCAGAGCCTCTAAAGAACCAGAGTCCTATGGTACCAACAAGAGTTAAGGATCAAAGTTCCATGGAACTAACAGCTCTGAAGGATCAAGGTCCTGTGGCCCCCGAGCCTGGGAAGGGCCAAGTTCCCATGGTCCCAGAGCATAAGAAAGATCAAAATGCTACTGTCACGGCATCTATGAAGAATGAAGGTTCCATGGTCTCTGAGCCCATGAAGATTAGAGGCTTAGCAGACCCAGAGCTAATCAAGGATCCAGATATACTGGTCTCCAAGCATCTGAAAGGACATGATTCTGTGGTTGTGTCATCTGTAAAGAACCAAGGTCCAGTAGTCCCTGAGCCTATGAAAAACCAAGAACCCGCTATCCCAGCACTAGCCAAGGACCAAAGTCCCATGGTCCCAGAGCCTCCAAAGAATCAAGGTCCTATGGTCCTTGGGCCTGTGAAGAATCAAGACCCTGTAATCCCAGTACCACTAAAGGGCCAAGATCCCCTCGTGCCGGCACTAGTGAAGGACCAGGGTCCTGTGGCCCCTGACCCTCTGAAGACGCAAGGTTCCAGGGGCCCTCAGATGCCCACAGTCTCTCCTCCACCCCCAGTCATGATCCCAACAGTTCCCCATGGGGAATATACTGAGGGATCCCCTTGACTCCCCACCCTCGAAGTGCTGTGAAGGAGCTGGCTGAGGAAGTGCTCCCTCCTGGGGGCAGCAAAGACATATATTTAATCTGCATGAAACTGTGCTGTATAGTCTTGCTGGAATCTAATAAAACTGGTCCCTCTGGCTCAACAGTGTCTTTCTCTGGCTCTCTGGGGTTGAGTACATGTGCATGTATGTGTACAAGGCATGCACACTGGAAATGGCTGGGTCAGGCTCTGCAGTCACTGGTATGGGCCAGTGGAGTGAGAATATCCATTTCTTAGGGTTTGTCAGCATCACCTAGGGGTAGGCAGGTATTGGGTGACTTTCCCTGAAGAAACATGAACTAGTGTCTATTCACCCCCAATAGTTCAGATGGAAGAGATGATTGCACTTTAAACTAGTTTAGTAACCAGTAAGTTTATATTGGGGTTGTTTACAAGAGCATGGCTGACTCAGAGACAACTGCATCCTTGATAAGAACACTGCATGCCTGGATATCTCAGCAGGCAGCTTACCAGCTGGTGAGACTCTTGTCTCCATCCATCCTTCCTTATGTAATCTTGGGCACAGGACTGTGTGAATCCTGTAAGTTTCAGGAGCTCCCTAGACTTATAAGTTCCATTTGCTTTCTGAGTCCTGTCAGCCCTCTTCAGAAGGAAATGGTTCAACTCCTAGAGAATAGCTGTGCAACAGCCCATCATGCCAGGAGACTAAAGGAGAATCCAACAGGAAAGTGGCAAGACAGGGTCAGAGTCCTGAAAGCCTATGAGAGGCACCAGATCCCGAAAGGCCAAGCCTAAATGTGCCAGAGCTGAAGCCCGCAGGTAAAACAGAAGTGGAGATCCCATTGGACCTGGGCAATTTTAAATGATAGTTGTTTGTCATAGGCTCAGTCATAAAGCTCATCTAATCCAGGCCTCAGGCTTCTGGGAGTCTTAAGATTATCTAATGAAGCTTGAAGCTGACATCTGTTCAAGCTGCTTCTAAATCCAAGTCAATGTAAAAACAGTCCTCGGACCCGGGTTCGATTCCCAGCACCCACATGATGGCTAAGAACTGTCTCTTTAACTCCAGTTCCAGAGGAATCCGACACCCTCTTCTGACCTCCATGGCATTGCATGACGTGGGTGCACCAACCTACATGCAGACAGTACACTCAAACACATAATTAATTAATTAAAAAACAAATATGGTCCTCACCTTAGAGGGAATAAGAGAGTTTATTCTAGAGCCAAATATGAGTGGCCATGGCCTGGAAACACAGATTCAGGTTTCCCCAATGGCCATGTTCTACTGTGGACGTGATTGTATGCTATTTTTATTAGTTACAGACAAAGAAAGTCATAAATGAAAGTATTTACCAAACACACTGACAGGGCCAACAGTGCAGAGGTTACAGCAAAGTGAGGAAAGTTCTGCTACAGGTTCCAGATGTTACCTGATGGTGTTCTTGGCTTGGGAAAGCTGGTGGTCTGCTAAGAATACATTACAGGCTTTTAATCCCAGCACTTGGGAGGCAGAGGCAGGCAGATCTCTGTGAGTTCAAGGCCAGCTTGGTCTACCTAGTGAGTTCCAAGCCATTTGGGGCTACAGGGGGACCCTGTCTCAAAAAGACAAAAAGTATAGAGTTTGATAGTCATAAGCATCTTAGGTCAGACACAGGGATAGGCAATGGGTGGCTTTCAAAGGACTAAAAGTAGCCCAAGATAATTTGGCTCTGGTCTTCAATATAACTTTCATAATCTTGAAGTTTAGTCATTTGGCCTTGTAGAATCTTTAACACAGTTCTCTCTCTCTCTCTCTCTCTCTCTCTCTCTCTCTCTCCCTCTCCCCTCTCTCCTCTCTTTTCCTTTTAGGAGCTTCGGTTCACATCCATGGCAGCTCTATTCAATAAGGAGTTTCTTTTTTTATTTTTTTTTTAATTAATTTTATTTCTGTATGTGTATGAATGTACTGTCTGCATGCAAGTTTGTGCACCTGTGACGTGCAATGCCGTGGAAGTCAGAAGAGGGTATCGGATTCCCCTGGAACTGGAGTTCTCCTGGAATTGGAGTTTCAGACAGTTCTCGGCCGCCATGTGGGTGCTGGGGATCGAACCCGGGTCCTCTGCAAGAGCAGTCAGCGCTCTTAACCGCTAGGCCATCTCTCCAGCCCTTCAATAAGGAGTTTCTAAATAATGCCTTAGCTGACCGCACTGTGGCAGGCAGGCCCCATAGGCCCAACTACTGGGGAGGCT
This sequence comes from Rhizomys pruinosus, assembly GCA_009823505.1. NCBI lineage: Eukaryota > Metazoa > Chordata > Mammalia > Rodentia > Spalacidae > Rhizomys > Rhizomys pruinosus. The sequence goes on along the minus strand of VZQC01015208.1, from coordinate 782,750 downwards.
TACGTAGGAGGATCTCCTGGAGAAAATGGCGATAGCATTCTGACAGGGTGCTGGATAGCCCAGGATGTTGGGAAAAGTTGAGTGTGGCTGGAGGGTCATGGCCAGCTTCTCTGGCTATCCTTGGATGAGGGGAATCTGGTTTGCATGAGGACTCAACAGGGGAGCAGCAGATGTCTGGGGCAGAAAACTGCTTGTAACCATCAAGGGTGCTGGCAGGGTAAAAGAACCACGGCCAGCGATGGGGAAGAAGCCAGGGCAGCTGCCAGCCAGAAGCCCTCAGGCCAGGCTAGCCTGACACACCCAAGGCTGTCCTCTAACCACATACATGTTGTGGTACACACACACACACACACACACACACACACACACACACACACACACACCCTTCTTTCATGTGTAGAAAGGCTCTGTAAGGGAGAGGAGAACTCAGGGCCTCCCACCCCGGGTCAGGCACTGAAAGACAGTAGAGCACACTCTCTTGTCCCTTAGATGCGGACTTCCTTCCCTGCCTGGCTTCCCTACAGCAGCTAGCTGTATGGCAGCCCCTCCTAGGCTCTGAGTCAATGCTCCCAGCCTCTGGCAGTGGCCTGCAGGCCTGTAGAAGCCTCTCAAAGCAAGAGGAGGGACAGAGCTCGGGTGCTCCTTGCCCACCACAGGCATGTAGTTGAGGGTGCCCCAAAACTCCCTGCTGCTGGCCCTAGGACAAATCAGACTCACCGGGACCAAGTGGGCTGGTGGCTAGAATGGGACAAGGCAGTTCCAGCCCAAAGACGTCCAGGCCAGGCTTAGGAGAAGGCTCCACCCACACGAGTCCCGGGCTCCTCACTATGAAATGCTCGGCCCAGACTGGAATGGGCTCCCTCTGCAGCCCTGCTCACGACCGTCTTCACATGTGCACATCCTCCAGCCCATCTGCCTTCCCCACTGTGGATATTCTCTGGGCCTGGGTTCCTGGCCCCACTGCCTGTGAAACCTCAGCATGTGGGAGCACTTAGTGGGAAGAACAGTACCCAGAAAATATGAGCGTGAATGAAGTCTTGAGGCCAGCCAGCCGAAGTTCTGTTCTCTGCCCACAGCCCTGGTGAAGGGTGGTGTCACCTGCAGCCTTAGGTAGAAGGCCCTCTCTGCAGGTTGGGTTCACTGCAGCTCCTGGTGGTGGGTGGTCTTTGTTTTCTCACACGATGATCCAGTCCTGGAACAGCTGCAGGTGCCTGTTGAGTATCCTTCATATTATATACACGCAGGCAAAACACTCAAACACATAAAAATAATAAAAAAATTTGGGGGGGTATCTTTTTGAGACAGGGTCTCCCTGTAGCCCCAGCTGTCCTGGAACTCATTCTGCAGACCAGGTTGCCTTGAACTCACAAAGATCCACCTGCCTCTGCCTCCCAAGTGCTAGGATTAAAGGCGTGTGCCACCATGCCCAGCAAAAATAATAAATTAAAAAAAAAGTGGGACTGGAGAGATGGCTCAGCAGTTAGGAGCACCAGCTGCGCTTGCAGAGGACCCGAGTTCGATCCCCAGGACCCATATGGTGGCTAAGATCCATCCGTAACTCCAGTTCCAGGGGAATCCAATGCCTTCTAACTCTAAGGGCATTGAACAACTCCAGTGCACTTACACACATGCAGGCAATACACTCATACACATAAAATAAAAATAAATAAATAATTTTTTTTTTTGGTCTTTTTTTTTTTTTGAGACAGGGTCTCCCTGTAACCCCAGCTGTCCTGGAACTCACTGTGTAGACCAGGCTGGCCTTGAACTCACAAAGATCCGCCTGCCTCTGCCTCCCAAGTGCTAGGATTAAAGGTGTGCGCCACCACGCCCGGCTAATAAATAAATAATTTTAAGAAGTACAAAACTTGCTGCCTCTCTATAGCCTAGCCCCCTTATCTTACACACATCCTGTAATTCTGTGTATGGATCACAGCATGTTACTTAGAATGTAAGAAGTTCAATCTTGGGGGCTGGAGAGATGGCTCAGCTGTTAGGAGCACTGACTGCTCTTGCAGAGGACCCAGGTTCGATTCCCAGCACCCACATGGCAGCTAAGAACTGTGTTTAACTCCAGTTCCAGGGGAATCCGACGCCCTCTTCTGACCTCGGAGGCATTGCACGACATAGGTGCACCAACCTACGTGCAGACAGTACACTCATACACATAAAAAAAATTTAGAAGTTCAATCTTAACTGGGCCTGGTATTGTTATGGAAAAATTCTTCAAATGGCACAGAGACTGAACACATACACATTCCTTCCTCATGCATGAGAATGCCAGTATACAACAGATGACTATTAGATTCTGGGGTGCTGATTTGTAGTACAGATGAGGTTTTGTTTATTTTGTGTGTGGGGTTTTTTGTTGGGTTTTTTTTTTTTTTTGTCTTTTTGAAACAGGGTCTCCCTATAGCCCCAGCTTCCCAGCTGGCCTGGAACAGCCAACACAGTTTTTTAAGTAGTCAGGACATCTACTGCCTTATGATCTATAGGCAGACTAGGCTAATTGGCTAGGACCTGATCAAACAGTCATTCCAGTTTACAAAGACAGATATCATTGACAGAAATTTAGAATTCTGAAACTCTTGATTTATACTTTTCTTGGCCTATTTTGACCAGGTGCCTTATTAAAGCATTCGGAGAACTTTCCATCCTTTGAGTTTTTACATCTTTATCAACAGACATAGTGAGTGGAAGGCATCACAGAGCTTCAAGACTTCACAGAATAATAAAACATCTCAGGATAGTGTGCCAGGCATGGTGGCACACCTTTAATCTCCGCACTCAGGAGACAGAGGCAGGCACCAACCTGGTCTAGATAAGCAAGTTCCAGACCAGCTGGGGCTACAGGGAGACCCTGTCTCAGACAGACCAAAAAATAAAAATCTCAGGGTACTGAAAACACCATAGAGTAATAAAACCTCTCTGAGCATCCCAGGGTTACATATCAAGGTATCCACTCAGTAAGTAAAACATAGGAAACTTTTAAATGGTTTACGCTTACCATGACATTATACGAATATAGTTATAAGACTATAACTTGTGGCTGGAGAGATGGCTCAGTGGTTAAGAGCTCTGGCTGTTCTTGCAGAAGACCCAGGTTTGAATCCCAGCACTCACATAGTAGCTATCAACTGTCCATAACTCCAGTTCTAGGGGATCCAGCACCCTCTTTTGACCTTCACAGGCATTGCATGACATGACACAGGGGCACTTACATACATGCAGGCAATACATGCATTCACATAAAAAATAAAAATATAAGTAAAAAACTTTTTTTTAAGTGTAACTTTTCCTTATCAGTATCATAGGCCTGTAATCCCAGCCAGCCACTCGGGAGGTTGAGACTGGTCCATCAAACATTCAAGCCAGCCTGGGCAATTTTTTGAGATCCTGACTCAAAATAGTAGTAATTTCTCTTTAGAAGGAGGGTGGGGCATATAGCTTAGGGGTAGCAAGCTTCCTCGCAAGTCAAGTCCTGTGTTTCATCACCAGCCACACAATAAAAGAAGGGGGGGGCTGGAGAGATGGCCTAGCGGTTAAGAGCGCCGACCGCTCTTACAGAGGACCCGGGTTCGATCCCCAGCACCCACATGGCGGCCGAGAACCGTCTGAAACTCCAATTCCAGGAGAACTCCAGTTCCAGGGGAATCCGATACCCTCTTCTGACCTCCACGGCATTGCACGACACGGGTGCACAAACTTGCATGCAGACAGTACATTCATACACATACAGAAAAAAAGAAAGAAAAGAAAGAAAGAAAGAAAGAAAGAAAGAAAGAAAGAAAGAAAGAAAGAAAGAAAATGAAAGAGAAAGAAAGAGGGGAGATGGCTCCCAGCGACGTGCTTGCCATGAAAGTATGAGGACCTACGTTGTAACCCCAGAACCCACATAAAAAGTCAGGTGCATGCACTTGCAATCCCAGCATTGGGAGACAGGGACTGGGCTCCCTGAGGCTTGCTGGCCAGCCAGTCTAGCCAAAGAGGCACTGTCCAATGAGACCCTGTTCCATACAAATAGGATGGAAGGGCGGGAGAGATGACTCAGCAGTTAAGAGCCCTTGCTGCTCTTCCAGAGGACCCAAGTTCAATTCCCAGCACGCAGGTTAGGTGGCTCACAGCGGCCTGTAACTCTGTTCCAGGGGATCTGACATCCTCTTCTGGCCTCCTTGGACACCTGCACATATCTGGCATGCACTCACACAGACACACACAGGCACAGAGATATATACAGAAAATAAAGAAGGAAAGAAAGGAAAGGAAGGAAGGGAGAGAGGGAGGGAGGGAGGGAGGGAAGGAAAGAAGGCAACTTTCGCCCCTCCCCACCTGATCAGGAATGGCAGTTCTTTCTCCAGACCCTCACCCTGCCCCTGGGGCTAGTCATAATTCCAAGAAGCTTCAGACACCCTGAGAAGTCACTCAGTTATCACTATAGCTGCCCCAAGACCAAGCCAAGAAGTTTCTGGTAGCCCTATGTCCTTTATAGCAAGCTTATTTACTGAGCTCCTAGAGCCTGCCCAGTTTTCCTTGGGGCTATCCACACCCAAGCCATCCCACAGAAGCCCTGTAATTTTGACCTCTCTTTAGAAGGTACTCCTCAATTACCCTGTTCCCCTCTAACCCCAAGTATACTAGCCTGTAATTCTCTTTGCCCCTCACATCCTCCATGGGCTGGGTCCTGGTTCTGGGGGATCAGGACCACATCACTTCATATTCCTACCAACAGTGAATGAGGGTTGCAACAGCCCACAAGCTCACCAGTGCTTAATGTCATTTTCAGTATAGCAGTGATTCATTAATTCATTTTTTTATTTATTTTTGTATGTGTATGAGTGTATTGTCTGCATGTAGGTTTGTGCACCCGTGTCGTACAGTGCCTCGGAGGTCAGAAGAGGGTCTCAGATTCCCCTGGAACTGGAGTTCTCCTGGAATTGGAGTTACAGACGGTTCCTAAGAAGCCATGTGGGTGCTGGGGATCGAACCCGGGTCCTCTGAAAGAGCAGTCGGTGCTCTTACCCGCTAGGCCATCTCTCCAGCCCTCATTAATTCATTTTATCATACCAGTATTACTTTTTATCCCAAAAGCTTAGTTATTTTCACACATTTGGAATAGGCATCTACTAAACATGTATTGAATAGAACCACAGGAAACAGGAGATTTAGGTGGGAAGATGAATGCAGTTTAGGACGGGGAATGGGAGGCGTTGTGAGCTTTCCAGACTTGATGGTCAGAGCTGGAAAGGAGTGTAGACTCCAGGCAGAGTGGGGCCCTGTGATGGTTAATCTTGGTTTGCGGGGTCATCAGCTGTGGGGTTCCTCCCTCTGGACCACCAGCTCCCCGCAACCTTCATGTGGCAGCTGTGGCCCTGGTCACTACAAGCCAGGGGCCAGGAGGGAATAGAGAAGGGTCCTCGGGGCAGCGGTGAATACAACACAGGAAGAAAACCCAGGAGTCTGTGTCAGCAGACAGTTTATTACAAGAGACAAAGATGCTTATATGGGGGCAAGATTTCAGCGGGAAACTTGGGGGCAGGGTTAAGGGAAGGTGACATGACTTGGGGGGTGCTTCCTTTGGAAGAGTTGCAAGATCACAGGTTGTTTTTCCAGGGACTTTACAAGGGTAAAGAAATGGCTGCTTATCACTCACGCTTTAGAGCCAGAGGCTGAGAACAAAGGCCAGGACATGACTTAAGATAGAGTGGGCCGGACTCCTACCGTCCTCACAAGGAGGTTTCCATAGTCGTGCAGCTGTGCTCAATATCTTGGACAATCCCTTGTGTCTCCCACATTGGTTGTCAACTTGGTAAGATTTAGAATAACCGGGAAAACCAATCTTTGGCTTGGCTGTGAGCGATCATCTAGATTGGTTCACTGAAGTGGGAAACCCCACCCTACAGGTGGCTGATACCATCCCATGGGCTGGGGTCTCAGTATTCACCTTAAAAAGAGAAAACCACCTGGTGTGGTGGTGCAGGCCTTTAATCCCAGCAGAGGCAGGCAAATCTCTGTAAGTTCAAGGCCAGCCTGGTCTACATAGTGAGTTCCAGCTTGGACTAAAGGGACACCCTGTCTCAAAAAGACCAAAAAAAAAAACAAAAAAAAAAACGAAAGAAAGAAAAAAAGAAAAAGAAAACCAGCTGAGCATGAGGATCTGTCGCTCTCCGCCCTGCTTCCTGACTACGGACGCTGGGTGACCTGCTGCTGTCCTGCCTCTCTACTTTGATGGACTAGATCCCCTGGGACAGTGAGACAAAATTTACACTTCCTTAAGTTGTTTCTCTCGGGTAGTTTGTCAAAGCAACAAATAACTAACACGGGCCATCACTGAAATATGGGCCTCACTAGCCCAGTGGGTATGTGAGACCACTAGGGAAAGGAAGGCCAGGAGAGAGAAAAGTGAAGGGCTGAAACCCTAGGAACACCATCATTAGGAGGACAGGGAGAGGAAGGAAGCTCCCACCATGGAGTAGCAGAGAACAGAAAACATCAAGAAAGAAGAATTCCACAGGACCCAAGACCACAATGATTCCCTAGCACGTAGATTAAAATGGCAACCAAGGAGCTGGAGAGATGGCTCAGTGGTTAAGAATGCAGAAGAACTGAGTTCAGTTCCCAGTGACGATGCTGGGCAGCTTGTAACTGCCTGTAACTCCCGCTCCAGGGGATGTGACACCCTCTCAGGCCTCTGCAGGCACCCACATGCACATTTACCCATTCAGACATATACACACATACACACAAAAATTAAAAATATTTTGGGGGGAGCACCTGGCTTAAAGATGGTTCTTAGCTACCATGTGGGTGCTGGGAATCAAACCCTGGTCCTTTGTAAGAGCAGTCCACACTCTTGACTGCTGAGCCATCTCTCCAGCCCCTAATAATAAATCTTTAAAAATAAGTGAATGCTGGGTGTGGTACACCTTTAGTCCCAGCACTCAGGAAGCAGAGGCAGGTGGATCTCTGTGAGTTCAAGGCCAGCCTGGTCGACAGAGAGAGCTCTAGGGACTAAAGGGAGACCCTGTCTCAAAAAGATCAAAATAAATAAATAAGTGAATAAATAAGGCTGGGCATGATGGCGCACACCTTTAATTCTAATATTTGGGAGGCAGAGGCAGGCTGATCTCTGTGAGTTCAAGGCCAGCCTGGTCTATAGAGCCAGTTCCAGGACAGCCAGAGCTATAGGGAGACCCTGTCTCAAAAAGAAACCCCCCCCCCAAAAAAAAGAAGACAGAGGCAGGCAGAGCTCTTTAAGATTGAAGCTAGCCTGGGCCACATAGTGAGTTTCAGGCCAGCTGGGGCTACAGGAAGACCTTGTTTCAGACAGACCAAAAAAAAAAAAGTAAATAAAAACAAAAATATCCACTGAACAAAATGGGTATATATGTTATGAAGTACATATGGGTATATATGTTATCAAGTACCTATGCATGACAGTTGTATGGAATTACATTGTTGTATTCTCTCAACTTTTCATGTATGTTGGAAAATGTTCCTATTTCTAAAATAAGATTTTTCTAGTGTCCACTGACCAGTAATAAAGATCACTAGTGACCTTGGCAATCTTCAGCTCTCTGGAGTGGAAGAAACAAAAAGCTGAGTCCAGTGAACAGTGCAAGAAGAAAAATCAAGTGTTTGCACACGCAGTGCATGATTGGCAGCCGTCCAGAAAAGAGAAGACTGCGAGAGGGGCGTCGCTGGCTTCCCAAGTCTCTCAATGCCTCCCACACAAGGGCTGTGTTCAGCTCAGCAAGGAGACAAGCACTCTTCCTCAAAATGGAGGCCATGGCTTGTCAAGGAAGGCCAGCTTTGCTCCTAGCTCCTGGATTCTCCACAGTCCACTTCCCCCAAGGTTTGCATGGGTCCTGCTCTAGTCACCTTCAGGGCTTCTGTGTCACTGGGCCACAGGGCAAAGCTGCTAACCCTTCAGCCCAAACCACCCGGAAGCCTCATTTTCCTGGGCAGTCGGCTGTCTTCCAGACTACTCAGCAAATAGATCCAAACAGCACACCAAAATGTGATCTGTGTTGCCTCCAAAATACACAGAAGCCCTACTAAAGGCCGGAAGCCCAGCAAGCTGTCTTGTACTTTTCAGAGTCTTCCTGGTATGATCCAGCTTGCTGAACACCCAGAAACTTTACTTCAGTAGCAGTTCTCTACCTTTATGGGGACTTATTTTCTATTCCCAGGGACACCTGTGTCTCTTTGGTTCATCTAAAGGAGCTGTAACTTCCTAGGATTATGATGTAACTGATGTAGTGGATAGAACACTGTCCTGGGATGCATGGGAAGGGAATCAAAACCCCAATCAAGTAAATCCTCGCAGACCAAGAGACGTGAATTTCAAGGCGAGACGGGAAAGGTGAACTGCTGACCCTGTCCAGAAGAAAATGTCATCAGGAGTTCTTTATAGAGGAAGAGGGGTAATTGTCAGAATGCTTTACACCAAGTACAAGAACATATGTACCCGTGAAAAGACCACACTTACAAGAGCACATGAATGAAGTCACCATGTGAAGAGGCTCACAGAAAGGCCCTTTCATTCCCCAAGAACAGTGCCATCTGTATAGCCCAAGATGGGAGCTAAATCTGTACAACAGAAATCATTCCCAGAGGGGCCAACAAGAGGGCTCAATGGGTACCATGCTTGCTGTTGTACACCTGAGGATCTGAGTTCAATCTCTGAGACAGAGAACTTGGAAAGGTGTTCTCTGACCTCTGCACATAACCTACACACACACACACACACACACACACACACACACACACCATGCACACAGTTTTTTTAAAGATATAACTTCTTGAATCTTTCAAGTCTTTGATAGTGGCAATATCTGTGATTTCCCCCAAATCACAGGTTTCCTTCTGATTTTTGATGTTTGTGAAAAAGGAAAGACTTGGGTGGGTCTTCTAGTTAATCCTTTCCATCATAACACTTACTCTGTGGGTATGGCTGGAGGCTCCTCTGTGAGTTATGCCTGTAAATTCCAATTATATACCCTAAAATGAGAAAAACGATTGCAAGAAGAGTCTGGTGCCCCATCGGACTCGCTATGCCTGGACTTGGGTCAGAACTCCAATTATCTATCACCCTGATGACCTGAGCACAGTGGCATTCTGGGAGCTGGAGAGCTAACATGATAGGATTTAATCCTACAGAAGCTGGAGACTGTCCCTTCATAGAGTGCAGGGAAGTGGCTCGGAGCCCTGTATGAAAGACCAAGAGTTACACTATGCATCGGGGGCCCTTTTAGAAGGGTGCTGTCCCCTCCTACTCCAAGGGACTCCAAGGAAAGGCCTAGATATGTTTCAGAGACTCTCAAGTCAGGCCTGAGGGAAGTTAGCCCGTGCTCCTGTTACCGAGCCTAAGGAGAACCTTAAGGCACTGCCCAGCTCCAGGTCGAATGGGTGTCTTAGCAAAGGCTGGTCTGCCTTGGCCACTTCCCTATCCTGCTATTGATGGATTCTTCTCTCTGAAGACTCCTGTGGGTTAGACCACGCTGATGTTCCTTGAGAGCTGCTGCCTGCTCTCCCCTGAGATCCCACCTTTCCATGGAAGTCACGGAGCTGTTTCCAAGACAGCATCTTCCTCCAGGTGCCCTGACCTTCACAGAACGAACAGCAAAGACGTCCCTCCCGGATGCTGGACAGGAGCCCAGCATCTCAGCCATGCACCCCTCACAGGCTCAGTATCCATGAATACAGATATCTAATCAAACCAGGCCAGGCCAGCAGAACCTCCCAGCCAACCCCCAGAGCTGTCAAGAGCAAAATACTCATTTTAAACCACTGTAAGTAGAATGGCTTGTTACCTAGCAACAAACAGCTACATTTTGCAAGGTAACTTTCAAGCCGAAGTCATGTGAAGGCCGTCAAGCCGGGCTGCAGCAGTGTTACCAGGCAAAGAGCAAGGACTCCACCTCTGAGGGTCAGAGATTGCTCTAAGCCGGCCACCCCCCCACATGTCTCCCGTTCCCTTCCCAATGCCAGTGCTGCCCTAATCACCAGGGAACCATCGGCAGAGTCCAGCTGATAAACTGATGATGTCATTTGGTGACTGGGCACCAAATATCCTGCCCTAATCAATCACAGGACTGGGATTAGCACTCTCCTCCATCTCCTCTTGTCTCCGTGTGAAATTAAACTCTGACCTAGAATGGGCAAATTGGTACCTGAGCAACATGAGACCTTAGTGCTAAAAACAGCACAGCTTAGTTACAGGATGTGAAGAAATCAAACTGGAGCTGAGCTGGAAGCTTCCCCCCTGGTGGCCGGGTGCTGTACAGACTGCTGGGAGAGAAGACACCTGCGGTGTTACGCAGCACTGGACCCTGTGACCGACATACAAGACGTCCCTAGTCCTAGTGCAACAGCAGCATGGAGTGCTGTGAGAGTGACCAGCCACTTTCTGGGATGGATTTGAGGCCTACTCCACACAGGAGGAATTCATGCCTGGTACCGTCCACCTAGTCAGCACCCCAAGGCTGGGGAGGTCATAGGCCCTAGGAGGGAACCACTTCTGGTACTTTGCTAAGTGAACATGGCATCAACCTGCCTTCTACATATTTACATTTATGCCTGCAAATGAGTGCTGGTCCCAGCCTTGGTCAGAGAAGCTTCTGTCTGTAGTGGATGGTGATTGCTGCAGAGACTCAAAATCAGCTAAAGTGTTGAGAATAAGTGACTATTGTGTAATGAGCCCTAAATGGGTCGGTCATCTGACCCATCCCCGTCAAGACTTAGGTCCAAACATCACAGAAGGGGCAGAAAAAAAATGTAAGAGTCAGAAGAGGGGGAGGAGAGCTGTGAAATGTCGTCATGATGACATGGCTGTTACAAGCATGAACTCACAGCAGCAGAAGCTGCTGCCTGCACAAGACTGGGCCCATCAACATCCATCAGGGTGGGGGAGGAGCCACAGCTGATGGTTTAGGGGGAGACAAGCATGTTCCAGACCCAGGGCACCACCGGCCACTTTGACGTAACACTTAGTAGGCACCTTCTGTGTGCTGGACACTGCTAGCTATGGTGTAGTAAGTACATGGGCAGTTCGAGTGCTGAAGTCAGGAGAATGAGAAAACGCGTCGGAGCAGCCGGAGCAGGCGTGGGCTGGCTCTGCGGGACAGCCAGGGAAAGCCTCTCGGGCAGGCGAAGTCGTGCAAGCCAAGTTCTGAATTGTTAACCAAAGATCTCCACTGGCTTGGCAGACTGAAAGGCAGGCCAGACCCTGCGGCAGCTCACTGGAATGCAAGGAGTCCTCTGCATACTTACCTGGTTACTGTCCCTAAGTGTCCACATGAGACAAAGTGCCTTGTGTGACAGCTAATTTATGGACTTCCAAGTACCAGTCAGGACTGGGATTCTGAAGTTTTGCTGAAACTCCGTGTGGAAAAAAGAGCTGGCTCTGCTTCAGCCCCATCCGCACCTGGTAGACTCCTCCGGCCAGGAAGGGGGCTTCTGTGGCCCAACGACCCCCAGGCGGAAGCTGCTCAAGGTCACAGCCTGCAGAGGTAAGCCTAGGGCCGGGTTCCCCCTTCTTCTCTCGCTGCAGGGCTCCCCTGCCCACATCTCCCTCCTGAGGCACAGGAGGACCCAAGGACCAGAGAAGACAAACATAAGGACAGTAGGGGGGTCAGGACTATGGGTTCCTCCCCCTTTGTTACAAACCCTGCATACAGGGTACCTGGAAAGGAAGATTCCCCACAAGCTTCCTTTGCGAGAACCCAGCCATTCAGGCAGCCTTTAGCCACCATGTGCCCATTCCCCTCTCTGGCCCCCGGGGTAAGGCCAGCGGGCTGACAAGTGGGTCTTCTTGCAGAGCAGGACTAGGGTGCTTGGGTTCCTGCTCGTCATTCAGGCCTTGCAGCCCCAACCTTTCCGGGACTACAGAACTAGAACACTGGCCCTGGACAGACACAGTGACCGTCCTCCACCGCTCAGTTAGTTATCTGCCAGCATTCCAGGGCCGATAGGAGCTATTAAAACCACAGACTTTGTCCCTGAGGAAGAATGTCATGGGACCTCCTGATTTAATCTGCTGCCACAAGATTTCATTGGAAAAGTTTTATTGAAAAAAAATTATACAAATAAATTCTCATTTTGAAAGCAACAAAGGCTCGTGTTCCCCCTTCCCTCCCCACCTTTGGAAAACTAGAAAAGGAGAAAAACAAAAGTTCGTCCCTGCGACACTCTCCGTGGTGGCCTGGACAAGGGTGTGCCCGGGAGCTGCTCCTATGCACTATCTCCCAACATCCATTGCCAGGCAAGGGTCGTTTTAGGGGTGCCCGGTCCCGGGGATGTAGCACCTAGTTTTGTGGTTAAAGGAAGCTGGGAGAGAGGCAGGAGGGCTGGGGAGGGCTGAGGGGGAGGGCTGAGGGGATGATGACAGAGAGGGCTAGCTAGACTGCCCTGCCCCCCAGCTCGATTGTCTCACGGATAAGGTCTTGGCCATAAATATGAACACTGATTGACTGGTTGAGGCAGACTGGATCTAGAATTTTGAGGGCAAGACGGGATGACCATGGGGGGCCCAGGCTTTGCCCATCATGGTATCTGGGCCCCATGTCATAGCAGAGTGGATTCTAGCTAGGAAGGTACACTCAGACACACGGGAGCCTCGGGTCTGCTTTGTCACCCCCACCCCCACCCCATGGATATCCACAGCTAGTACCTCCCCCACCAATAGCACCCATGTGTCTTGGGAACCTTCAGCTACTTCATGCCATCTTATGCCCACCCTAAGGCCTTACAATTCGTCTCTCATCTTGTCACCCTTGGGCCGGACCAGGCGCCCAATAAACAGCAAAGAGCCGCTCTGGGTGTCTCGCACCAGGAAGATGAAGGGGTGGTCAGCATAAAACAGCTTGGGACTACGCAGCTCCTCACGCCCATAGATGTCTTGGTCAAAGGGGTTTCCCTCAGTGTCCCACTCAAAGGCAGTGGCGTGGAACACACTGGCCAGGTACAGGTCCTTCTTGCCAGACATTCGAGATAAGTCTGCCTTGTTCTTGTCAATGGCCTCGGTCAAGCCCAGTCCGGCCAGGTGTTTCTGAGGAAACAAGTGCCAGGTGAGGCCACCTGTGCCAGGAACCTCCATCAAGTCTTACCCTCCATCTATACCACCCCAGTGGCTCCTCTAATAAAAGAGCCCATTCCCCGGCCACTTCCAGTATGCCAGGTACAGAGCCAGAGTCTTCAAACCCTGACTTCCTGCAATCTAGCGAAGCCCGTACCCTCTGCTTCACAAATAGGAAACGGACTCAGAGCCCTGACACAACTACCCAGCAACTTCTGGCCACACTTCTCCCACTATGCTTCATGGGCCCAAAGCACACCAGGAACTTACCTGAAGACCCCCTGCCTCTCTGCTCAACCCAGACTTCTGAACTCTCTTGAGCAATCTGGGGTCCTTTATAACAAGTCCCCGAAGTAACTTAAAACATCCTCAAGTTCCAGAAAGCTGATGGAAGAACAGCTCTGTCTACCTCACTCTAGGACTGAAAATGAGTGACATGATGCCAGTCACTATGGCTGGGAGAGGTTAATGGTAGATACTCAAGGGTTTGCTAAACATGTCTATTTTTAACATAATTGTTTCCTGGAGCTGGAGAGATGGCTCAGTGGTTAAGAGCACTGGCTGTTCTTGCAGAGGATCCGGGTTTGAATCTGAGCACCCACATGGCAGCTAACAACTGTCTATAACTTCAGTTCCAGGGGATCTGATGCCCTCTTCTGTCCTCCATGGGCATTGCATGACACAGGTGCAGTTACACACATGAAGGCATAACACTCATACACATAAAATTTAAAAAAATTTTTTTAATCTTTTTTTTTTTTGTCTTTTTGAGACAGGGTCTCCCTTTAGTCCCAGCTGGCCTGGAGCTCGCTATGTAGACCAGGCTGGCCTTGAACTCAGAGATCCACCTGCCTCTGCCTCCCCAGTGCTGGGATTAAAGGTGCACACCACCATGCCCAGCTTAAAGGCGGTTCTTAGCTGCCATGTGGGTGCTAGGAATCGAACTAGGGTCCTCTGCAAGATCGGTCAGTGCTATTAACTGCTGAGCCATCTCTCCAGCCCCAAAAATCTTTAAAATATAATTGTTTCCTATGACCCATACTAAACACACACATCTGTATGGTTCACAGCTCTTTGACATGTGGTCCCTGCCTCTTCCCTGGTATCCTCTATCCTTGCCACAGTAGGTGAAACTCCCTCCTGGTAGACAAAAGGGCACAGTATGTTGCCATCTTAAAGTCTACCTGCATCCCCTATGAGCAGGGTCAGGGTTTGGGGGATGGCAGCGTCATTTTTGTTTAAATCTCTGCTCCCCAACCAAAGTGATCACAAGGAGCAACTCATCCTGAGGATGACTTCTGGCGTGGCTGAGTGACTATGGTCTCAGCTTCCTCATCTGGCAGTTTATAGTCCTCCTTAGTGAAATCGTTTTGAGGATTAAATAAATTTTAACATGTGAAGTGCTTAGAGAGGGGTGCCTGGTTCCTAGCAGCTGTCCAACTACATCTAGCTATGCACCTTACCCAAGAGCAGGGTCTATCACCCTCCAGCTTCCCTGGGCACTGCCTGGATGCTCTGGTGGTGCAGGATGGAACAGCCCCATGCCCTCCCTCCAGCTCTTACCTGCAGATCGTGGGTCACCTCCACCACTCCTTTGGGCAGGGAGATGGCGACGGCCTTCTTCTGCATCTTCCCCATCCAGGCCTTCAGCTGTTCCTTGGTCAGCAGCTTCTCCAGGCGCTCCAGTGGCTCCACATGGTGGGGCATGAGGATGATGAGGCTGGACAGCTTGTGGGCCAGGGGCATCTCCAGGACCTGCACCTTCTCCTTCTCGTCATCATAGTAGTTGTAAAGGCCTGGGTGAAGAGTGGAGGACACTGGGCATGCTGGGCATACTGGGGGGAAGCCGCACCCTGAGGACCCTGCAACCTTCCACTTTGACCCTCTGTCCATCAAGGTGCCTACCTGTCCGGTGCATCATTGTGACACCCACAGTATAAGAGCGAGTCACCATGAAGCCACGATTGTCCACCATCTTGTGGTGGAACTTCTCATCCCAGTGTGCTGTGGCAGAGCAAGAAAACAGAGTCATCAATCCATGTCCCCCAGACACAGTCACAGCCCACAGACACCACAAATGTATACCCTCGACTTGTCCTTGTCCGTGCCACGGGCCGTTTGCTCCATTATGTGCACCAAGCCCTCAGTCCACAGAGCAAATGCTCCCTGTCTGAGCATGCAGCTTTCTCGTGTTGGTGCCCAGCCACTTCCACACGGCAAGGCATTCATGGCCTCAGGTCCCAGCCTGTGTGGCACTTAGCAGATATCCGGGAAACTTGCTAAGTTTTCTTCCCCACTAGGTAACTGAGTGGGGTCTGTGCCCTGGGCAAGGGGTAACCTACAGCCACCCTTAATTCTTCTATTCAAGTTCTGTCTGTGTGACCGGAAAGATAACAAAAACACTATGTGCCTGCCAGTGAGTGACTCAAGCCTGGAGTTAGTCACAACCAGGCCGGCATGGCAATCCAGGGGCTTGACTAGTGAATGACCATGGGACTTTTCACCTCTCCAAGCCTGGCCTTGCTTGTAAATTGGGGTTACCTCCACCTGCCAACAAACTCCAAGGGCATTCTCACACACCCAGTAACTCGCCATAGCCCCCACCCTGGATCTAGCCTTTAGCTCAGTCCAGATGCGCTCAGGCCCCTCTTGTCTGTACTGCCTACTAGCTGGGCCTCTGCGTCCTTTCATATGAAACTGGGTTAACACTACCTACTGCTGTGGTTTCTTTAATTCTGCTGAAGCCGAATTGATTAGAGTTTAGCTGATTTCAATTCATGGAAAATACAGCAGATCAGAGGCCTATCCTTTGGATACTTGGCTACTTCCCTGGATCTAGTTTCTAGCATGTAAAATAGTCAGGCCTTTGCCAGTTGTAGCAGTGTTAAGATGAGAAGCAACAATAAGGAATGGGCGCTCAAGGGACTTGGGGAGGGTCCCACCTCTCCTTCACTCCACCCCTAAGACTCACGCTTAAAGAACATGGCGTTAACCAGCAGCGCCCCATCAGTGCGCTCCACGTCCTTAGTGACCTCGGGGAGTTTGCCGTCAGTGGTCTGCGAGGCCCAGTCGTTGATGGACTGCAGGGCGCTTCGCTTGTCTCGGAAGTTGATCTTGGAGTGCTCGCAGTTGTAGTGCTGCTTGCTGCTGCGCACGAAGTCATCTGCGAAGCTCACCGAGCTGGGTCCGTAGAGGCGGCTGCCCAGCTTCCAGGTAACGTTGCGCGCGGTGGAATTGCTGAGCAAGCGCAGCAGCTCACCCAGCCCCGTGTGCACCTCCTCATCCCGCAGCTGCTCTGCACTCAGTACAGCCTTTGCCTGTGATGCTGTGGTGGCTTTGCCGCCCAGGGACACAAGCCCCAGGGATGAGGCCACCACCAAGGGTGACAGGAGGATGTTCTCCACAGCCTGGTCTTTGGCCATAGCCTGATACAGGCTGAAGGCCAGGCCGGTGCTGCGCTCTGCCAGAGTGGTGGCTTTGGGGCTCAGCTTCGCCGCTGTGCCAGGGGCTGCTGCTGGTGGTGGTTTTTTCACCTCTGCTGCCAGGGCCACAGCAAGGAGGCAGAAGGTGCCCAGGAATAGAGAGCGCATGGCTGGGAGATCAGATGTGTGTACCACCGCAGGAGACCTGTGAGGGCTGAGAGGGAGCTATCCTAAGCTTAGGTCGTTCTCCCGACTTCCCACTGCCACTGAGCCCCCGGGGGCAGGATCAAGAGAGCTCAGAGCTCTGTGTAGTCCAGTCCCCTGACTCAGGGCCACCCAGCCTCTCAGACCCAGATCCTCCCCATCTAAGCAGAGTTTCTGGCACATCATCAGCCCACCCTATTGATCTCCCCAATGGGATATTCAATGCTTAAATTTCTCCCCAACTTAAATTTCTAAGTTTATTATGAAGCTATTTCTGGCCCCAAGAACCTTTGGCCACCAGGCCAGGAAACCTAGCAAATCTTGTTCTCCACTACATCCCAGTGTGTGGCACACGGCACAGATGATCCTGACAGTCAGGGCAGGACCACTTGGCCAGACCCGCTTCTTTATGGGTTAATGTGAAGCTAAGTTTTGATCTCATCATAGAAGCCTTGGGGCCCTCGTCATCCATTGAGAAAAGGCAGCATCTGGGCTGAGGGTCTCTGGGCTGAGGGTCTGTAGGAAGCCCAGGTGTCTCTAATCAGAGGACGGGGCTTTGGGCCTGGCCCTCCCCATGCCTTGCATTCTTTCCTGGGACATTAATGAGTCACTGCTCCTCAGTTCACTCATTACATGGGGGAGCCCAGGTGCTCCAGTCTGCTGCCCCTAAGGTGACCTTGAGTATATGCATGCAGCTGTGGACACTCAGCTTCAGACTCTTTCCTGAGTGGTAAGGGTCAAGGTCTCCAGGCCCCCGGCCTCTCTCATAGCAGGAATTTGGCCTGCTCTTCTGCCCACATAGCTCCTGAACCAGATGGGAAATCCCAGGACAAACAAAGTCCTTGGAAACTCTGAGTAGAGGGGGCATTTCCTGAGGCAGCAGCAAGGATAGGATCCTGAGGAAGGGGGGGGTGAGTCACTGTTCAGTGGATCAAAGACCCCTCCCTGCATCCCTCAGGAAGCCAAAGCCACATCTGATCCCATCTGCCTTCCCACGGGACATAACAGCCTTCTGATCTGGGGCCTCAAGGATGCCCTCAGGTCTGCTCCCCAAACTCCAGCAGTAGCAGGAGTACTATTCCCCCAGTCTATTCCCACAGCCTCTTCAAGTCACTTCCTCTACTTCATGCAGCAATTCAGGCGGGAGACGAAAGGGCAAAAGGAAAAATTTGTGGGGGCTGGGATACAGTGGCTCTCTCTGTCAGATCTCCCTTCATGGTTCTTCTCTAGGAAAAGCGAACATTAGAAATCCTAGAAGATTCTCAGGACTCCAACTTGCCTGAGGAAGCATTAGATTTCTGAGATGATACTGTGTTGGCATCCTGTAAGGCCCTGGGTAGGTTCCCCCATCTCCTGGACTGCTACCCTCCTAGGGACCTTGAAGGTACAGTACAAAGGAATCAGAAGGAAAACAGGAAGGTCCACAGCCCCACAGATGCCTGGGGGATGGTATGAGAGTTACGCCTCACTCTCAGGTATAAAGAAGGGGGTCTTCATGCCCAGACTAGGCCCAGGTCTCTTCTCTCCCAGACCCAGCACCTTCTTTACCAGGCTAAGGCCTCAAAGCCCGTGTAATTTACTGTATACTCAAAACATATTTATGAGAGTAAGATGAAGGTTTGTTGATTATGCCACAGTGACAGACACATGGCCACACTACTCAATGGATCAATAATCCAGTAGCAGCCACTAGCATCCTCTTGTGGAAGAGCCTGGCCCCGCCACGTGGCAGCCACCATCTTGACAAGCCCCGACCCCGAGGCCAACCAGAGCGTCAAAGGGCTGGGAGGGGCTTCTCATGAAGGCTCCAAAAGACTAGCTTAGGATTTCTCAGAAGAGACAAGTACACAGCTCCTGGTGACGTGGCAGGCAGAGGCTGTGTTACTATCTGATAAGCCAGTACAAGGGGGCTTCCAGCCCAAGAAACAGGAGGTACCAAGTACCTGCTGGAGATTCCAGGAGCCCTCTGGGCCTTAGTTTTGCATCTGCCATTTCAGAAATCTGAGGGGAGAGGCAGGGCTGGGGAGAAGGGCCATCCTGTTAATCCCAGCAGGAGGAATGAAGGAAGGGAAGGCAAGTCACTGCAAGCAAGCCAGCCTCCCACAGCCCGGCCCATTTACCGCAGAGAAATGCCAGCCCTTGGGCCAAAGTTAGACAACCTAGAGTGCCACAAAAACCAGACCAAGACGTGTCCCAGAGCGAAGGAGAGAAAGGGGTTGCCGGGACAGGGTGATCACCAAGAGTATCTCAGACACTTGCAGGGTCTAAAGTACCTTGAAACTGCCTCAGAGGGAGATCACTGCCTGCCTTTTTCATTCTGAAAGAAAACAAAAGAGTGAAGGCATGGGACCCCCTAGAGATGTGGGGAGCACAGCCTGCCAGGGCCAGCTCCAACAGGGCACTGGGAACATGGAGGTGGGGTGCACTGGGAGAAACGGGGCCCAGCTTGGGCCTCCCTAGCTCAAGCAGAGGTCAGAATACCTATCCAGGGGCTCTGCGACCCTCTCAAAACCCTCCAGTAGACCTCCAGAGGTGTCCCGTTACACAGTCAGCCACTACAAAAACATCTCTGCAGGGAACCCTGGGACCAGAGACAAAGGACCAGACTGAAAGCGGGGGATGGGTGCAGGAACCATCTGAGGGTGTGGCCGGCCCGACTTCTAGGCAACCAAAGACCCCGGTTTTCCACAGACCTCCATCCGGGCCCAGTGGCCCAGCGGGGAAACTCTGAAAGAGAAGGTCCAGGCCTTCAGACCAGGCCGGAGAGCCTTCCTTTGGTGGAAGGCTCAGGAACGTCCCCAAGCTGTAGGCGGGGTACCTCGGCTTCAAAAGAGGCCCTCACCGTGCAGGAACCAGGAGAGTGGACAGAATGGGGGGCGGGTGTGTGTGTGTGACTCAAATCGCCCTGGTCCTAGCAGACCCTGCCTGCGCACTCCCCTTGAGTGGAGGGACAGTAGCACTGACCAAGTCCTTTCTTCAACCATCACTTTCTAAACAGGATGATCAGAAGGTAACTAACTCCTGCCAACGTATGGGGGTCCCTAAGAACTAGGACCCTTAGGCCAGAGAAGCCAAGGCTGGTGGAGATCAATCACTTGCGGGCCCCAGAGCCTCCACCCCAGAGCCGGGGACACCTCCAGCTCCGGAGCTGACCCTTCCCGGTGGACGCTGGGCGATTTTGTTCTGCAGAAGTTTGCCCACCTGGTCCGAGTCCCACTGTCCCTGCCACCTCCTTTACCGGTTCCCCGGGCTCCCGGGCACCCAAACTTTCCTTCTGAGACCCTCCACTGCCCGCTAGAACCCCAGGCCGGGGCTCTGGATTGGGCTCCAATCCCTGAAGCAATCCGACCCCTCTCGGCCACTGAGCACCCCCAAACTGCCCTGCTGCCTCAGCCCCAGCACCTCACCTGGGCCGGGCTGCGCCGCGCCGGGACGGACACTTCTGCCGTCTTTCCTGCACACAAGCTCTTCGCGCGCGGCCTAGCGCCTGGGATCTATATACGGCTGTCTCCACCCCCTCCAGCCAGTCCCGAGAAACTTCTGGAAAGTTGGAAAGGCTTCCGGGGGCCGCTGTGGCACCGCCAAAGGAAAAAAAAAAAAAAAGTTAAAGACCTCCCCCAAACCGCTCTGGCTCCCGCCCCTGACCCTCTAGTCCTGCTCCTGGGTCCTATTGCCCCCTCTTCGGGCTGATTGTTGGGGATGCTCCGCAGGAACAAGCCAGACCAGACCTCCTCAGCCCCTATCCTCTGATCCTGCAGAGATTCAGGACGGATGGCCCTGGAGATTCAAGAGCTAGCTTTAGACCACTGAGCTGGAGGGGACACGGGTTCCAAGACCCAGCTTTCTGGGACTGGGGTCCCCTTCCCAGGTTGTCCCCTTTTGGGCAGAGGAGAGGGTCTGATGTCAGGGGTCAGTGCCTTCTCCAGTCTGGAGCTCACTCTAAAACCCCAGCCTCAGTTAACCTAGCCCTGAGGAGCCCAGCACTGGACCTTCAGCTGGGAAGTTCAAGTCTTGGAGTGACAGACACTCAAGGGACACGAGGTGGTCCCACTGGACGTGAAGACATAAGCAGGAGGAAATGCCCTGGCTGTCCATAACTACTGTGCTGTGTGACTCTAACCAAGTTGCCTTCTTTTTCTGGGCCTGTGCCCTTGATTGAAAGTCATACCTGTCCCTTTCTCCTTTTCTCCTGCTCAGATAGGCCATCCTGCCCATCCACATCTCCTTCCCCTCCCTCAAGCTGAGTCTCATTGTCAGCTTTCTCACCCCATCCCACCCTCCTCCACAGTAACAGTATACAAGGTTAACCCTTGTATTCATTACTGTTCTAGGTCTGGAGCACAAAGCCCCACACTGGGCAAAGTCCCTGCCCTCAGGGATGTTTGGAGGGGTGTGTGCATTCTAGAGAACTAAGTAAGTAAAGTAGATTGTTTTAGATTCCCCCAATCTTCTCTGATAGTGACAAGATACTGATAGGGAGGAACGGATAAAGTAGAGGGGCTTTTATTTCCTTAAGGGGGCTGGGGATCAAACTCAGATCCTCAAGCATGCCAGGCAAGCAAGCAAGCGCTCCCGAAGAACCAACACATCCCAGCCCCAAGAGAGACCCTGTATTCCATTCAGTCTCAAATTTACTACATCAGCAGTCTGCCCAGTACCTTCTTTTTTAACAGGTTCCTGTCTGGAGCCTGGGGAGCAGATGGATTCTAACACCCAGTGCCTCAAGGAATAAATTCTCTGTGGTCTTGACCTCAGACAGTAGCAGGGGACACTGGGGGAGGGTTTGGGTGCCCCACCTAGTGGCTATGACTAATTTCTCATCAGGGATTAGGTGCTTCCCAGCCTTCTTCTACATGGCTATGGCAAATCTTAGATTCCCCAAAGCTTCAGAGTCTGACAGGGTCAAAGAAACACAGAATATGTGAACCTTTAAGAGATGTCACAGAATATGGAGTCTCTGACCCTGGAGAAGGAAGCTTAGCCTGTTAAAATCTCAGAGTCGAGCCTGGTGGTGCATGCCTTTAATCCTTGCACTTAGGAGGCAGAGGCAGGCAGATCTCTGTGAGTTCAAGGCCAGCCTGGTCTACAGAGTGAGTTCCAGGCCAGCTAGGGCTACAAGGGAGACCTTGTCTCAAAAAAAAAAAAAAAGAATCTCAGACCTTAGAAGAAAAGTAGCAAAAACTAACAGTGCAGGGCCTACTGGCCCATACCTGAAGTCCCAGCACTTGGGAGGCTGAAGCAGAAGAGTTCAAGGTCAGCCTAGGCAGTCCCAGTATTCTCTAAAGTATCCCCCCAAAGGCAAGCACCAGGCTATCTCTAAGAATGGGGACCTCACAGTCTTTGGAGGCTGGGGGTAGGTCCATCTCTTTGGGATGGCTGTTTTGATCTCCTTTGCTTCCATCTGCATTGACTGTATTGGTTTTAAGAATAATCCCAGCACTCGGGAGGCAGAGGCAGGCAGATCTCTGTGAGTTCAAGGCCAGCCTGATCTACATAGCAAACTCCAGGCCAGCTAGGACTAACGGGAGACCCTGACTCAAACAAAAACAAAAATAAAAACAAACAAACGAAAAATAAATCCTTCTATGTAAGGATTCTCCCTGGGTCCCCAGCCAGACCCCCCTCTCTACCTCGTCTTGGCTCTAGGGCGGGCCATGGGCTGAAGCAGCAACAGAGGAGGAGTCATCAAAGCCGGTGGAGTGGAGCAGAGGTTCGCTGGGGTTTCCAGCAGGTCTGATGTCAAAATCCCATACAGACATTCTTTTCTCTGTTCTTCCATCTCTCAGGGCCCAGGCCTCACCAGCACTCAAAGAGGAAATTGAGAGGCCTATGATATCCCATTTGGCAGATAAACTGAGGCTTGTCCTGTCTGATAAACCCAGAACCCTAAGGGGTGAAGAGTCCAGACTAACGCCCTCCATTTACAGGCAGTGAAGCTGAGGCCTGGGAAATGGGCTGGGGTTAGAGTGGCTTAGAACAGCAGAAGCCTCCTCCACAGCCTGCTACATGCTGTAGTATCTGGGCTATCACCCAGGATTGTTAGTGACTGTCAGTAGAGACTTTGAAAGGGAGAGCAAGGGCTCATCCTTCTCCCACTGGGTCCCCAGCTCCCAACCCAGAGCAGTGCAGAAAAACGGCACTGGGTGAAGCCACGCCAGGCCAGCAGTGGAGGTGTGGAAACTAGCCGACTCTATCTCTTTCAGAAAGAAAGACCACGGCTCCTTTAAATTTCCAACATCAGCAAAAAATGTCAAGAGCCTTTGCCACATTATTCTTAGCTCAGAGCCCAGCCCGGGGCGCTGAAGGCCCTTCCCCCACGCTTTAGGCTGTGAGCTCTCGTTCTCTCTCTCTCTCTCTCTCTCTCTCTCTCTCTCTCTCTCTCTCTCTCTCTCTCTCTCTCTCTCTCTCTCTGGAAAAAGCCTCTTTTGAAGGAGGGTGTGGGGGACACACAGCCATGCCCAGCAACTCTCAAGTGTTGCAAGTCTGGATTCCTCTAGCACCTGAGGCTCTATGCCTGGCACCCTGCCCTGCCCTGCCCTGCCCTGCCCTTCATGCAGGAACCTGCTGGCCGCCGGGATTGCAGAAACCAGAACCTCGTAAAAATCCAGAGAGTGGGGCAGGTAATTTGCCTAGGGTCACACAGTGACTCTGAGGTGGAGCTAGACTGTACGTGGTTCATGCCCTGAGCTCTCTTTCTCCTTGACCACCCTCTGCCTGATCTTCCCTTGAAGCAGCCGGGCACAGCAAGTACAGAAACAACTTCCTTTGGTCCCTGTGGCTACATTCAGTCACGCCCATGGAAGCCCAGTACAGAAGCTTATCCTGTCATTTCAATGTCCACATTGTCCACAGTTTTATGCACATGAACCTTCCTGTAAGTAAGAATGTTCCCGTTTTAACACAGGAAGAGGGGAGGGAGAGTGAACAGCAATGTGTCCAAGAAACACAGCAAGTGGGAGTCAAAACCTGGTCAGAACCAGATCTGTTTGAGGCACATCAGGGGAGAAAGGAAAGAACAGAACGGGATGCAGTGCCCTTTAGGGCTCATTTGTCGCAGACCCTGTGCCAGTCACCCTTACAGTTCCATTTTCAAAGGGCATTCATTGGAAGAAGTGTACTCAATCCCCCTTTTCCTTTTTACAGGGGGCAAAACGGGCAGCCAAGTCTCTAGCAGCTGGTCTAGGTCGTCCCCTCCCTCGGGAGGCAGGGCTCACAGGCAGCCATTCTGACAGCTGTCCAGAGGCCAAGTATGCACTCAGCCCGAGCGTGAGTCAGGAAAACTGATTCTGCAACCTCTGATTTAACCAAGGAACGATGGGGCCTTCCATTTAAGGGGGCCGTGCTGCTGGCTGCCACGTAGTTGGAGGGAGGAAGGGGGAGGTGGCAGGCCAGTGAGTGGGTGGGGGAGCTCGTGTCCCCTCCTTCCAGAGCAGGCCCCACCCCTGCCCCTCTGCAGACACTCAGGAGCTCCAGTGCCTTCACTCAGGATCCTGACACAATACCCAAGGACCCAGACTCACTGAGTGCCACATAGACAACGTGTGTGTCCACGTGGCCATGTTATGTACACAGCACTCAAGGTCAGGCTCTTTAAGTCATCTGCTTACACGCATGTCTGTGTAAGTCTTCAGCAACCCAACATGAGGTACTCATGTGTGTTCCTGATGCTGCAGTTGAAAGGCTTGCAGGCTTTCCCCTTTGAGCCTCCTGTGGCCATTCAGGGAAAGAAAGGCCAGGCCGGCGGGACCCACAGGATAAAACTGTGGTGGTTAAATGTGACCCTGTCTGTTCTCTTCCTTCTTTCTCCTTTCTCCCAGATGGTGCTCACACCTGGCATAATGGGGATGCCCAGGTCAGCCTTCCTGAGTTGGCACCTCTAATACTCACCACCCCACCCCACCAGCTCTACTATACTTCACCCTGGTGCAGCATCCTACTGTTATGAAGTATCAAAGCTCTGGGTTGGGGGTCAGGAGACCTGGAACCCCGTCCTGGTTTGCCACTTCTTGTCTGGGTGCCCAAGGCCTTGTCTCACTCTGTAACGCAGTACTATCGTCTCAAGAATGAGAAACGCAGGTCAGGATCTCCAATTCCCACCCTGCACACCCTTTACAGCCTGTCACCTCTGACCTCACCTAAGGAACTGCCACTGACCTTTTCTGCTCTGTCCCCAGCCTGAGGTGGGATATCTGGGCCAGGATGTAGCCCCACCCCCCATAGCTCATCTCTGCTGCTGGGTCTCCTCAGCTGCGATGTGGGGACCTGGTCAGAGTCTGGGTAGATCTGAGAGAGCTATTTTTATCATTTTATCTTATCTTATCCTATTTTTGTTGGGGAGAGTAGGGTCTCTTTGTTGTTCTAGGTGGAACTCACTAGGTAGACCCAGCTGGCCCAGATCTTGAAGAGATCAGACTGCTGCATTCTGAGTGGTAGGATTAAAGTGTACACCACCACACTTGGTAAAGAGGATGTAAAGAGGAAGGAGGGTCAGTACACATTCCTAGCAGGAAGAAGAATCGGCACATTCTTTCTAGAATTTCAATCCTGTAAAGTTTTCTAACATTGCCTTATACTGTGTTTCTTTTTGGGGGGACCCAGTGCTGTGGTCTCCTGCTTGTCTGTGTGGCAGTGACTGTCATGACGGTAGCTGGGCTCGCTCTCTGGGCCTCCCCAGGTCCACTGAGAGAACAGAGAGACAGAAGCCTCAAACTTCTCACCTTGCCTTTGGATGCAGAGTCCTGAAGGCCGGTCCTTTCAGGCATCAGCTACTGGGTGGGGAGGACTGTGTTCTCTGGGTCACCTTGGGCCAATTCTGCCCACCCCCCACCAGCACTGCAGTGCAGATTCGCCATGCCCTGCCTGTGCTCTGCAGTGCAGATTCACCATGTCCTACCTGTGCTCTGCAGCCTTATGGCCTGGTCCCTCATCCTAGTGAGCACTGCGTGCCCAGGCCACGGCATTTGCTTACCCACAAGCAGGGCTGTCTCAGTGATACCCACCTGCTCCTTTACCTTCATTGACAGCCCTTGACATTCCAGTTTGTGTAGTGAGGCCGGCCCTGGGAGGCAAGTACACGCCCGTCTCTTCTGCCCAGCTCTCAGTAGGCTGGTGCCTAGGATAGGGGGAAAATGATCCATACTTCAGTTTGGCAACATTTCTGAAAATGCTTTTGCTTTATGTGGGAATAGGTATAAATCTCATTTTTATGCTGTATTTTATATCTTAGGTATGTTTGAAAATGTTTTGATTTTTGGAAACATCAAAATAAATAATGGCATTTGTGGTAAAAAAAAATAAAATAAAATAAAAAAAAATACAGGATCACAGCTGAGAAGTAGTTCAATGATGCATACCTCAAATTCAATCCTCAGTCAAGGAAGAGGAGGACAGACAGAGAGAAAGACAGAATAAGGAAAACACAGAAAGCAGAAAGAAAACTTAGCTGGAGAAATAGAGAGCTTTGGTGCCCCAAGCTTTAAAAACATGTTCACAGATTCTTTCCTTGCAATAGCACGAGCTGTTCACAGATGTGGGTGGGCATCCCTTCTGGAAGGGACTTGATCCGAGAGCAGAGTGAGGAGCCTCCCTTCCGTGTGTGCTATCCCTGGACCATCAGGGAGAAACACCAAAGTGGCTGCAGAGGGGACCTGGAGAGAAGGCGGAGTGGGAGGTTTGTCTCTGAATTGGGAACTGTATGAATGCCTCACCGTTTACACACCTCGAAGATGTGAAACGAATCAGATTCTTTTTTTTTTTTTTTTTTTTTTTTTTTTTTTTTTTTTTTTCTTTTTGAGACAGGGTCTCCCTGTAGCTCCGGATGTCCTGGAACTGGCTCTATAGACCAGGCTAGCTTTGAACTCACACAGAGATCTGCCTGCCTCTGTCTCCCAAGTGTTAGGATCTCAAGGGGTACACCACCACACCCAGCCAAATTGGATTCTTTGTGAAAGAATTCATTCTTGGGGCTGGAGAAATGGCCTAGCAGTTAAGAGCGCCGACCACTCTTGCAGAGGACCCGGGTTCGATCCTCAGCTCCCACATGGCAGCTGAGAACCATCTTTAACTCCAGTTCCAGGGGAATCCAACACCCTCTTCTGACCTCCGAGGCATTGCATGACACGGGTGCACAAACCTGCATGCAAACAGTACATTCATATGCATAAAATAAATAAAAAAAAAGAATTTATCTTATCTTATGCCTTTAATTTCAGCACTCAGGAGGCAGAGGCAGGCGGATCTCTGTGAAAGTGAGGCCAGCCTGGTATACATAGCAAGTTCTAGGCCAGCTAAGGTAAAAAAAAAAAAAAGGCACAGAAAGGAATTTATCGTAATGAAATTTTTTTAGATATATGCAAATGTACCTGAAACTTATTTATATACAAAATTGTTCACCCAGGTTGGGCGGAGTGGCTAACCCTTGTTCTCAAGCACTCAGACGACACCGAGGCTGATGGTCTCTGTGAGTTCCAGGCCAGCCAGGGCTACATAGTGAGACCTTATTCTCAAAGAAAAAAAGTGTTCACCCGAGCCTTTTTTGTAGTGGTTAAAAATTGGAGACAAGGTCAGTAAGGAATGGAATATTAGCAAATGTCAGAAACAGGGAAGCTGTTGTAATCCCCATGCTTGTTGGATTGGTGGACGAAAAAGAAAACAGTTTCTAAAGCAGTATGCTTGAGAAAATTCTACTTGCAGAGCTATGAACGTCTGAGGGGAAGTCATGTTTCAGCAGAAAGTCAACTCTAGTTAGTTAATTACTAAAGTACTTCCACTATTCAGAGGTCTGGGGTTTGTTTACTTTTCAATATTTTATTTTTATTGTGTGTGTGTGTGTGTGTGTGTGTGTGTATTCCTTGCATGTATATAAGTGAATCTGTGTCACACAATACCCCTGGAGGTCACAAAGGGGTGCAATCCCCTGGAACTGGACTTATGGACAGTTGTTAGCTGCCATGTGGGTGCCGGGAATTGAACCCAGATCTTCTGCAAGAGCAGCCAGTGCTCTTAGCTACTGAACTATCTCTCCAGTCCTTTGTTCACTTTTTAATGAATATTTATTATAATCAATTAATGGAATAGAGAGACATGTATAATATTTACAGAGAAAAGCTAGAAAAAAATACTCTTAAATGGCTAAATGGTATTTATCTGTGAAGACAGAAGTACACATTACTTCTATTTTCTTTCACTGCTCTAGATTTGTTTTCAATACCATGTATTACTTTTGTGATCAACTCAAAGCATCAACAAAATAAATAGAAAAAAAATACAATGTGAGTCATGCTGTGGCCTGAATGGCATCCCTGTGTGAGTGTAGGGTGGGGGGTCTGAGGAAGCTGCTGGCCTTTGGGGACCTCTGGATCAGGCAATGGGGCTGCCTTACTGTAGCCCTGGCTGGAAGCCTAAGGCAGCAAGTACCTCTGGCCTGGCATTTGTTAACAGCCCTGGCTACTGTGTGGAGAGAGATAGAGATGATGGATGGATGGATGAATGGATGGATGGATGGATAAATGATAGATAGATTAGATAGATAGATGATAGATAGATAGATAGATAGATAGATAGATAGATAATGAGAATGAGAAATGAATCACAGAGATCACTCAGTAACCCAGAACAAGAGGCTGGAGGTTGGACCCTGAAGGTTTAGGGAATGCGAGGTGGTAGATTGGGCCTGGAGGCCCCAGAGAAGGTAAAAAGGGAAGAGTGTGTGGCCTAGGTGAGGAGAGACGGTGGCAAGAGGTCCCTTCCCTGAGATGGAGACTGGATATGAGAGTGCTGAGGGAGATTGTGGGCTCCCTTGGCTATAGACTGGAGACATCCGGTAGGCTATATGCCTGTGTCTGGCACTGGGGACGAGAGCCCATCTGGGGTGATGGCACAGGACAGGAATGGAGGCTATAAATGGAAGATCTGGATCGGAGCAAGCAAGACTGAGTGAGAAAAACCGAGGCTGGGATACACAGGCTCATGTCAGGGGATGGGGAAGCTTCCACAGTCTCCAGAAAGGGAAATCAAGGCGGAGCCAGGAGGCTCTTGCTGGAGGCAGACCTGTGGGAAAAGGCATGCTGGACGCTTTGAAGTAGCTCCTCCCTGGCTGGGTGGACCGGGCTTCTCCTTGGTAGGTGGGGTGGGCCAGCGCTGGGGTCTGTACACTCGGCCTGGCCCCATTGGCTGCTGAGGCTGGAGCTGCGCAGAGACAGGCCAAGCTGATGCAACGTGGGCCTATCATTGCAGGCCCTGTGGAGGGATGCAGCTGTGCTGGCCGCTGCCCAGCGGTTCCATCAGGGAGGGGGAGATGGCTCTCAAGGCATGCTGGTGCCTGGGACTGCATCCCAGTGAAGCCCAAAGGCTGCCTGTTCTCAGCCTGCTCTGACTCAGGAGGGAAACACGTGCCTTTCTTGGAAGGAGCTGGATCACTGCTGAGAGAGAGAGAGAGAGAGAGAGAGAGAGAGAGAGAGAGAGAGAGAGAGAGAACCGTGGGGAAGGAGCCGCAGCTGATGCTGGGCTACAGCTGTGCATTGTGGCTCAGAGCTCCCAGCCAGATGGGAGGACAAAGAAAGGGAGAATCCTTGAAGAGCGGAGCCGGGCCATCCGCTCATCTGTGCAGAACTTTGGGCAAGCAAGTCTCCATCCCTGTGGGATTCAGGTTCTGCATCTCCTTACTTGGCACAGAGTTGTAAATGGGAACTCAGAGGCTGGGGAGCTGGGAGGAAAAGGGGGTCTCCCAGAAGGCAGAATAGACCAGTCTGAGCCCTAAAACAAGAACAGGAGAAAGAGGCCCCCCCACACACACACCTCTTCTTCCTTTACTTATTTATTTTTTTAGACAGGATCTCATGTATCCCAAGCTGGCCTCAAACTCCCGATATAGCTGAGTGACCTTGAACTCTGATCCTCCCCCTCCCTCCCGAGTGCTGGAATTGCAGATGTGCCACCATCCCTAGTTGTAAGGACGCACCACCTGATGCCCCCCTTGTGTCTCCAGCTCTGTGTCTTCATTCCTTCCCTGCTGTGTGACTGCAGAAGGAGCCCTGCCTGTAGCAATCTGGGAATGAAGGGTCCGGAGTGGGTTCTTCAGCCACAGGCACCAGAAAGGGCATTGAGAGGCTCATGCCGGCATCTCTTGGCACTGCCTGTAAGTTGATTACTTGGTTAATCCTGAGGCTTTGAGCCGTTGGGACACTGGGGACAAGAGAGCTGGACACATGGTAGCTACAATGGAAGGAGTCTTGAGGTACACTTGAGGGACTAAAGCGTTCCCTCAGCTCACAGCAGTTCCGGAACCCATTCGAGGCACTGGGAATGCTTTGGGAACAGGAACAGCCTTCAGGTGCCTCAGGGCCATCTGTGAAGCTTGGAGAACAATGGTCTTTCTTTTTTAAGCATTTATTTATTTATGTGTATGTATGCACACATACACAATAGAACATGTGTGGAGGTCAGAGGATATCTTGAAGGAGTAAGTCTCTCCTTCTAACATGTAGGTCCCAGAGATCAAACTCAAGTTGTCAGACTTGGTGCAAGCACCTTTACATACTGAGGCATCTCATCTCATCAGCCCAGTGGTTCTTTTTGTTGTTTTTTTCTTTGAGACAGGGTCTCCCTATAGCCTTAGCTTTCCTAGAACTCATCCTGTAGACCAGGCTGGCCTTGAACTCACAAAGATCAGCCTGCCTCTGCCTTCCAAGTGCTGGAATTAAAGACGTGTGCCACCCAGCTCAGCAGCCCAGAGGTTGCTCTGAAGAACAAAACAAAACAAATTTACGGACCCACGGGTCTGAGGGGCCCGGTAAGCGGACAGCACACGCACAAGCTTTATCGTAGGGCCAGCTCCTTCAGGACACGCTCCTCCCACACTCTGGAGCCTCTCTCCTTCCTTTCTAGAAGCTCAGAGATCCCGCTCCCCTCAAGCCTTGGGGGAGAGCACCCCCCTCAATCAGCTGAAGCTCTCTCTGAATCTCATTTAAGTCCCATAAGTTCCATAAGTCCTGTTAAGTTCTTCATTTATTCCTTTCTTTTGTGTAGCAAATGTGTTCTGTGGGCACACTATGAACCAACCAGGCACTGTTCTAGAAATTGGAATATAGGAGAGAGCAGGGGTCTCCATGCTGGTGTCAAACCAAGAAACAAACACAATAATAATAACATCAGAGAGAAACAAAGGCATGTGGAAGAGGTGGGAGAGGTCCAAATATTGAGAGACACTGTCATCCTTTCTTGTGGCTAACAAATTTATTCTTGATTTCAGAGGACAGAATACTAAATATGGCTCTTTGGGGGTAAATCTGCCTGTATTCATTATTTTTCTTGTTGCTGTGACAAAAAAATACCTAGCAAAGGCAGCTTAAGAAAGGAACTGAGTTCAAGGCCAGCCTGGTCTACGTAGTGAGCACCAGGCCAGCTGGGACTAAAGGAAGACCCTGTCTCAAAAAAAAAAGAAAGGAAGGGAGGGTCAGGGCCAGAGATTTCACAGCAGCTAAGAGCAGCGGCTGCTCTTGCAGAGGACCCAGGTTCGGTTCACTTGATGGCTAACAACTGTCTGCTGTAACCTCAGTTTCAGGGAATCTGACCCCTCTTCGGGCATTGCATGGCACAGGTGCACTTACATACATACAGGCAAAACACACACATAAAATAAAAATTAATATTTCTTTTTTGTTGTTTTGGTCTTTTTTGTTTTTTTGACAGGGTCACCCTTTAGTCCCAGCTGGCCTGGAGCTCACTATGTAGACCAGGCTGGACTTGAACTCACAGAGATCCACCTGTCTCTGCCTCCTGAGTGCTGGGATTAAAGGTGTGTGCCACCACGCCTGGCAATACTTTTTTTTTTAAAAGAAGGGAGGGCCAGGTGTGGTGGCGCATGCCTTTAATCCCTGCACCTGGGAGGCAGAGGTGGGCAGATCTCTGTGAGTTGAAGGCCAGCCTGGTCTACATACTGAGTTCCAGGACAGTTGGGGCTTCAAGGAGATCCTGTCGAGAGAGAGAGAGAGAGAGAGAGAGAGAGAGAGAGAGAGAGAGAGAAAGGGTGGCTGGCTCAATGGTTAAGAGCACTGGCTGCTCTTGCAGAGGACCTGGGTTCAATTCCCACATGGCAGATAACATCTATAACTCCAGTTCCAGGGGACCCACCCTCTTCTGCCCTCCAGGGGCACTGCATGACCTGAGTGCATTTACATACATGCAGGCAATACACTCATTCACATAATAAAATAAAAATAATAAATACAACACTTAAAAATAAAAAAGAAAGTGTTCATTTTGATTCATGGCTTGAGGGGATACAGTCCATCATGGGGGGATGTCACTGCAGTGGGGGTGACACAGCTTCACATTTGTGAAGTCAGAAAACAGAGAGAGAATGCTGTGCAGAGCTGGCTTTATCCTTTCCCTTTTCATTCCGTCCAGGCCTCCAGCTCAGGTTCAGGGGAAACACACCCAGCCCTGTATCTCCTAGGTGACTCCAAATCTAGCCCTGCCCTTCCACCTGTCTGTGACGCAGCCTCTGCTTCAGCCTTCAAAGCCAGCAGGAAGTTTGTCCAGCATCCCCTCTCTGGCTTCTGCTTTCCTCAGCTCATTTCCTTCTCTGACTCTCTCTTTTTTTTTTTTTTTTTTTTTTTTGAGACAGGGTCTCCCTGTAGCCCCAGCTGTCCTGGAACTCACTCTGTAGACCAGGCTGGCCTTGAACTTACAGAGATCCACCTGCCTCTGCCTCCCAAGTGCTAGGATTAAAGGGGTGCGCCACCAAGCCCGGCCTCTGACACTCTCTTATAAGGACCCTTCTGAGCGTGTTGGTCACCCACCTCAAAATCCAGAGCCTAATCACACATGTCAAGTCCCTTCATGCAAGGGACCGCATTTCCTCGGTTCAAAGGTTAGCGCAGGCATCTTTGAGGAGCCGTCATATTTTGAAGCCAACCCTGTGTTGCTCCTGTGGCGGGAGGCCTGCATCCCCAGCAGGGAGCTGAGAGTGCAAAGCTGTCCAAGGCTGGAGCAACTGAGGCACACACACTCTAGGAGCTGCAGCAAGGCCAGCTTTCTAGAAACCAGGCTCTAGTCAGCTTGATTTTAGTCAGCCTATTGATGAGGCCAGTCCCACCTCTGTGCACAGAAGTGGCCTGCTGCTCTAGGGACACAGCTTCAGGGCATTTAAGGAGATTCTAGATCATCTCCTCCATCCCCTTCTCCTAGTTATCACACTCCATGAGCTCAAATCAAGTGTCCTGGATTCCCAAAGAAGGGGCCTATGGACACAGTCCTGGGCCAGGTAGCCAGACCGATTGATGAGGGGGCATGTCCAGTCCCTGGCCTCTGAGTATAATACTGCTCTATCTTCCTCAATGAAGGCTAGGATTGTGTGGCTAAGGGAGGACAGGCCAGGAAAGCTGGCCTGGGGCAGTGGTGGAAACCTTCAATAGCCACATTGTTGGCTCTGGGCTATGGCAAGGGAAGGGGTCAGGGTCTGCTGAATGAGTCATCTGTGCTTTGTGAGTGGGGATGCCCAGGTCAGGGGCTCTCTTGGAGATGCCTCCTACTCCCCATCTTAACACCCCCAATTCTGCCTAGACCTAGCTGATTGGCTTGCTGGGAATCTTTTGGGGGTCACAGCTGTAATGGCCAGCTCTCTATGTCACTAGCTATTGGATGGCAGCCATCCCGTTGAGAGGTAAGCTCTTCAGATGAACTAGGAACTGTCTGCCTTTGTTGCCACCAGTGCCAGCCAACATCTAGCACCAACCCAGAGCTAAGCTTAGAGAAAGTGCTCCATGTACACATGTAATACATGATTCGGGGATGGACACGTGGATGCAGGGACGGACACGTGGATGCAGGGACGGACACGTGGATGCAGGGACGGACACGTGGATGCAGGGATGGACACGTAGATACAGGAATGGACACGTGGATGCAGGGATGGACACGTAGATACAGGAATGGACACGTGGATGCAGAAATGAACATGTGGATGCAGGGATGGACACGTGGATGCAGGCATGGACACATGGATGCAGGGATGGACATGTGGATGCAGGGATGGACACGTGGATGCAGAAATGAACATGTGAATGCAGGGATGGACACGTGGATGCAGGGATGGACACGTGGATGCAGGGATGGACACGTGGATGCAGGGATGGGTGATAGAGTTGTCCTCACTTTACTTGGTCACTTCCTCCTTGGCCTTTGCACCTGCCTCTCAGGAGCATCCATCTTCCTCTGCACTGATGACAGTAGATAGTTCTAACACACTTTCTAGTGAGACGCTTTCTGGGGTTTCCTGCAGCCCTCAGGAGGTAGCCCAGCTCCTGACCTGGCGCCAAAGCCCTATCACCTCTGCCAGCCTTGCGGGCTTCCCGCCTCCACTCAGCCCCCCCCCCCTGCCCAAGCACACTGTGTTCCCAAAATGCTTCTCCTCCTGGCTCTACTTGTATGAAGCCTTCCATCCCCAGGCTCCTCTGCCTGCTTTGCTCTCTGGCTTCCGTCACCTTAGTTATGGCTACAATCCTGTTAGCACAGCTGTCTTCCTTTCCATAACCTGAGTCCACAGTGATAGGGACTGAGCTCATTCACGTTTCTGTCATCTCCAGAGCTCTGGGGAGCGCGTGCAAACACACACACACACACACACACACACACACAGAATGAACAGTGGGAGGGCCCAAAGGCCTGACCAGTGGACACTACTGCCCTCTGGTGTCCATTTTGGATCACTGTGCCTTTCTCCTGCATTCCTGAGCTTTCTAGGGAGCTGAACCCTTAAAGCAGTGATTGGGAATATGACCAAACTCATCAGCACCACCTTGGAACTTGTTAGAAGTAAAAACTATTCACAGACCAGACCTGTGAACAAGAAAATTATAAGGTGTGGTCTAATGATCTGGGTGTTAACAAGCCCTCCACATTTCTGGATGGGAACCACTCCTAGGAGCCCCAGATAAAGGAGGCAGGGCGGCTGAGGAGCAAGGGTAGAGAAAATAGCGTGCCCAGCTGAGGGTGAACTTCCCATAAACAACGAAACATTTTGTTGCAAATGTTGTTTCAGACACCCAAACTAAACAATCATCCACTGTTTATCTGAATTTCACATTGAACTAGGTGCTCAATTTGTTTGTTAATTATACTTTCTAAAGCTGGTAACCCTGTGCACAGGACCCTGTGCTTTATGTAATTCTCTGCTGTCACCATCTTGAATTCTTTTTTATTTTAACAGTTATTTTATTTATTATTAATCTCTCTATCTCTGTCTGTCTCTCTGTCTCTGTCTCTGTCTCTCTTCCTCTCCCTCTCTCATGAGAGGGGCATATATATGTCATAGAGGAATCAGAGGACAATTTAGGAGTTGATTCTGTCCTTCTACTATCCATTCTGAGGATCAAGCCCAGGTTTTCAGGCTTGCACAGTGAACGCTTCTAGCAGCTGAGCCATCTCATCAATGCCCATCTTGAATTCACTGTTTTAAGATTTTAAAACATGGTTTTAAATTGTGTGTGTGTGTGTATGTGATTATGTGCACATGAGTCTAGGTTCCTGCAGAGATCAGAAGAGGGTGTTGGATCCTCTGAATCTGGAGTTACAGGTGGTTGTGAGCTGCCTGACATGGGTGCTGGGAACCAAATTTGAGCCCTATGGAAGAATAGTAAATGTTCTTAACCACTGAGCCATTTCTCTGGCTTCCATCCTGAAATATTTTATTTTATTATTTTTACTTTATGTGTATGAGTATATTGTCTGCATGTATGTAAGTGCACCCCTGTCATGCAGTGCCCATGGAGGTCAGAAGAGGGTGTCAGATCCCCACCATGTGGGTGCTGGGGAATCTAACCCAACCTGGGGCCTCTACAAGAGAAGCCAATGCTCTTAACCACTGGGCCATCCCTCCAGCCCTTCCATTTTGAATTTTTAATACTTCCTTTTGTTTGTTTGTTTGTTTGTGACAAAGTCTTCCTATAACTGCACCTTGCTTGAAACTCTATGTAAAACAGGCTGGTCTCAGACTCAGAGGTCCACCAGCCTTTGCATCTGGAGTGTTGGGATTAAAGGCATGCACCACCACACCTGGCCTTCATAGCTATTTGTAAACTAGGCGTGGTGGCACAGTCCTGTAATCCTAGCATTTGTGGAGGTGGAGGCAGTATGACTGAGAGTTCAAGACCAGCCTAGAATATACTAGGAATCTCAGGTCAGTCTCAACTACATAGGGAGACCCTGTCTCAAAATCAATAATTTTTAAAATAAGCTGTATTAGTCAGGGTTCTCTAAAGAAACAGAAGCAACAGGACGAATATATAGCTATATACAATTTATTGATTTGCTCACGTGATAAGAGTTCAAGGAGTCCAACAGTAGCTGCACCACACTGGAAAGGCCGAGAGAATCCAGGGAACTGCTCAGTCTGCAAGGCTGGATGTCTCAGTAGTCCCAATCTAGTGCTGAAGGCCCAAATGGATTCCAGGAGATCTGCTGGTCTCAGTACACGCTGGGATCTGAAAGGTTGATCACAGCGGCAAGACAAACTCACCAGATGAGAGAGGCAAGCCGCAGGAGAAAAGGGACCAGCTCCTTCTGCCATGGCCTTTTATACTGCCTGCTGGCAGAAGGTAACGCCCACATTTGGGGTGGGCCATCTGGGTTGAGGTGGTCCAATCCAAACATCCCTTTTCTCTTATTTGTTCCTTAGTCCAGTCAAGTTGACACACAGGATTAACCATCACAGAAGCCCTGCATTTTCAGCTTGTGTTGGGTCCTGTAGGACATAGCTGATCCTAGGAAGTTCTCTTAATATCTCATCCAGAGTACTAGGGAACTGGAGCTCAAAAGCAGGAGGGCTGCGACCCTCCGCATTTAAGCTGGGCCTTCTGCTCTCTCTGCTCAGCTCTCGTCCTCCCAGGTTCCTCCTGCCTGACTGCAGCTTCTACGTCGCCACCTCTGNAGAGTTCAAGGAGTCCAACAGTAGCTGCACCACACTGGAAAGGCCGAGAGAATCCAGGGAACTGCTCAGTCTGCAAGGCTGGATGTCTCAGTAGTCCCAATCTAGTGCTGAAGGCCCAAATGGATTCCAGGAGATCTGCTGGTCTCAGTACACGCTGGGATCTGAAAGGTTGATCACAGCGGCAAGACAAACTCACCAGATGAGAGAGGCAAGCCGCAGGAGAAAAGGGACCAGCTCCTTCTGCCATGGCCTTTTATACTGCCTGCTGGCAGAAGGTAACGCCCACATTTGGGGTGGGCCATCTGGGTTGAGGTGGTCCAATCCAAACATCCCTTTTCTCTTATTTGTTCCTTAGTCCAGTCAAGTTGACACACAGGATTAACCATCACAGAAGCCCTGCATTTTCAGCTTGTGTTGGGTCCTGTAGGACATAGCTGATCCTAGGAAGTTCTCTTAATATCTCATCCAGAGTACTAGGGAACTGGAGCTCAAAAGCAGGAGGGCTGCGACCCTCCGCATTTAAGCTGGGCCTTCTGCTCTCTCTGCTCAGCTCTCGTCCTCCCAGGTTCCTCCTGCCTGACTGCAGCTTCTACGTCGCCACCTCTGTTCCTGTTCTTCCCAGTCCACTGCCCACACACTAAAATGAAATTCCACGCCACCTGCTGTTCTAAGCTTTTCTCCTGTGGCTTTTAGGGCAATCAGTGGCCCCTTATAAAACACTTTCCCTTGTAATCCCACATTGCACAATTAACAGGCCTCTGGCAATACCTTACAGTGTGCCATGGGTAAAATCTGCCTGGAGCTTGTACAAGAGCTGAATTAATGCCCAATTGAAGAATGATTTTCTGAGTACCTACTATGTGCCCAGCACTGTCCTGGGTGGTGGGAACTTAAAGGTCAAAGAACTCAAGGGCCTGAGGAGATAGCTCAGTTGGTAAAGTGGCTGCTAAATGAGCATGAAGACCCAAGCTCAGCTCTCCAGCACTCAAGTAAAAAGCTGGTCGTGTCAGTGTGTATCTGTAATCTTAATGCTGGGACTGAGGAGATAGGCAGGTTCCTGGAGCTCCCTGGACAGCCAGTCTAGATAATCAGTGAGTGTCCTGTTCAGTGAGATACCCTGTGTGATAGAATTGGGGGGAGAGAGACCCCCCTCACCTTCCTCATTTCTTATATGAGCTCTCTTTAGCCTGATCTCAGAAACCAGTTAAAACCAGAGCTGATAAATAGGGAAAAGCATAAAACCTTTTATTTTATTCATACACAATGTTCACCACAAGAAACTGAAATCTGAAGAGATGACCAAAGCATAATGCTGTTTGGAGAACTCATACCCAGAGATCTCCTGAGTCTAGCTGAGGCAAGCAGAGGTAGGTAGACAGCAGCTGGGTGCTTCAGCAAGGCTGATTGCTGATTGATTTGATATAGTTAATCTGATAATCCAGTTGTCCTTGGCTTAATTGGCTTTTGTGAGTGTGGGGGCGGAGTTATCCTCCCTGCTGGTATAAAAGGTGGTGTTGACCACAGCCAATATCATCCTAAATGGGGAAATGACAGAAACATTCCCTTTAAAGGTAGGAACTCAGCAAGGCTGCCCCTTGTCACCACACCTCTTAAATATAGTGCTTGAAACACTTGATAGACCAATAAGACAAGAAAAGGAAATTAAAGGAGTACTAATTGGAAAAGAGGAAGTCAAGCTATCCCTATTTGCTGATGATATGATTGTTTACTTAAGGGATGCTAAAAACTCCACCAGAAAACTCCTAGAAATGATTAACAACTTCAGGCAGAAGTGGCAGGATACAATTTCAGCCATCTTATATTGGACAAGGGGGCCAAGAAGCCACAAATGGAGAAAAGAACAGCATCTTCACAAGTGGTGGTTTGGCAAAACGGATCACCACTTGTAGGAGAATAAATTAAACCCCCTAACTCTCACCCGGTTACAAAAGTGAACGCCAGATGGATAAAAGACCTCAACATAAACCCCAAATCTGAAGGCGATAGAAAAAAAAATGGCAGCAGGCTACAAGACAAAGGCATATAGGAAGACTCCTAATCATAACAGAGCAGCGGCACAAGAATTAATGGTCAACAATTGACAAATGGGACCTCATAAACTCAAAAGCTTCGGTGTACAATCAAAAGAAACAATCAAGAAGTGAAGAGAAAACCCAAAGTGTGGGAGGAAATTTTCACCACAGAAACATCTGACCAAGCTTGATTTCCATAATATAAACTGCTCAAAACAAAGAATAAAAACAAATGACCCACTCAATATATGTATCAAAAGAACTGAACAGCGACTTTACAATTGAGAGCTAGAGATGTCTGATAAACACCTTAAGAATGTTCAACATCACTAATGCATTAAGGAAACGCAAATTAAAACCACCTTAAGAGATCATCTTACTCCAATAATACTGGCTATGTATCAAGAAAAACAAATGATACCAAGTGCCTGGAGAGGTTGTGGGAAAGGGGAACACTCACCACTGCTGGTGGGAAAGCAAACTCGTACAACCACTGTGGAAAGCATGTGGAGAACCCTTGGAAGACTTGGAATGGAGACTTGCCACCCGACCAGCCACCAATCCTGGTCATGTACCCTTAAGACTCACACCACCACAGATATACATGCCCAAGCCATGTTATTTCAGTCTCTTCACATAGCAAAGAACTGGAACCAATTCAAATGCCCCTCAACTGAATGAGTGGATAGAGAAAATGTGGTAACATCGTCACAATGGAGTTCGATACAGCGATTAAGAAAGATGACATCGTGAGCTTTTGCAGAAAAATGGCTGGAGCTGAGGACATCAATGCGTGAAGTGAAGTAACACATTCCCCCAGACAAACAAATGATGAATGTATCCTTCATACGGTGGATGCTAGTCCCCCAATTCCCAGTTGTAAAGTATTTCCTGTGCATGGCACCTTGAGCTTTTTGGTCCAAGCAGTTGTGATTGATGCATATTGGAAACAACAACAACAACAAGTAAAAGACTGCATCAAAGAACTGACTAAACAGTAAACTTCAGCCCAAAACAGTCATACTTCCCCATAAGGAATATTGGACATGGGTCTAAAAGAGATGAATAGCATGTTGGGCGAATGCATGAGTTCTGGAGGGGTGTGGGTATGGGGGGGGACACGGTTCTAGATTTGATAAAAAAAATATAGTATAATAAAATAAATTTTTAAAAAAAGTGGTGTTGAGTCTTGAGATCTGAGATCTCTGGAGTCCAGCACAGGTGCCGGGGCCAGGGCTAAAGAGCCTGCCCACAGGCCCCCCTCCCCCCAACTGGGATTACAAAGGCATCTGAAGGAGGCAAGCAAAGCGAGCCTTCAAGACAGTGAAGAGGCATTGAGGACCCACATTGGAATAAACAGGGCAAGGAGAAGCCCATATGCCAGGAACACGAAGAAGAGACAAAACACGGGAAAAGGGGCAGGATAATGGCCCGCATAAAGCGCCGACACGTATTGAATATTCCTACAGTGGATCCCCCTGGGATGGCCCAGGACACAGATATCAGAAACACATTGGGAACAGATTTTAAAGAACTACAAGATTAATAAAGAGCAAAATCAAAAGAACTAAACAATATAATGAAGAACTCAATAATAGACCTAGGAGAGATAGAAATGACAAACTTTGGAAGTAACTGTAAACACCTGAAAAGATCCCATGCTTGAAAAGATAAGTAAAACCAACCAACTAAGCAAAGAGCTACAGAAAGATTGAGAAGCTCCAAAAATAAAGTAGAAATACTAAAGAAACAGAAGAGGACATGAAAATGGGAAATCACACACGCATCCTCCAATCAAGAAGGAAAGGAAATGGAAAAGCCTCAGAAGCGAATGGAGGAAAGGCGAAACAAAGGATATCATACCTGGAATATAACACAGAACAATAAAAAGCTCAAGTAAAGATTAATAAAAATTTAATAAATACACAAAAGTGTATGGAACAACCAGAACTGTGGGACACNGTGTGCCACCACACCCGGCTGGCTTTTACTATTGAGACTAGTTTTATCATAAACCATGTTGAGAGACATAGACAACTTCTGTCGGGTTGGCAGGGAAACAAGACTAAAAGTCAACCCACAGACAAGTTCTTTCGGAAGGGAACTATTAACTGTAGACCTACACACATGGTCAGACTAGACCCCATCCACAGCCCGTTTGCTGCTGGCGACCTGGGGTGCCCTCCTTTCTCTCTGTCATGTTCTCGGCTATGTCCTGCCCTCATGGCTGGTGCCTTCATTTCTGTGTTGGCAACCTCCTGCAGGCCTTGTTCCCTGCTGAGCTTGTCCCTCTCTGACCTAGCCTCTCACTCCCACAGCCACACCTTTGGCCCTCTGTCATGTGTGTCAGGCGTTCTACCCTTCATCCCCTACCTGTGTCTATGTTCCTTGTTTTCCCTTGCCCCACCCCACCCCTCACCTTGCTGCACAGGAAGCATTGAAGCCACCAGGAGAGGATTTCTACCAACTCCTGCACCAACGCCTCTGTTCCTGCGTACCCTCCAGCTCCCACTGTGCCATGCTGAAGGCCAGCCCCATCTGATCCCATGCCAGGGTCCCACTGGCCCTGCCCCAGGGAAGCTTGGCCACCCCCTCGTCCTTGTCCCCATGTTGTTTCTGACATCTTTGAGACTAGTGCTTAAAGCACATTCAAACACATGTTCATGTTCACACATGCATATATCTGTACCCCTGCACACAAGCACACACTTACATGTGTGTGTGCACACAGGAGAGTGCATACAGAGTTCTTTCACGCACTGTCTTCACTTGCTGTCTCCATGCTCGACCTCCACTCCTGTGGGCTTGGCCGCCTATGGATCTGTTTCCCTCTGCTTCACCGATAGCTTTAAAGGGACCCCTTTTCTGTTCTCAAAACTGAGTGCGATACAGTGTTTGCCTCCCCAGTCACTCGCAATTCCTGGAAATGACTTCTTCATGAGCCTTATCCTGTAGTGCTCACTGAAGTCTGTACAAGTAGAAAGATGTGAAGCCCTAGCCTTACCCTGACTCGTCCAGAACGGTGCTTCTTGCCTCTGGTCTGTCTTCCACTCTCCTGGGAAGGCTTAGGATGACAAATGTTTGCAGGTCTCAATCCTAGAGTCTCTGGGGTCAGGGGTGGGGCAGTCATTTGTGTTCCTGATGCTTGACACAGAAGCTGGTCTGGTACTGTTTTAGACTGAGTGATCTCAGGGTGGGAGACAGAAGTGTGAGTGAGACTTACAGCAGGGCTGCTAGCAGAAGAGGCAAGTGGTAGTGGCAGTGTGGCTACACAGGGCCTGTTATGATTATTTGGGAGGGAGGGAGAGTGGGAGAGAGAAAGAGAGATAGACAGACAGACAGACAGAGACACAGACAGAAGGGCTTTCACTAGCAGTGTTCGCCTGCTCCCTGGCATTTCTATCGCCACCACCCTAGTCCAGGTTCGCATCCTTCCTTCCTAGATTATCTGAGTGCCTTCAAACTGATCTCTGGTTTTCTCCTTGTTCCTCTAAAGCCTGTTCTCAGCAGCGGCTGGAAGGATCCTAAAGCCCAGAGTAGCTCTCCTCTCACTCAGACGGAAACTCCAGATCTTTTTGTGGCCTCCAAGACTGTGTGCT
This sequence comes from Rhizomys pruinosus, assembly GCA_009823505.1. NCBI lineage: Eukaryota > Metazoa > Chordata > Mammalia > Rodentia > Spalacidae > Rhizomys > Rhizomys pruinosus. The sequence goes on along the minus strand of VZQC01015208.1, from coordinate 740,490 downwards.
GTCACCTCCGGTCTCCTCTGTGAGCGTCCTCTGTCACTTCGTGGCCTTTGCAAGTGCTTTTCCTGGCCCTCTCGGCATCCATCAATCAGACCTGTATTCAGATGTTGCCTTTATAGTGAAATGTTCTCAGACCAAATTAACATTTCATTCCCTCCCCACTCTAGCCACTCTCTGCTCAACTCTCTCCACAGCTCCTGTCACCCGGACTCTGTACCTATTGACCTGCTGAGACAGTGAGGTAGAGGGAGCCCAACAGACTGGATGCTCATGGCCAGGACAGGGGAACAAAGTGTTCCCGTGTGGGGAAACCTGCATGAAATGTGACAAAAGGCATGGAGAACAGGACTAGTCCATCTATTTTTGAGACATTAGGTGAGGAGAGGCAGACGTTGCAGACAGGCAGGCCGAACACAGCCTACAGATGTGTGCGTCCACCCACATGGGGCTTAAAATAAATGGGGATTGTTGCCAGAGTGAACACTCAGGATTGTCCTGTTTCTCTGGAAAAAATTCAGCTGTGTAGGCATAAGCTGACATGCGTGGCTGTTGGCCGCTGGCTGCAGTCACTCATCTGTCCCTACCACAGGAGGGGTGTTTGCTGCCACCCAGGTCCTTCAGTGACTTTGATCATTACCTGCCTGGTGCTTGTAGACATCTGAATTACAACCTGTATGTTGGAGAGCAAAAGGCATTCTTCTTCCATCAGAATTACTTATGAAAATACAGTTGTTTAGCACAAGCAGGATATGGGGTGATTCTGGGGCAGGCAGCGTGCAGTAAGGCAGCAGGATGCCGCAGCCTGGAGCTGGGGTGCGTGGAGGGAAATGGGGGGACTGGCACTAAGGACAGAAGAGAGCCATCTTTGGGCGTCTGGGCTTTAAAGGTACTGGCTCACCACGTAAGGTTACCAAGTATTAGGGTCTAAGTCACGGCCCCCTAAAACATACATTGACATCCCTACCTAAGAATGGGACCTGTGTTAGTCAGCTTTGTGTCACTGTAGCAAAATACAGTGAAAATCCAGCTTACGGGAAGAATGGTTGAGTCTGGTTTACTCAGGCTCAAACCTTGAGAGGTTTAAGTCCATGGGTACTTGGCTCAGTAGCTTTTATGCAGAATGCCAGAGAGGTAGCATGCAACAGAGCACAGCTGTTCTCAGTCATGAGAGGAGTTTAGGGGGCTGGGGCTGGGCTCCCAAGTACTCCTCTAGGATATACTTCCAGTGGCCGATTTCACCTCCTAAAGGCTCCACCTCCTCCTGATAGCAACATCAGCTAGGGACTAAACCTTCATTCAGTGCATGAGGTCACCAGGGATGGGGACACTGAGGATGAAAACCATAACAGGACTTTGCTGGACACAAGGGAGCTGCAGCTGTGATTAGATGAGGTCATGTTGGAGAGGGTTCAGCCCTCATCCAGAGTGGATGAGGGTAGCGGTGGAAGTCATGGGACATGTGATGACAGGGACATGCTGGTCGAACATAGTCATGTGATTACAGAGCCAGAGAGGGACTAAAGCTATGAACCAAGAAACACCAGGGGCAGACTGAAGGCGGCAGTCGCCGGCCCTCCCCCGGAGGGCCCTGGGAGGGCCCTGACTCACCTGGACTTGGTTGACTCCTACCAGTGAGAGGATAACAGTGTTAGCTGTTTCGAGCCCCCTACTTTGTTTACAGTGATCCTGTTTGTGCTGGAAAGATAGTGCTTTGCTGGGAGTAATTATCAAATCCACAGAGGTCAGACCTGTTTTGAGTTATCACATCCCACAAGTCAGTGATAAAACCGTTTTATTAGGGAGTCAATAATTTACAGGAATAGAATGGGAGGAGGTGGCCCTGTTGAGTTTGTTGATTTAAAAAATATTAGCAAAAAGGCTGTGCAAGTTGTGTTTGTTGAACTCACCCCCACCTGCATCCATGTCTGATGCTGGGATCCCACAGGCCATGGGTCAATTTGGTTTCCACGGTTGCTCTCGGGGTCACTTTCCCACCCCTGAAACCTGGACTGAACCACATCACTTTGTTTAGCAGTTTCCTGTCATTTGTTGGATTTGCTCAGGTTTATTTGCATAGCTAAATGAATGCACAAAGGCTTCTTTGTTTTGTGGTGAACAAAGTGAGAGCCAGATGACACTTGGGGTCTGTGTGAAGGCTTTGTAAAGCTGCTGGAGTTGAAATCCATATTGTCGGTGCCAGAATTATTTATTGTGTTTATCAGAGGGGAGCAGCCCGTGTCTTCTCTCGACCTGGCCTTGGCAGGAACAGGTAGGGCCAGGGCCTGCAGGAAAGGTCTTCGCTTGTCCTGATGAGGCTGGGGTTCCACAGCTCTAGACCAGGGGCAGGGCCCCTTCCCTGGAAACTCCTTAGGCCCATGACAGTCCCAGTTATTTACCAGTGGGCTTGCTGGATGAAAGAGAGGCCTACCCTCCTCCCCATTCCTGAGTGTGTAGCAGAGCCAGGAAGGAGACTTGGCTCGGGTAGGCCCTGAGGAGGTGTGACTCCTGGTGGGAATGGAAGATTCTAGAGACACCTGTGCCCCTCCCTCTGGCTCTCCGGCAATTAGAAAATGGGTTGCAAGAAACTGGGATTTCCCAGGAATCTCATGCTAGAAGGAGGGAAGGCTGAAGCTCTGGTGCTAGGGGCACTTTGCCTCGGAGAATTCACACAGTTCTGACAAGACATCGGACCACTTACAGAAGAGACTGGAGTTGATGGGTGGGACCACGACTGCATACATACCTCTGGTCAGGATCCCGAAGATGGATCCGAGGGCCACTCGGCTGCTTTGTTCCTCTTCCCAGTGTGGCTGTGTTGAATAAATCTTTTTCTGCTTTTTACTGTTATCTCTTTAATTGGCCTGTTGAGGACAGGTAGCAGAGCCTAGGTTATTAGGGCTACTAGGGCCCAGTCTCTGACACTAGCAACTGCAGTTATAGGTAGGGGTCTACATGCTAACCCCCAGCATGTACACATGATATCTTTGCCTTACAAGAGGGTAGTATTAGGTTATAAAGGTGCAAACCCCCAGATAAAAAGGCACATGAGGCTTAAGTCACTCCAGGAACATGATTTACTTCCATTTGGCACTACCAGAAGGGCCACCTGCAGGCACGTGGTGGAGCAGGAGCAGGGGCAAGATGGAGACTGGGCCCACCCATTTATAGCCATGGGGCGGGGCCCAGGGACAGGGGAAGAGGTCAGAAGATTGACAGCCTCTGGAGGAAGTGGACATCTATGTGTCCCTTAGGATTCTGGGAAGTCCAGACCTAGCATGCTTTGCGGAGCTGTTCATGGGAAGATATGATCCTCAACTGTCTGGGTGTGGCTTAAAAGATGGAAGAAGTTTAGCCGGGCGTGGTGGCACACGCCTTTAATCCTTGCACTCTGGAGGCAGAGGCAGGTGGATCTTTGTGAGTTCAAGGCCAGCCTGGTCTACATAGTGAGTTCCAGGACAGCTGGGGCTACAGGGAGACCCTATCTCGAAAAGACTCGAAAAGAAAAAAAAAAAAAAAAAAAAAAAAAAAAAAAAACACAAATATATATTTGTTCTTTGTTTCTTTTTTGGTTTTGTTTGTTTGTTGAGACAGGGTCTTCCTCTAGCCCCAGCTTGCTATATAGACTCCCTATATAGACCAGGCTGGCCTTGATCTCACAGAGATCTGACCTACTCTGCCTCTTGAGTGCTGGGATTAAAGGCATGTGCCACCACGCCCTGTTCAAGCTTCGTTTTCTTAATGCCTCAGTCTCTAGCCAGAGTCCAGAAGCTCCCAGCAGTGTCCGACACAAAAGGGTTAGAAACCAGCAGGCAGCGGCTGTCTGTGAGAACTGTGGCAGGTACGACAGGACCACAGAACTGTGGCAGGTACTGACAGGATCACAGAACTGTGCCAGGTACTGACAGGACCACAGCTCGGGTCCATCTGATTGATTTTCCAAGGAATGTGTGATATGGGGCTTTTAAATGGGAGCAGTCTTGAGAGAACCCAGGCAGAAAATTGCCTTGCAACAGTGGACAGGGAACCTTCCTCTGACGAGTAGGGGCTTCTTGTCCAGATGCTCTTGAAAAGGTTTGGTTCCCACATGGGGGCTAATAAATGTCCTTAAATGCAGGTGGTCTGACAGCTTCTTGTCTCCACGGTCACCAGGTATGCATATGGTATATTAACATACATGAAGGCAAAACATTCAAACACATAAAAATAAAATCTTTTTAAAAAGTTCAAGATTGGGGCTAGAGAGATGCCTCAGCAGTTAAGAGCAGTGACTGCTCTTGCAGAGGACCCAGGTTTGATTCCCAGCACCCTCATAGTAGGCGAACTGGCTTGTGCCAGCGTGGTGGCACACACCTTTAATCCCAGCACTTGGGAGGCAGAGGCAGACAGATCTTTGTGAGTTCAAGGCCAGCCAGGTCTACATAGTGAGTTCCAGGACATCTGTGGCTACAGGGAGACCCCGTCTCAAAAAGACCAAAAAAAAGGGGGGGGTCAAGGTCATCTTAGTTACATCTCAAGTTCAAGGTCATCTTAGTTACATCTCAAATTGAAGGTCATCTTAGCTACATCTCAAGTTCAAGGCCAGCTTCTTAGAGGAGACACTAGCTCAAAAAGGGCTGGCAAGATGGTTCAGAAGGTAAGGTGTTTAACACCAAGCCTGAAGATATTGGTTTGATCCCCAGAACACACAGGAAGGAGAGAACAAGTTCCTGCAAGTCGTCCTCTGACCTCCATACATAAACCGCGGTATGTGCACCCCAAACCCCAACAAATAAATAAATGTGCTAATGCTACATTTATTTATTTATTAATTTTTGAGACAGGGTCTCCCTATATCCCCAGCTAGCCTGGAACTCACTCTGTAGACCAGGCTGGCCTTGAACTCACAGAAATCCCCTGCCTCTGCCTCCCCAGTGCTAGGATTAAAGGCATGCACCATCATGCCTGGCCTAAAGACAGTTCTTAGCTGCCATGTGGGTGCTGGGAATCGAACATGGGTCCTCTGCAAGAGCAGACAGCACTCTTAACTGCTAAGCCATCTCTCCAGCCCCTATACTTACTTTTAAAAAGAGTAAATAATGGGGCTAGGGAGTTGGCTCAGTGGTTAAGAGCACTGGATGCTCTTGCAGAGGGGCTGGGTTCAATTCTCAGCACCCACATGGCAGCTCCAGTTCCAGGGAAATTTGATGCCTTCCTCTGACTTCCACAGGCATTGCATGACATGAGTGCAGTTACATACTGGCAGGCAACATACTTGTATACATAAAATAAAAAGAATAAAAAGAGCCAGGCGTGGTGGCACACGCCTTTAATCCTAGCACTTGGGAGGCAGAGGCAGGCAGATCTTTGTGAGTTCAAGGCCAGCCTGGTCTACAGAGCAAGTTCCAGGACAGCTAGGGCTACAGGGAGACCCTGTCTCAAAAAAAGACCAAAAAAAAAAAAAAAAAAACAAAAAAAGAATAAAAAGAATAAATAAATTACTGAAAGAACAGAAGATATTCTCCAAAGAGATATGGGATGCCTGCAAAATTAGCACATGAAAAGAAGGCCGCATCGGGGGCTGCACAGTTTATATATTTGGTTTTTATTAAATTTTTATTATTTCTGTATGTGTATGAATGTACTGTCACGCACTGACAAGTGTGGTGCACCGTGTCGTGCCAAATGCTGTCAGGAGGTCGGGGGGATGTCAAGATTCCCCCCTTGAACTTGGAGTCTGAATTGGAGTATTGAGTAGACAGTTGTCTGTGGCCACCATGTGGGGCTGGGGATAGAACCTGGTGTCCCTCAAGGAACGGTCAAGCCTTCCCAAACCGCTAGGCATCTCTCTCAGCCCCCACAGTTATAATCTTTATGGAGGAATTCCCCCAAAGTAGAATCAAAACCCAGTGAGGATGGTCATTACTAACAAAAAAGCAGAAAATTATTGTTTAGCCACGGAATGGAGAAAGAGAAAATGAAATCTTTTGGGTACCACCATGGCGGAATGTAAAATATACAGAATGCTATGGAACACATTACAGTGATTTTTACAAATTAAAAAGGGAGCTAAATAGAGACTTGAGAGGCAACAAACAGATGAACTGCAAATGCAACAGACAGGAGAAAAAAGAGAATAAAATAAATCAGAGCAGAAATACATATGAATAGAAACAAAGAAAAACAATACAAAAAAATCAAATGTAAGCCAAAAGTTGGGTTCTTTGAAAAAGGAATAACCAGATAGACAGACCCTTAGCCCAGTCATTAACAAAAGAAGAGATGAGAAAACAAGTCCAAATCAATCCAATCCGTGATGAAAGGGGGAAATATCACACACGTCCAAGGAAAAGATCCATGAAGGAAAATCATATGGGAAATAGACAAAACCTATATCACTACCAAGTTTGAAAACTAGGAAGACATGGCATGAATATCTGCAATCCTGGAATCAACCAAAGCTAGCACAAGGAGAGCGATCAGCAGCTTTGGAACAGGACCCAGACTATATGAGAAAAGTAGGATTGATGGTAGGAAGAAGCCTCCCCATACTAAAAAAATCGCCAGGCCCAGGCAGGTTTCAAACAGAAATTCTATAAAACATTTCAAATAAGGCACCATAACCTTATTACGAAACTGAAACTGTTAGAGAGAAACAACGAGGGAATTCTCCCACAATTCCTTCTAGGGTTAACAGTAAAACAAAACAGAAAAAACAAAAAAACAACAAAATGAAAGAAATATATAAACCCATCCCCGAATGACCACAATGCCAAAATTCTAAACAGGATTCTAGAGAAATCCGCATACAGACCCACATCAAGCAGATCATCCAATCATGACCTGTATTAGTCAGGTTTCCTAAAAGAAACAGAAGCAACAGGATGAATATAAAACTATTAAATTGTTGATTTGCTCCCGTGACGGAGCTCAATAGCAACATAGCTCGCCACACTGGAGGGCCTGATGAAATCCAGGGAACTTGCAGTCCGCAAGGCGGATGTCTCAGTAGTCCCAGTCCTAGCTGAAGGCCCGAATGGATTCAGGAGATCTCCGGTCTCATACACGCTGGGATAAATGGTTGATCACAGCAGCAAAACAAACCACCAGTGAGAA